>VZTU01004372.1:699941-714879 GCA_013400835.1 Zapornia atra | reverse complement strand
CTGGGCGGGCCCCTCGACTGGGCGGGCCCCTCGACTGGGCGGGCCCCTCGACTGGGCGGGCCCGTATAAATCTCCAGCGGCTGCGAAGCGTGTTTCGCGAAGGCGAAGCAGCGTGGAGCCTGGGATCCGTATTTAGGTTAACGGGCGCTCAGTCGCGTCCCCCCCGGAGGGCTTGCGTTATTTGTGCCAGCAGGCTCGTTAGATGCACGTCCGGCTGCCCCTGTGTGTAACGCCTGAAAGGGCCCGTGGGTGTTTCAGAGCAGCCTGGGCTCCGTTGCAGTGTAAGGTGGGTGTAAGTAATAAGTGAAGTAACGTTTGCCCTCAGCGAGTGCTGTTGATAGTGAGTTTTTACAATGTGTGTCCCCGAGTAGAAGCAGCACTCTGCTTTCCCGTATTGCTCACTGCTCAGTCCAGCCTCGCTGCGTTCTGTGTCGCTTTAGTTGTCTTGACACTGTGGGCAAAGGCATGCAGAGACCTCAGGTGGGGCTTGCCTGAGGAATTGGAGCCTGTCAGGTGTACTCAGGGCTTTTTTAAATAGGGTCATTTGTTTCTTTAAACTGTTTGTGTGCTGTAAGCCAGAACAAGAAGGCAAACAGTTCCTCCCCTTTTTGTGCAGTACAGTAAGCAATAGCTGCTGGGAGTCAGACCCTTAATGCCAGGAGTTTTAATAACTGGGATTACATTCTGTTCTATTACAGGGGGGAAATTGTTCAATGGGTTTAGGGATTCTGCCTTGTATATACTCTGTAAATCCCTTCAGTTGGGGTCGATGTTTAGATGCTATGATAGTAAGGGTATGACTGTACTGCTAGCACCTTCACATGCTTTATACTTCAGGGAAAGGACCATAAGAAACCGATTACATAAATACGTACAAGTGCTGTTTTGTATTTGTTTCATTATAACCTAAATACAGTTAATCAAAACTGGGGGTGGTGTTACAGCTTCTCACTTCTCCAGACATTGAAGGCAGAGTATTTGTGTGTGCACACAGTTATGTACCGCTGGGTGTCTCTCCAGCATCTGTTTTGTGACTGAATTAGTGAATTCTTCAGGCTTACACTTGCTCAGTGACTGGTCCGTCTCTGTAGGTTTGCGAGTATTTAATACTTTATTTAAGTTTACACTGGACTTGTGCTCACAAGTGGGAAGATACTTTGGCAAAAAAAGAAAATTCTGGCAGTGCTAAGAACAGCATCTTGTTGATTGGTTTAGTATTTATATTATGCAGGAAACAAAGTTAAAAGGCAACCAATTACTGCAAGTGTTCACTCAGCATATATTGCTTTTAAATTGTATGACTTTACATAAAACAATAAAAGCATATAAATAATTTTTTCAGGCAAAATATATTTTTAACCTGTTACCATGAAGCTATGACAGAGCTAACCAGCCTTCTGGAAGGGGTCTAAGATATGCCTGTGACCTACATCTTACAGGTGAGTGATTTAGCTGTGTGTCTGCAATTTTAATCTCTCTCAGTGAGCTGCTGAAACAGTAACGAGTCATTCCCTGCTTGGTGGTAGGTAATTATTCACCTTTCTGTCCCAAACATTGTCTCACATCTTAAATCTTCTATGGTTCTGCTATTTTCTGACAATATATAGTATGCCTGGTCACTACTTTCATTTCAGATGAGGAAGCTGAGAATAATATACTTTGGGAATAATAATAATAAACTTAATGGATATGAAATTATCAGTGCTCTGTCAGCTCCAGTTTGATAGAGGACAAATTACTGGCAGAATCTCCCACATGCCTTAATGTTCTGTTGTTGTCAGTGAAAGACTCTGTGATCAGTTAACCACTGGGTTTGTGAGTGCAGTATTTGTTCACCTGGTATCGGTGCAGTCCAGCAGGTAACAGTACAGACAAGTCCCAATGAAAATCAAGGAATGGTTCCAGCAAAACACAAGCCTATGTAACATGGAAGTAAACCTGTGAAAACTACTTAGAGGATTTATATATGGTAGCACAGGGGATGCAAACTCAGTCATAACACAAATAGTTAGACTTGGTTCACAGCCTGAAAAAGGTTGAGTTACAAGACGTGAGGACCTGGTGATTCTGGACTAGATTTTTAGATCAAACTTCCACAAGTGATAAATTTTTAGTATGTTTTTTAGTGAGTCAGCTAATAGTATGTTGTAGTCTGTGACCCTTCAGAGATTCAGGTCAATGAAATGTCCAGTAAAAAAGTAATAATTAGATCAATAGAGGAGTCAACAACAAACAAACCTGGTCTATTGCTTAATCATGGAGCTGGCTTCATGTGTGAAAATGTTGTTGAGAGATACAGGATAGAACCTATAACTGAGCACTAGGGAATGTGTAACAGTCAAAGCCTCAACAGTGCCAATCTAAATTAAATAAATAAACTCCCAGCGACCTGTGGTGGCCTGCCTGCTTTTTGTGCATTTGTGTATGCACACATTTGAGAATGAAAGGAAACAATGACATGTAAATGAAGTTCGCAGAGGTTAATGAAGTAAAACACTCATTTTCTTCATGGAAGTGTTTCCTTTCTGTGATTTCTCATTTCTGGCTGCTGCCTAAGTCCCAGTAAGCAGATGCTGTGTTCCATTCTGTCCCTGTTGCTGCTTCTTTGTGTGTTTTGGCTGTGTTTAGTTTGTCGTCTTTACCAGAGGAAGGCCTGCTGTTTGATACACCTGTTAACCACACTAAACAGGTGGCAAGCCTTATGGGCTTTTTCACCTGCAGGCTTTTGTTCCCCTGCCCCCCTAGAACCAATTTGAATTATCTGTTTGGAAAAGTCATCATTTCAGTTCTGATGCAAATTATTTAAATTACTGGAATTTCAGTTGCTCAGAACTGTATTGCATGCCAGTGGATAAGACAAAATTTGAAGATACAATAAATATTTATTATATTTATCATATACCATATTGTAGTTATAATCATATAAAGCTAATGCTGATATAAAGACCATGAATGAGTCTCTCAACTAACAAATTTTGAGCTCTGTTACTTGAATTCCTTGTGGGTAGGACCACTGACTAGTGCATCACTCATAGCTCTAGTAATTTTTAGAGGCTATTGTGTCCCCGTAGTGGCCTGGAAGTGTGATGAACATGATTCTGAATGCATAATCTCTATACTTTATTGTTTTCTTGAGTGTTTTTAGTGATCTTGAAGTGATACGTAGTTCTGATGCTTGATTATAAGATGTGAGAAGATGTAATTAGCAGTCTTCATGCAAGAATAAAGACTAGTAATGGGGGGAAAACCAAACCCCAAAAGAAAGCTAAAACCCCACCAAAGTATTTCTGTAGTTTATAAAGATTTTGCACCAATATACTGCATTATACACTTAGGATTTGCTGAAAATCTTGTCTGTCTTGCTAAAGAGAAACATTGTTGAATGCTTTCCTGACTCCACCTGATAGAAATCATCAGGGCTTTGCTTGTGACCTTCATTTTAGAAGATAGATAATGAAGGGCCTTCAGAGAAGGATAAAGTAAGGTTTTGATAAAAGTTATCAGACCAGAAAAACCCACCAAAACCTCCTAATTGGGTGGGAAACCTGTTTAAATTGGTGCTCAAGAGCCTGCAGAATTTGAGGTTTTGGTCTTACTCTGAAATACATGATGCTTTGAGAATAAGGTAGTCTGTTAGATCACACACATTCCTACATTTAAAAAAGCCAGAAAAACAGTATTCTCTATGTGTTGATTTAAAATGCTATTAATGCAAGGATGAAAAGTGTTGAAAAGTTGTTTTCTCTTACGTATATGAAGCCAGTGTGTTTTCTTTTCTTGAAACTGAGTCTCAATAACTTCTTGAAATGTTGTGTAGAAAAATCTTTGAGGGCGAAATAAGATCTTGTGTGTCTCTTGATATAAACTGGTTTATATTTGAGAGTATAGTTCTTGGAATAGACATAGATTCTCCTCACTTCTTAAAACAGGCCATACAGCATGAACTATTTGAATGTGCTCTGCCAATTAAGTAGTTAGGATATACTGGAGGAACTCTGCATATTTATATCTGGATTTGCTTTCTGAATTAATATCAGCTGAGGCTGTATGCTATAGTGCTGAAGATTTTTATAAGGGAAACCATGGTTCAGTCATTACTGGAGCCTGTTAAGTAATTTTAATGTATTTAAGATCTGGCCTATGCAAATAAGATTGATGAATGCTTGAAGTGATTGATGAAAGCCCAAATTAGAGCATGTGGAAATCATATATTGTTAGAGGCAAGCAAGTTTCAATTTGAAATAAACAGAATTAATTGCTATAAAAAGTGTAATAGCTACTAATTGGAAAATGGAAGCTGCATCAATTAACTGGAAATAGCTTCTTGAAATAAAAAAGTAGTAAGTACTTATGACCCATTTACAACTTCTTTTTTATATCCATAAACAGATGCCTTTGAACACCTTGCCCTCTAAACAATATTGGCAGTAACTGTTATTGAGGAATTAACATTTTTAATAGAAGTTGACAAAACTTATATCCAAAGTTAGAGAGTTAAGAGACTGCCCCAAGAAAAGCTACATGTTAATTTCTGTAGTTAACTTACTGCTGTTGTTTTCTTACTGTTTAGATGCTTTCTTAGAACTGTTTCAAAGTTGTTAGGAATTGATTCATCATGGGTGATATCTGTTTTTCAAGCACAAGTCACAGTAACCTATTTAAGTAGGCTGATACAGAAATTAATGTGATAAAATGACCTTGTGAAATTACTATTTGTATACTAAATGTTTATCACCTGCAACATTTAGTTGTGGTTTAAATAAAGTCCATATAAACACACTTACTTTACGGTTTAGAAATGATCCACAATTACATTGTGCAGTTACCAGAATAAATTCCTTATTACTGATCCTCTGGATAGGAGCATTCCTGTGGTTGATGCCTAACTGATGATAAATCACTTTGCCTTCATCAGTTACTGTTCTTTATTAACTTCTTTATTTCTCTTTTGGTCTCTATTAGTAGATCACAGTGTCTTAGTGTCTATCACGTTGTACATCTCTGAATTGCAGAAAATACAGACTAAAACTCAAGGATTTTGTTTTGTTCAAAGCAGAATTTCCCATTCTGGTTTGAAACTAGAACCAAACACAAGCAAAACAAAAAAAAAAACCCCCACAGAATAATACAGCCCATCACTGGAAGCTTGTAGCTTTTTCTTTTTCTCCATTTCCTGCTCCTCTTTGTTTGTGTACTAACTGTTAGCTCTTTTTCTGGAGGCCCCTGTGTCACTCTGGTTGTTCACGCCTTTGTTTCTCTGCATAAATGTGTGATGTATAGATAGTGCTTATGTGGACGTCAGCATTTCCAAACCTTGCATGTGTTGCATTGCTAAGCAACTTTTAGCAACACTTATCTCTCGTCCTTATGCCATCTGGAAAAGAGGATTAGACAAGGAAATGTGGCAGAGAGAGACAAAGGCACATCTAAGAAAGAGGTGGCTTAATTACTTAAGAGAATGAGTGACATTAATAGTAGGCAATCATCAGAATTGATTGAAAGCAAGCATAATGCCTTTACAGGTAGCGATAAGGAACCACTGAGAAAGGTTGCATATTTTATACCCCTGTCCTTTTTCCTTCCCTAGAGGAAGCAGTGCACAGCAGAATCTGATTGTATCTTTGCATACAGGGATGTGGGATGAAGGCCCTTTTGATTTTTGGTACGTAATTGAGACACAATTCCAGTTACAGTGAGTTTTTTTCCCAGACCTTCATAGAGTTATGTACATTCAGGAGTACAAGTAGCTGGCTGCTCTGCTAAAGGTCTCTTCCACTTAGCAGAGAAGATTGAAAATGCATGTTCCCATGTGTTTTAGAATTATAGTAGCCCTTGATTTGGTACCTCTGCTGTTATTGCATAGAGCCAGGTATCCTGCTTAATAGAAGAATGGTCACTTTAGATTTTAAATGTTCTTATTATCTATTTCTTTATGTACTCTAACATTGAATGAATGTTGTCTGATAGCTAAACAGTGTTTAGTACCATTTAAGACATTTATTACTGAGTTGTTTTACTTCCCATACCTGGACTTTTGACTGTACTTTGACCATCGTCTGATTATTTCCTTATCAGTTTCAACTCTTAACCTCTTCTAATAATATGGGGAACAATTCAGACTATCAGTGCCACTGATATGCTTCAAGATATTATTTACACGTGTCTTGGAGTAAAAGTGTACCACAGTATACAGAGCTGCACTTTCTTCCCACATCTGAAACTGAAAGCAGTATCCTGACTGTGACCTTCCCTGCCCTGCCAGCAGATACCTGTGAGATGTCTGACAAATTTCCCTATCCTCCCCAGGTGTAGGTCTGCAAAGGCAAATCAGTTGAGTCTGCTATCAGTTAATGTTAGTAAAATGGTGGCTGTGAACTACTCCTCTCAAGATCATACAGTATTGAGTAGGGAAAGGTACGCCAGAAAAAGCTCACATTCATCATGACGTAATACTGAACCGCATGATTACGTGTGTGGGTTTAACGTTGCTAGAGACTTTAATTGGCTCGTACATAAGCTGCTGTGGCATTTGACTTTGCAGCCTTAGGAGTCTTTAAACTTTTATTTTATGTAAAGGGTATATCTTGGGTGAAACGCAGTCCAGAGTTAAATAACCAAAGCTTTTGTGGAACCGAGTTTGGTACACTATTTCACTTTTCACAATCTCTAAGAAGCAAAATAATGTGTGATTCTGTATGTGACAAAGCAGTTATTCATTCTTGCCATGTAATTTAATGCGATGTAATATATGAACTGAAAGACCTCACATAATAGTATCCCACAGTAACAAACCTTGGGCAAGAAATGTTTAATTCTCCCCTCTTTCCCCTTTAGAGGAGTGCCACATAATCCTTGGTTGTTGTGTGGTCTCCTATTCAGCTTTTCACACAAATCTTGGAAGGGTATTTATAAAAAAGCCTTGAGGACCACCCACTTTGCTATTGAAAATTGGCTGAAATAATCCCTCTTTTATAATTTAGCTGTGGTGTTGTCGAAATTTAAAATCCGTGTGTATTTCTGTTTAAAGGGGCAGTGGAGAAATGACGTATTCAATGGACGGGGTGCTATAGTTAATTGTTCTGATGACATCTGTGATGGACTGTGGATCAATGGCTTCCCTGCTGGTACGTACGTTCATTATGCTCTCCAGTTATTAACAAGTCTTTGACATAATGCTTTGGTTGCCCTTCTCTTGATTAATATGATCTGGCCATAGTGTTTAGCATCCTCTGAGCACTCAGTTCTAGTTTTCTGGAGCAAGGGGGATAGCTATTTGACTGAGACCTTTCCTGAAGGAAGAGTGCTGTTCATTCAAATTAGATGCAGAACTACAGTAAGGTACCAAATAGTCTTGTAATGGATTTTTATTCTTGCGATGAGGGAGAGTTGTTTGGTTTTAATAATGTGGATTTTTAATTCTAAAGTAGAAGTATTTGGGAATTAAAAAGTTGGAAAGATAACAAAAGAAACAAACTGTGTGTGCATACACGTTGTGCGTGCCTATAAGTAATCCCAATTTAAATTATGTCATGGAAATAGTAAAGAACTGCTCAGCAGGTTATAATTTAAGCATAGAGTAGAAATGAATCCCATCATAATGCAAAGATATGGACTCAATGTCTTAATAGAAAGCTTTTCTAATCCAATTGACTTATGCATGAGGGACTGTTTACACAGGGCATAGTAGTTCCAACTTGAGTGCAGCTGGTCAAGAGATGCTTGTAAGTAAATTCTTGTATTGTCTCATTCAGATATGAATGCATCACCTCAAAGGAAATGATCCAGAAAAACTTGAAATACAGCGTATATGCATGTGCTTGTGGTGTCAAGCAGCAAAACATATGGAATGAAACATTCTGTGCAGCAGCCTATCTTAGGAATATTTGCATGTCACAATGTCTACTGTAGGATGTTAACACTCTAAAAATGAAATATTTAATCAAAACAATCAGAGGAATATAATAAATCTAATTAAATTTTCTTTAATATTAAACATATTGTCAGTGCTAGGTCGTATTTTCTGAAACAAATGAAAACTGTTTATTTTTGGAAGCATTTCCTATAAAGGGGTAAGTTTTTGTAGGCTTCCTAAGTTTCACACTAGAATGCTTCTTTAATCCAGTCAAAGTTGATAGTAATCAAAATTCATAGCTATGTTCAAACCCTGTAAAATGTTGTGATGGTCTGTTTCATGATTAGTTAGCAGATGTTAAAGTTAACAGGCTTTTTTTCTGGCACTGTAAGATGAACAATAAGGATTTGAATAGGTCTTGAAGAAATCGCTACACAATCATGGATGTATTCTCTTCAGATTACTATAAGGATATATTTGAAGAGAGAAAATTTGTTCCACTCCTGTTCATTGGGTACTTAGAAGACTTAATTTTCCCTTTTCTCAGCAGTGCAATCACTTACATTCTGTATTAAGAAAGCATGATATTCCTGTTTATCTCTAAAACTTAATTGGTTTTAAAATGCTTTTTTGTGGGAGTCAAGGTTATTCACAGGACTTTGATTTAAAGTAAATGTCTAGATAAGTATTTCAGGCAGAAGGATCGCTTGACTTTTGTGAAGAGACTGCCTTCATTAATAGAACAAATGTATATATTCTTTCTATCCTTATGTGAGGACAGGGTGTCATGATTGTCCAGGCCAAGTACAGGTGATACGGTTTGCTCTGGCTTTGCAAGACATTCACCTTCAAGAGGAGTGGAAACTCTGGATGTCTTGGGCCATGTTTTAATTGTATGGGTTTTCTAGCTGTCTGTTGGAACTTTGCAGCAAACTTCAAGCAATTTTTACCCGTATTAGTGAACTATCCTGTTGCTGAGCTGCATTTGTGTTAAACATATGATGACTTTCAATTTTAAAGTAATGTCAGGAGAGAGTCAAGATCATAATTAGTTCCTTAACTTCTGTTCCTTGAAACAACAAAAATAAGAGAATAAATTTTATAGATGCTTAATGCAAGAACCTGCTGGTTTGAATCCATTCTTAATAAGCAACAAAGATAAATTTGAATAAAATAATTTACTCTTCATGGATTTTTCTGAATAATACTTTAACTGAAATAACTTTTAATGCTGTATTAAGTTTATGTGGCAAGGTTTTAATGATGGGGAGCCTGCATGGGTGGCCTCTGTCAGAAGGGGCATCCCTGTGCTGGACACAGCTGGATCCAGCTGGCTCCATACCAGACCCACTGCTGCCAAAGC
This sequence comes from Zapornia atra, assembly GCA_013400835.1. Classification (NCBI taxonomy): domain Eukaryota; kingdom Metazoa; phylum Chordata; class Aves; order Gruiformes; family Rallidae; genus Zapornia; species Zapornia atra. Next base: position 705,664 of record VZTU01004372.1, on the reverse strand, counting down.
TTGCCCCATCAGCAAAGCTGGTGGCACCCCTGTGAAAACATTTACAGAAGGGTAAAACATGACACAAGAGTGAGGAGTGATGGGGGGAAAAGTGTGAGCAACAGTACTGTGGCAACCAAGGTGAGAAGGAGGAGGTTCACCAGTTGTCAAAGCAGATATTTCTCCTGCAGCCCGCAGAAGTTTTGGAACAAACCACGGTGGAGCAGGCATTTCTGTGCAGCCCATGATGAGCACCGCAGCAGAACAGATATCCATGTTGCAGCCCCTGGAGAGCCCGTGTAGGAGCAGCTTCTCCTGACAGGAACCATGGCTTATGGAGGACCTGTACTGGAGCAGGAGAAACCTGAGGAAGGAGCAGCAGAGAGGGACTGGTATGGTCTGACCACAGCATGCCATTTCCCATCCCGCTGCACTAGTCAGGGTCAGTAGAGGAGTTGAGGTTGGGGCTGGGAAAAGTGTGAGAGATGGGGTGGGAAGATACTGTTTTGATTTAGGGTCGTTTCTTATTATCCAGCCCTATCTTAATTTGCAGTCGTCTTCTCAGAGCCTGTTTGCCCATGGTGGTAATAGAGACAGGGAGGATCATTTACCGGTCTTGACCCATGAGCTGTTTCATCTTATTTTCTTCCCACTGTGCTGCTGTTGAGGAGAGGGAGTGTGCTGCTGGGTGGGCATCTGGCAGCCACCAAGGTCAACCCACTATGAATGCTAGGGAAGACAGAACAAAGCTACAATGGATCATTCAATCAGTTCTGATTTGATTGAGATTCTTTCACTTAAGATGTATTTTTGAACATTGTTGTTAATATTGCACTTTGTTGTTGTCATCAGCCACTTACTTTCCTGTATTTAGTGCTGCTGAGCAAAATAGAGTCCTATTGCCTTTTTGAGTTAAGAACACAGCAAGAATGTTTTATACTCTTGACTTGAAAACTTTACCTGTGAATGTGGCACAGTAACAGTAAGATACAGTTAATACATAACTGTGACATACTAACTATTTATTTGTTGTTCTTTTATTGATCAGCGGTGAATATTCATGGTCTGGAGATCTGGGCTGGCATCTGAAAACCACCAAATCCCATCAAATTCTGCTACCAACTTCCTTGAGTTAAATGAAGAGACTAAGAGGAAAACGGTTAACTCCTGTGTACGTGGTGTGGGGAAAAGCCAACTTCGTTATATATTTCCCTTGATTAATATGTGTATGCAGTAATCGAAAACTGGGTGGATAGTTTGCCAAATTCATAAGTAACAATGTGCAAGTGTTACACCCTGAAAGTAGTAGCAAATACCTCTTTAGATTATGTGTTTTTTGGATTGTTGAGTATGCTTTTATAATGTAATATTCGGCCTTTAAAGAGTACAGGTTGTTTACTGCCCTCCCCTGCTTCCAACTGGTGGCTTCTGACTGTTCCAGGAAGGATTCTGTAAGCAAGGAAATAAATCAGGCTCTGTCTTCTAAAAATAAGACCATAAAAATCATCCTTCTAAATACTGATTTGTGATCCTAAATCAATGCTACAGAAATCAACTATTAATAAATCCACTAAAGTCCCTGGAAACTGCTGAGTGTATTAGTACTGCTAAGAAGCCAAGAACACTTAAATCTCTCTGAAATTTGTGTCAAAAATCTCACCCAGCATTTGGTTTCTCTATGTATTTTTCTAGGAACAATTTTGTTTTCTGTCAAGGATAAAGGGTGATGTCAGAATTGTAAATACTCAACAATAATTATTCCAAGTGTAGTACTGGGTGAAATAGAATCTACAGTGAAATATTTCTTTGAAGCCGAGAAACTTGATTCCTTGTTTTTTAGGGAACTCAGTGCTGGAAGTTTGTGCAGCTTTTCAGCAGAACTTGCAAGACACAAGGAGTAAACTAAATGAATGAACATATAAGCTATGTTTTGACATCACCTTGTATCTGGAAAATGGGAACTGAAATCTACTGGTTTTGTTGTTAGCAGTTCTGGATTTGCACTGGCTGCTTTACCAGTCCCTAAGGGAGATAGAGCCAGAATCTGGATCTGACACCCTATGTGGAGCAAGAGATGCTTTGAGCAGCCAGCATGGTAAGTAGGCAATGGATTAGTTGAGTACTTCTTTTTTCACTTAACTTAAAAGCTAAAAAGTGTCTTTGTGTAGCAGCAAAATAACTTGAGTGTGCTAAACTGCCTTTGTAATATGAACAGGCAGTTCTTAAGGAACTTTTTAATAGCATAGTGCTGAATTTCTTGTAATAAGTAAACAATTTCATAAAAGAAAACTCTTTTTCCTAGGGCTTCTTTCCCTTATTTTAATCAGGCAAAACATACTGGTGTGCAGTAAGAGAAGTTGAGAGTCAAAACACTTCCCTCAAACTCCTCTGGCCTGATTGGGCTTATTATATTAAGACTCCAAAGCTAGTGAATTTGAGTTACATTTATATTGTGAACTGCCAGAGTCTTGCTCCATAATACTAGAAGACATAACACTTTCTCTTGATCCCCTAATTGCAGCAAAGAGGTTTAAGAAAAAAACCCCACAGAATATTCCTGACCACGTAATAAAATCACAAAAGGCAGTGAAGTTTCAAATTTGATGCTTTTGAGGAGACTTCTTGTTGACCACTTGATAGTTCAGACAGTAAAGGTAACTGTCCTAGCTGTGTATTCCTTGAACTTCATGACAAACAAGCAATTTCTTTTGCAATCCCTGTGCAGATCCTGTCTGTGACTCATGCAGTTTCACCAATTAGAAACAAAATATCTTGTGACTCTCTGGATGGGATGCCATATGTTGCAACAGAAAAAGAGCACTTAGAGGAGGCATTTCAGTGGTTTTGGGAAGATGACATTGCAAAGAAAATGTAGAAAATGTGTTTTGCTTTAAATATTAGAGCTTCAAAACAGAAACCAGTAATTATTTTACACAGTTCACTGAGCTAAAGATAGTTGTGGGGATTCAAGGCATCCTGTTACAGGCGGTCAGCCATGGTTTTCTAGTATTAGTGTCACTGCATGTGTGTTCTGTGTGTGGGCACGTGTACTTGTGCTAGTTGACCTGTTTTGCTGTGCCCTTTTAGGAGGATGGAACAATATATGTACAAGTGATTGCTTTGTAACTTTGAAACATTCTTCTGTCCTGTAAAAAGATGGAACAACAAAATGACTGCAACAGCCACACATGGTGTTCATCCTACCCATCCCTCTGTCTCCCACTGTCCCGCCCTTATTTTGATTCACACTGGCATTCATAATTTGCAAAAAATTATTAGTTCATGCAGTTCTGTTTTGTCCTTTTTCAGTTGTCTTTTTAACTCACAAAAATAAATGAAAAACACTCAACATCTGAGGTATTAAGGATATTCCAAAATTACCAGTATTAAATAAGTTCTCCTTTTGAATGGCTTATTCTGAGGTTATTTCATTACCAGATCTTGGGGTTACACATAAAAGTAAGGGTCTTCCTCTTGTGGGACACCAAAACAGAAAGAGTGGAGGTAGAGTTCTGGCACAGCATTTCCAGATGTCATTCTTCCACAAAAGTCCTAGTCCAGATCAGGTAGGTGGTTCATTCCTGTTGCACTTTGTGAGAGGAGGAGGAGGAGTATTACTATGTATTCTCTACCAAGGCAATGCAGATAAATTTCCCTGTGTGTTTAAACTTGAAATATTTTGTGTAATTATGTATAAGTAATTAGTTGTCTATGAAAAGGAGAAGGATTATATGCTCAGGTGCTCCTGATCACATGTGAGGACAGAGGAGGTGAATGTGGACCTTTAGGACATGGTATTTTTCATCTCTAAGACTCTTTTTTTATCAGGTAAAGTTTGCCCAGAGCAGCATGCCTGATTGTGCTGGTCCCTTAATGCGATCATTATTTCAACAGAACTTCTTGGACCACAGATTTCCAGACTAAGCTATCCTTCAGCCATAAGTGTTTTCTGTACTTGAGGTTTTGTGACTAGAAAGAGAATGAGGCTGCCACTACCCTATTGTCTGAACTGTATCCAAAAGTACAGTGGTTTTATGGTGCTGGGGTTTTTGAAGAATTGGGCATTTGCTTTTGAATTTTCAAATTTAGTTTAAGGGTTCTGTCTGGAGTGATTTTCTGAGTCAACTGATCATCACTGATTTCAGTGAAATAGTTGTATGTTTGGTCAGGGACATTGCAATAATTGGTACTGGAAGGCAAGTTGGATGAAGTGAGGGAGAGGGAGTGGAAAGAATGAGGAAAGGTGATTAGGAGACTAGTGGAAAGGAAGGATCGGTGAATGAAAATGAAAAAAGAGAACAATTAAGAACATGGAAGAGATATGGGAAGACTCTTCTCTGCCCATGTTCTACTGATTTCAGATTCTTTACATGACTACTTTTGGAGAGAAATGTTGGCTAAGTTTCAAAATACGTCACGAATAACTTCTGCTGATGGGTAAATGATGAGAGCCTTGAGGCTTTCATGCATCACTACCTTCAGTATGCATATAATCATACAAGGATGGAGAATCACCCATTTTTTTTCAGCATTGATGAACTGTCAGTGAAAGAATTCCAAGAGGTTTTATTGTTTGCTAATAACAAATATGTAGCTATTGTTTAAATATGGATGTTTTTCCACATTTCAAACTGGCAATAAAATCCACACCCATGAAATGGATAAAATACATTAAAGATGTATTAGATGTAATTTGACTGGAAAGCCTCTTTAGTTACTATTTAGTAACTTATATCTTATGCCTGGTAGTTTCTTGGTGTTGGCAAAGCAAGTATCAATGTAGCTCGCTGGTTTCTTTGGGTTTTGCTTTGGGTTTTTACTACTAGTGATGTATTTTTACAATGTTTTTTTGTTCTGGTATTAGTTATTTTCCAAGACTACTTTTAGAAAAGATAATGACTGCTTAAGGTAGGGTTAGCTATGTCACTAAATGGATTTAGAGTGCTCTCTGTGTTTCAGTTTGCTGCACTAATGGAAGCAATGCATGCATGTTGAAGAATGTTCTCCCAGTTCTTGATGTTATTACAAGACATCACAGTGTAATAAAGAAATAAATTTCTAGGCACAGATATCAGTGACATAGTGTTGCTGGTTGTCCAGATTGTTGTAATCCCTCTGTTTTACATTTGCTTCATATCATCACATTTCTGCTGCATCAGCTAAAATATTTTTCGTATTTTTGGATTGAAGAACACTATTGTGCTACATGTCTTAAATTTAGGGGAATTTTCAGGACTGAGTAACAAGCTCTCAATTGAAACCAGGGCTAGGAATGTACAGAGCTTTCTTATTAAGCCAACTCAAACGTGTTGCTGGTTCATTGTTTAGTAGATTGGAGCTATAAAAGTTCAGGTTTTGGCTCTTGCTGTTTGTTAGTCACAAGTGCTGAGACTTAAGTATTCTGCAATCTAATTCATACTTATTGCTCTTTGATACTTTTTCTTCCTTCACCCACTAGCTCCACTGAATTACCTAAAGTATATCTAATTGAGATACTCTTTTGAAGGTTCATTATAATTGAATGGATTCCCTTATTTTACCAGTGTGAGTATTCGACTGTTAACACTGGATTTGAATGAGGAACAAAAGACACTTAAGTGAAGTAGTAACTAATAATTTTAGTTGGTCATTTAAGCAGAAAGATCACAGTTCAGATATGCCTACGTTACAATTAAGGGTGAAGACAAACAAGACTGGATTTCCAAGATTGGATCTCATAGAGTTGTAGGCAGTTTGTTTAATGA
>VZTU01004372.1:687737-698863 GCA_013400835.1 Zapornia atra | reverse complement strand
AATTTCTGTGAAATCAGATTAATTTAAATCTTGACATTTTATATGTTCTCCTGGGTGGGGGCAAAGGGAAATTGCAGCTATAATTAGGTTTTACCTCTTTTTTTTTTATTAGTTTCATTAGTTTTGTTCTTATCTTGCCAGCTTTTCAGGTACCAGTTTCTGCTTCTTTTAGCTGATAGGTATTTATTGTAATTTTGATCATTTTATCTGGAATTTTATGTGAACCCATCACTGTAGCAATTACCATATTTCAAAAGTGAAGAAGCCTGTCTTCTCCACATATGACATGGAAAAAGGAATAGTAGGTTTTGGACTCGTGTAAATTAGTCATCTAAGGAGAAACACTTTTTCATTAGCAACAATATGCAAATTTAGTATCTAAACTGTCTTCAATAACATTTTCTTCACAGTTTCTCTTGTAGTTCTCTTAAAAGTCTGCAAAGATACAGGTATAATGAGGAGAACCTGTTAGAGACCGTGGTTATGCATTTCCTTATGTGCACGTAAGTTCCCAGCCCTTCCTGGGAACCACACATTGATTTCTCAGTGCCTTGGCTTGGTTGCTTGAAAGAACAAATTAGTGTTAGTGCACATAAGTTCTGTGAATTTAAAGGTACCTGTGTGACTCATTGAGACACGTGTCAGGGCAGGAGACCAATAGAGTAATGTGGCCAGAGCACGCTGCCTCATGATTGTGCCATCTCAAGAGATCACTGTTGTACTCACAGGATCACTGTTCACACATATGGATGAACATATATGTATACGTACATGTGTGTATATATATTCAGTGCTTATTTTTCTAAAGAATCAGAGTTCCTTCAGATGGGATTTTACAGCTAGGGCTGATGGAAGAAAAATGAAGACTAAGATCTTGTGTTTTACAGCATTACAGAGGTGGCTTGTAAGTTGAAAAAGACCCAGAGATGCAATTGGTCTTCATTCAAGAGGAATCTCCCTTCTCCTGTGTGGGAGAGTAGGATTTCAAACTCTCTGGTGTCAAACAGAACCAAAGGTCATTAGGCAGCTTTCAGCACTGAAGAACCAGTGCATACAGTGGTTGAATGCAGGCATTCTGTGTAAACACAGGGAAGCTCAATGTTCAGTGTGTGCTACCCTTCCCTGTAACCCCTGAAACTACTCAGCAATTGCTCTGGAATATCTCTAACTGGTTTTCCATTGGTGGTGATTGGTGATGTCTGGGTAATGACAACTCTGGGACTTGGGAGTGTTACCATGTTTTTCAATGATGTTGTTCACCCTTACACCCATACCTTCTCCCTAAAAAACCACTTTTTTCCATAAGGGTTTTGCAGTTAGGAGGTCTTTTCTCATTTGTGGATTTTGTAGTTTTAATTGAAATATTCATTAATATTTATGAAAACAAGTATGCTATAATATCATTAAATATTGGTGAGGGGGAAGGAAGAGAAGTCTGGGTTGTAGTAAAGTGTGTATAAAAGTTGGTAATCTGCTTTGCCTTTAAGACAAACATCAGTACATGGGTAACCTTACAAAAATATATCTAAAAAGTAGTTATTAAAAGCATCTTACAGTAGTTTGTTGAAATAGTAGCTAAATCAGTTTATTAGATTTCTCTTTATAATCTCTAATACACATCTGTAATCTCATTTCACAACAACAGGGCATCAAAGGGATGATTAACATGTTTGCTGATTTTGCAATTAGAAACCTTGGGCTAGTCCTAAACATGCTGATTCTATTAGACTTGCAACGAGTGCTGGAGATGTTGCACTAATTGTGATAAAAGGGGTCCCAGCGTGTGTCAAGCACATCCATGTCAACTCAATTTAATGAGGCATCAATTTGGAGTTAGAATCTAACTGTACAAGTCTTTTACTTGCTTTGCTGTACTGCAACTTCTGTGGCCTATGATATGTTTCCCAGGTAATTGTGTTATCCTGAGACTTGTTAGTTATTTTAAAAAGAGATAAATTGGGTGGTAAAAGGAATGAAGCTTTTATGTCAAAGTTCTTGAATTTGTCTATATTCCAGTTCCTGTGTGACCATTTATCTTGCCAACAGCAACAAAAACCCAAAACACAACAGAAAATCTAGATAAAAATTTAGGCTTATTGTATTTTTAATGAAGATGATTCTTGCTGATATCTATTATACTTCTATGCTTTCCTCAAATTTAACTTTTTTAGCTCTTTCTTTTAATGAGCACAATATCTTGGTTATCATTTGCTCCACTTTTATCTTCAATCTAAATAACACCAAGTTGTGGTCCCAAACATTATGAAACCAGATATTTTAAAAATTCTTTTATTTCTCCTGGTAGCTACACAAGCCACTTATGAAACTATAAACATTGTGATGTAGTGATGACCTGTTGAGAAGCCTGATCTCTAATAACAAAGCGATGAGTCCGGAAGCATGCAGCATACTTTATGGCCGCTAAAATATTTCCCCCTCTAAATCATGCAATAAAGTAACTTGGGATTTTGAATCTGACCATAGAAAAGGATCATTCTGAGCCCTGAGAGGAATGGTGTTCGTTTTGGTCCTTAGCTTAAGAAAATTTAAAAAAATAAAAAAACGCTTTCTTTTCTTTGGGTCTTTGGTTTGATTTCTTTTAAACTTTCAGATTGGCTGCTTGGCATTTTGCTTAAAAGAAAAGCCAAGCTCACACATATGGAAGATTGCCAGATACTTTAAACCCTATTTTGGTTAAATTACAGTACCCAGATTTCGGTAACAAAGCACATTGATTTTATATTCAAAAAGATTTTTATATTTAGTCTGTTAACCTTTTGTAATTCCCACCCACAGCTTTAAACTGTGGAACATTTTTATGCTAATTGTTGTCAGTAGGGTATCTGCCATGGCCCCTTGGTAATTTAAATCCATTGAATTGTAATGCAGGTGCCGATAATTGCAGAACTGTTATTGTCTGACTGGCTGTAGCACATACGTCTCGATTCTTTTCAAATTGGATTTGAGAACACTTTATAAAAATAATCCCATATTTGAAGATAACCTTACATCGTATTTACAATGAGGAAAAATTGTTTTTTCAGTTTTAAAACAGTCCTCACTGTGGCATTTTTTAAGGTTCAACAGCTATGGTGTAGTTTATAAAATGTCTCTTAGTCCCTTTGGTTTTGGATGCTTATAGGGATTTCTGAAAATATGATAGTTTGCTCTAACATCATAATCCAGTGAACATGAAGTGGGAGTGGAAGGAAAAAAGGGGTTTGTGTTCTGAGCACAGATAATCTGGGTGAGTTTGGACAGATAACTTTTTTCTAGTTTTGCTTTTCTTGGTATAAAACGAGGATGCTTTTCCTTTAAACATCTCAAACATTGTGTCTAAACTAAACTATGTTTACAGCCAATGTAAATATGTCCTATAATCTTAATGGGCATGTGTGGTCTGCTTTCCACCTGTAACAAAGCTTAATATTCTTATTTTGCTAGAATCTTCATTATACTCTTCCTCAGATCCACACAGCACACAGTTAATGATTATGCAATCGCACTTTGTTTGGAATACACAGTATGCTAAAGTGCTGCCTGGGAAAATATTTTAAATACAGAGTAGTCATTACTTTTATTAAATGATTATAATTTTAGTGGGTTTGATGAACCCTCCCTCTGAGGGAAGTCTTTGTTTCCACAGAATGTTTTAATATGGATGAGAGTCATTCTCATGAGAAAAATCTTTGGTTAACTGAAGTTAGTATAGAGAGGAGGAAGGTAAATTTAGGGTCAAAAATAGAAGCCTTGTAGTCTTCAATGTAAAATGTTTTGATTTGTGGTTCGGGGATTTTTACCCCTGGTTAAAATCACTTGAATTCAGTAGTAACTTCAAAAGATCAAATTAAAAACCTGTTCTAACAGCTTAAAGACAATGACCAAAAGCAGTGACCTGCTGTCAGAGTGCTAGGTTCCTGGCTGGGAGCATGGCTTCCTCACCAGCGCACAATTCAGGCTGGGCTGGCTGGTTTTGGATCCCTTTGGCTGTGGGGGTGCAGCCATGTAACTGCTGCAGGATCCAGGATCACTCAACAGAGTGATCAACTCCAGTGGGTTTGGTGTGAGATACACAACACTGCTGTTTCCTTGTGTCCCTTTAACTGTTTGTCTGGACATAATTACTGAAGTCTGGGCATCTGGACACTTCTCTCTCAGCTTCACTCTGAAATAGTTAATTTGACTTATTTTGAAGCAAGGGGAAATAGTGCAAATACAGGAAATAAATTCTCTGGAGGCTAAATTACCTGGTGTGTAACATTTCACATCTTTTCATCTGGTTAAATCTGAATATTCAGTAAAACTTGAGTGGTGAATGGTTGGAGAGGAGTTGCTGTTCTGCCTGGGAGTTACTGCTCCTACTGGCAGACTGTCCCATTAATTCTCCTTTTCAGGTCCTGTTATATAATAAATTTGTTCTTAAGTGATTAAACTGAACTTGTCCAAGGGTCTTTTCAACCAGAGATTCTGTTTGTACTTCTGGTGGATAGATTTATCTTCACTATATTAATTATGTGATTAACTAAGTATGAGCCTGATGAAGGAAGTCAGTGTGATCTTTTTCATATAAATACATATTCTATCTCATATGGTACTTTAAATCTCTTCTAATGCATGTTGTCTGCATATGAAAACTTTCATGTAGCTTTTAAGATGGTACTTTGGGGGCGTAAACCTTGGCTGGTTTTATAGCTATATACAGCTATACATGGAATTCTTGTTGACAGCCTTTCTGGTTGAGGAGTTTGGTGATTGTATTTACCTGTACTACAATGATACTGGGGGTTTTTTCCTTACTTCTCCAATTTTTAATGTGTGAATACACTGAATAAAGTCTTTACCCTGTTGTAAGACAACTCAGGTTCAGCAGCAGAAACTAAGGATAATGTAGAACTCTTAGCTCTTAATGCTTTGGGGTTTGTCAAATTAACCCAAAGCCTGGCTCTGACATACTGTTGGGTTTTTTTGTTAATTGAAGTTAGCTTTGCAAGATACTAATGGGACAGAATTTTCTCAGTTAACAGTTGATTTCAGTCTCAGTGTCTTCATGGTTTCATGTTTTCCAGCCAGTGGTGGAATCAAACTATTTGTTAAATGTGTTGCCTGTATTTCACATTAGGGAAGCTTGGGGTTTGCTGTTGGAAACATGCAATGTGCTTTCCTTATGGAAACTCTGGCAGCCTAGCTGCCTGTACTTTATTTTTATTACAGATAACTTGAACACCATTTTCTAACACAGGCTGTATTTTTAAAGCAGCACCAAGAGATAAATTCACCTGGTAATTGTTTTACAGTGTGTCCATGTGTTTTAAACCACAGGGGCTTGATTTAATTGAATACCTGGTTTGGAATGTTGTTCCCAGGCTGTTTTTACAGTGAGAAAGAGCAAAACTATTAAAGCAGTATTAACGAGCAAGGCAGAGATTCCCACCAACTACACTGTTATGATACTACCGGTGCAATTTACACCTGATGAAGCCTTTTCAAATGGCAAATGGACCCTGACTTAGACACTAGATGTGCCAGGTGTAAACTTTATTCTGGTAGCATCAGATTGATTGATAGGAAGTGTGGTCTAGAAATAGGGTTGTCCTTCTGAAAGGCTACACTAACACACTTGGTCACCGAGTGTCAAACAGTTCCCAGTCCCAAAGGTAACCTATAGCTGAACTGTGACTGGGATTTTGTTGTTTCAAAACATTCAAAATGTGACATGCCATGTGTTGATGTTCCTGTAATGCAATTTAATTCTTTCTTGGTTTTAGCCTTTTACTTTATAGCAAGTTAGTTCCATAGCAACAGTTTGTTCCATCTGCCATCAATAGTATTGAGTACTAAAGCTTCACAAAATCCATCTGCATTTGTAATGTTCGGGTGAGTAAAGACACCAGTGGCTGTTCATGGAGATATTCCTCCTGTCTAGATTCTAAAATAATACTTTTTGTATTACTGTTGTATTGATTCCCACTGTGAACCCGATCGCAGAGCTTTGCCAGCAAAACCCACTTCTCAAGGAAATTTGGTTGGTATCTGAACTCTTCGTGGGAAAGAGACACAAACACCAATGCTCTATTAAGGCAGCAGGGCAAAAATATTAACTGTACAGTGGTCTTCTGGGATAGAAAGCACTGGTGATACTGGCTATGTACATAGCCTCTTTGAAACTTTCTTTGCACTCTTGAGTGATAAAGAACACCCTGAATCTGAGTGACCTAAAAGCGTCAGAGATCCTCACCCCCTAAGAGATTAGACTTTGTGTTCTGTTCCTTGGATGCATGGTACATCATATGTTTTGGCTACAGAAGTTAATCTGCAGACTGTAATGGAATTTTCAGAGCTCTCTTTAGGAATACAAGTGCCAATGACTTTCAGTAAGCTAGCTACAAAGAAGTCGAAGGTGTCACTGTGACATAGACACGTGTTCTGGCCTTAATCAGGCTATGTTAAAACTTATAGTAAGGAAGATGAATCGGAGTAGGCCAATAACCTGCAGTGTTCCTTGCCAGCTCTCTCACTGCTATCGCTACCATACCGGCAGGGGGGACTGAAGCTTTCTGCTCCAGAGGGACTATCAGTTAGACTGTGGCCATAATGTCAGAGTTTTAGCATCACAACTCCTGGGAAATGCTTAATTTCTGTGACTCTGCTGTCAAAATATGTTTTCATACTTCAAAATTCTGCCCATCAAGACTGCTGAAAGGAGCACTCTTGCCTTGCTGTTGCAGATATGGACTAGGTAACTTTATTTTGGGTTCTGTTACCTGTGCTGAACTAAATGGTACAAGGCTCATTTAACAGAAATTCCTATGAGAAGAGTTCCTTTAACACGCTCCCCTCTCCCATTTTATTTAATGAATGCTATAAATTAGATTCACATTTTTGTTTTATTTGCATAATACTCTGAGTGCATTATTGTAGATATACTGCACTTCATAATTTTGTTTGGGATCAGTATAGTAATGAAATAGTCCTCAGTAGCTTCAGTTAATATTAATTTATTTGATGAAAGTTAAATGCATTTTGCTTTATGCTGAATAGATCAGGGGTTTTTTTCCCCACTTAATGAACAAAGCTCTTTGGAGAATTGACTCTAACATTAAAGACTAATGCAGTGTGTCTGGTCACCTTTAAATGAAATGTCTGTTACCATTAGGACAAATAACTTGATTTTTAAAAAAGTTTGGTTAAATGAGGATGATATTACAGCACTTAATCTGTTACTAACAGCTAATAACTATCTGGTATTAGTAAACATTATGTCTGTAGCTGTAGGATAGGATTGCTGCCTTGTCATCCTTACTGAGGGCTGTTCACTGCCAATATTTTTTTTCCCTTCCTTCCTTTCCCCCACTGCTCCCCCCCCCAAACTTCTGGCTTGCTGTCCTACACAAGTGATTAGTGTGCTCTAATTGAATTGGCTGTAAAAAGATAATTGATATTTCACTCTGAGAGGTCAAGCTGCCCTATCTTGAGTGGTCGTTATGTCATCCTGCTGGCACGTATCCCTTGAAGGTGGTACATGATCTTTATCTTGCTGAAAGTAATAATTGTAATTAAAATTAACATGAAGGGGGTACTTAAGGTGTGATTTTGCTGATTTTTTTTTTAATGCTTTAACTTCACTTTGAAAGCATGGGAAACTGGAATTTATAAACCTTTTCAGGTAGTGGTTCGAGCAGCCTGTCTTTAAGGCCTGGCACAATACAGTGTAGGGCGAGTCGCTCAGTGTCATAGAGTGAATCAGGGTGTGAATTGAAGAGCTCTTTGTATCTGGTGCTTCCTCTGGTCGCACAACTTGTAGCAACTGTAGTCTTTACTTCTGATTATAAGTATCTTGACATTCACTGTATGAGTAAGTACACTATGGGCAAACCACTTGAAGACTTGTGTCAAACAGGAACCGTTTGCACTACACGTGTTCCTTTCTTCTGTCTTCCCTAAAGGGTCACTGGTGTTCCTTCTNCAGTTAACTTTGTGACTGTAGTACACTGCTGAAAGAATCTTCTGTGTTAAGTATTTCATTCAAAACGGTGTGGTATCAATTAATAATAATTAAAAAAGGTTAAATTTGGTGACACAGGGAAACTGTTAGTGCATTAAGAACCTGGAATCATCCTGTAAGCAGTGTGGTTCTCATTCATTGCCCAGAGAATAAATACTGCTACTACAGCAAAAGCTAATGGAGAGAAAGGTGTTATTTAATGTCCTTGCAGAGGCAAAGACTTAACTTTTATCTTGCCATATAATGATAAAGTTATGGCACTGTGGAGATAACTGCAGCATTCACAACTAGAAATTTCATACTTTAAGGTGTTCTAGCTAGGAAGAACTATCACACTTAAAATATTATCTTTCTTTCACACTTCACCAAAAGAATTTGAGACAAACACTACTATTTTTAGGTTTTGTCCTGAATTATTCAGCAACAGCTCTCCAACACAAAACATTCCTGCCAAGATGGGAATTTACTTACCCAGGCAGTATCCTGTCTTCTGGCTTGAATTGAGAAATGCTTCTTCAAGCTTCCACTCATTCGGAACATGACCAAAACAGCCCTCTTGCAGGTTTTACAGGGAATAGACATCTTTTAATTGTGAAATAGGAGTTCCTACAAGGTGGGTTGGTATAGTATTATCCAAGGTAATTGCAGTATTATGTAATTGTTTGCTATGTTGGTCATTACAAAAAAACATACAAGATGGTGTCAGCTGTGTTATGCCTGGATGAAGAGAGGAAACCCCTTATTTCTGTAACGCTGTCAGTGTGATTTCCCAGGCCTTGCAGTACTTCTTATGATGGGGTCCTGAAGAATATTTCAGAAAAGGAAGAAAAGTAAAAGCTATTGAACTTGTGTCTATAGCAATCCTAATGTAAAACTCTGTATTTGCATGGATACAATAAGATAAAGTACAGAAAACAATGGTGTATAGTTAAAAAATTCTGGGAAATAGTCCAGAGAATAACTTGGTCTACTAAGTGAAGGCTTAGTATTCTAATATTGGGAAAATTCTGGAATCCAGAATTTTCTGGATCCAGGAAAACACCTGGATACTGTTGTTCAAACTGAGAAAGTGAGATGTGCCCATTCCCAAAGTGCAGGTATAGCTCATTCTTACTGGGAGCGAAGTAAATTGTTCAGGTCTATAAAGGAAGAGCAGATAAAAGCTTCAGATCAGACTGTTTGACACAAGTTTGGTTACACATTCTGACTGTTGTGCATTCTGGCTTTTACCTTTTTTATGGTTTGGCTCAAGTTACCATAGGGGATGTTAATAGTTTAGTGACTGGGATCCAGTTTTGTTTGCAGCAATAAATAATAGGGAATCATGAGAGAATCTTAATATATGTAAATCAAAATCCACCACATTCAAGTGCTGATGATTTTGCAATTGCTCTTAACTTATGAATGCGAAGGAAAACACTAGCACATCATAAATTACACCATTTTTGGCACTTAAGCACTACAGAAATACTTTATCCCTTTTTTTTTCCCCTCTGTAGAAAGGAGGCAAAAAGCCAAGTGGCAGGATATCTGCTGAGAAAGCTGAGAAGATGAGTCTCACAGGAGAAAATGGAAGACAGCAGGTATGTGTGAAGCAGTATTCCTACTGCTCAGCTGGAGAATGCTGTCTGACCAAAGCAGTTTTTATCTCTTTACAGTGCACCACTTCTAATTGGTGTTATTCTTTTGGACAAATGGCCATGGGTTTTCAGCCTTTCACATTTTATGCCAGGACATTTTTTTCTTCATGAACACCTGGGCTTGTGCTTGCAGGAGCAATATTTCTCAGTCTTGCAATTTAGAGAGTGTTTGGTACTGGGGTTTTTTGGATGTTTGGGGTTTTTAAACATTTTTCTTGCTTTATTAGAGCTTTTTTCTCTTCTTTCAAATGAAGTAGGTGTGGGTAGTTTCACTACACCTTTAAAATTGCCATAAAATTTGCTACCTTTTTTTTTTTTTCAGGTAAGTTTTACAGTCTGCTTGGAACTATCTGTTGCTGTGATTACACTAATTGCATCTAACCTTGCTAGTTTAAAACTGTTTGGTGTGTTTAAACAAAACTCCATAATTGCACTACATGTGATGTAGATAGACATTTAAAAAGACAAGAATTGCATAGAGAAGAAAAACTTCTCTGCTGACGAGGTTAGTTAGGTTTGGTGAGGCTGATTTGAACAATTGTGACAACATCAAAATTATAGTTTATTTAAACACAAAAAAAAAAAATCTCATTTTGGCTAAGCATGTGTGAATTGCTTTGTGTATGTGTTAAAATGAAGAAAATAAAACTATTTTTTGAACAGCATTATTTCCTAACACCAAAAAATAATCAGTTTCTTTCATTATACTGATTAAATGGGAATCAAAAATGTATTTTTAGGTTTTGGACAGCTTTATACCTTTTCAGTTTTCTGAGAGAATGCATGTGCAAGTAGACCTAGTTCCACTTCTTGTATTCAGTGGTCTCATACAGATATTTTTGTTAGGTCACTAACTGGAAGAATAAACTGTCACTTCAAGAACAGTGACTGAACCTCCCTTTTTAATAAGTACCATCTGAGAACATAGTAAATAGAAAGTCTGGTTCCTCACAGCCATTTAATCGATATGCAACTCTGAAAGCAATACTGAATCTTTTCCATGATCCAGCCACAGATGTGCTTTCATTAAGGCTGTGGTATGAGATGACAGTAAATGAAATTGCAGCTACAGCAGCAAGTATTAGGGGGAAATGAAAATTCCTGACTCAGAGGAGCAGGGCAATGACAGAAAGACTCCTCATTATAGATCTTTTCATATGGAGAAGAATGACTGGTAAATGAGGTTTCTGTGACACAAAGAGGATGGAAATACAGTTGGACGTTCATGCAAAAATTGTGCTCACTGTACAAAACAAATAGAAGAATAAGGGATATCTAATTTGCATTTCTTAACTGACAAACTGGGTATGGAGAGATCCTCTGAGACGGGTGACAGTTGCAACAGTAAGAGAAGCATTTTTTTACCTTTCCCACTATTTGGGTTGTGATGAAAGCGACTTTTACTGTGGCCTGCTTATTGATAATGCTTCCAGCATGTGCTTTAATTTATGTACCATGCAGTAGGTCACAGGCTTTTTAAAATA
>VZTU01004372.1:661911-687691 GCA_013400835.1 Zapornia atra | reverse complement strand
AATTCTCCACCCTTGTCACTAGTAAAGCATAAAATCAAAAAGCATAAAATAATTATAATGGACTTGCTGATGTGAGCAGGTATAGTGATTCCGGTGTCTAATCAGGGCTAGTCCTCCTCATTTGTTGTAGCTTCTCTGGAGCAGACAAGGTATTTTGTCATCTTTAACCAATATGAGAAGTAATAAGTCAAAACAGACAGGGCAACGTGCACAGGCTGATAAAGGAAATCAGATGTAGCTATTGAAACCACTTTCAAAAGTGCATCATTTACCACGTGCATCAACTGTCCATGGATGTGCAGTGTGAGCAGGGAAGATAGGGCACTGCTGGGTTTTTGTTTGGATGTGTTTTTCCTTAAATGGCTCCTTGGCTGCATTCCAAGCCCTTAGTGTGAAGCTATTTTGCTTTATCCTGTTAAGTGGTCTAGAGAATTGCAAATTCCCAGATTTCTGGATCTGAAAAAGCATGAGATGGGAAGGCATGGAAAAGGTATGAGATACCTTAATATTTAACAAAAAAAAGAAATAAAAAGAGAGAAAGCTGCCTTTCAGTCAAGCTTAGTTGGATTTTTATGCTATGATGTGGAGTGTGTTGAGAAGGGGACCTACCTTTGTGGGTACTTGAGAGGTCCTTGAAATGCTTGACTTTGATCGTACAAAATATTTAAGATAAGGATGAGGAATAAAGTTATATAGTCAATGTGTAGAGAGAAAAAAAGACATTGAAGTTTCAGACAGGTCACTTAATGTGCTTTCAGCTGTCTCACATGTGGATCTTCACCACTGTCTAGTAATTCCTTCAAGCCTATGGTAAGTCATACATGGAGTCATTAATTAGCTGCACCTAGAAGTCAGTCTCTGCCTACAGTGGCAGCCACTTCATTATCATCTGGTGTATTTCAAACAATAGAAATGATTGAAACAGGAACTCCTACATTTCTGTGAAGATTAGGAACGGCACACCACCCTGTAATTTAGGTAGTTGTGCAAGTTTTCATTTGCATTAGCAGAATAGTGCAGATTGTGCTGAATTATTCCATAAAAATATTGTTAGGTTTTGAAAGATTTACTGTGCTGTATCCGTGGTGTTTGTTTTGGAGAGCTCTGGTTTGGTCGTGGTGGATTTTGTGGTTGGTTTAGATGTATGTGTCTTCATGTGAAGATGAAACTAAGATGCATTAATTTTCTAGATGCTCAGAATGGCATGTTTGACTCTCTGCTGCTTTTAAACCTTGAGAGCCACCTTAAAACTCTGAATTACATTTATAGAATAGCTGCATTTAATTTTAAATCTGTCAGTCAATTCTATTTCCTTTTATTAGTTAAATGAACTTCTTTCATGTGTGATGCTAATGGTTATTGCAAGCAGAGATCTGTTGTCACCTATCTGTTTTCTTCAGCTACATGTAAGTGGGGTCAAGCTTGTCCTGGTTTTTGGCTGGGGTACAGTTCATTTTCCTGAGAAGGACTCAGCGAGCGGCTGCACTGTACTTAGTTGCCAGCTTAGTTGGTGGGCTAAAGAACACCAAAGTTTGACTACAATTTGTGTTATAATTAATTCAGACTAATTGAAATAGGTATTTATGTGAAGTCTGGATGAAGCTGCCTGATGTAGTTGATATATTTTTCTGTGACTTGCATGACTTTGGATAGACAAGAGAGTATTTAATCATGCCAAAAGTGTAACTGGGTGTTACATAGTCATGACTTAAGATTCTTTTCATCTTTTTTGTCTCTTTAGCTTCTCCATCCATGTTCTGAGCAGTACTTTTAATCAGTTGGGTACTCTTTAGGGCATCTCATGGTGCAGTTGCAGCAGGATGTCCGTTTTCAGTGTCACTGCAGGGACCTTTTCCATCGGGATTATTGGTCACAATACTTCTGTTTAGGAAAGGAATGGTAATTTAAGAACCTTATTTAGCACTAAAAGGTGATTCAGTTATTTTAAAGAAACCAGAACTTTGGCACCTTTCTGTGACTGTACCTCACGTCAGTGCTACGTGTTTGATTGCAGGATTTTGAAGGAAAAGAATATTTATGGAATTGGGCACTTGGTCACAGTAGTGACAGGACTATACCAGCTTATTTCATCCCTATAAAGACAGAAGTTTAGTTTTATAAAAAGTGTCCTTTTATACATGAGGTGGTGTATTGTCACCTGGGATATGCAAAATCATTGCAGCTAGTGATATGGCAGACTGCTGTGGCTGCAGATAAGATGTTCTGGAAATTTCAGGACTTGGCAGACAGTGTATTTTCTGTTTGTGTTACACTTTGTACTTTGGACTCCAACATTTTATATGCAACGTTTCATCAAAAACTGTAGGCCCTGTGAATGAGTTGCATGCAACTAGAAAGTTGGTTTATCTAATCTCAAGACACTTTTTGAATTCCTTTACTCATTTTAGTGCATTGCTTTAAGTAAATTGGTCCCAGCTGTTGGAGTAGAAGCAGCTTGTTCTTTTTCCATGGCAAAGGTTGCTGTGCATCAGGGTAGTAAGGTGGCTGGCAAATAAAATGTAAAAGAATCTTATTTTCATACCTTCATGTCACTTTACTTAACAAGGATTCTGTGAATTGCCTAGTAATTTAATTAATGTAGGAACAATTCCTGGCATATTCCAGAATTTCCCTGTGTGATGGAGATCCCTGTCAGTTCATGAAGACTATTGAAAAGCTGAGGAGAGTGGGCTTGGCTTAATGCATAAGGTATGGGGCTTTACCCAGCAATGTCTGAAAGTTGTAGATGAATCTCTGGGTTGGCTGGTGCAAAGATAGAAGAGATATCAACTGCCTTAATTATTTATTCTGAGCAATATTAATTACCTGTTTTGTGATTGGAAAAAAGCAGCCACATGCAGAACCTAGCCAAGCACCAAGCCCTAATCCAATCAAGTCTGATGTATGCAGAAAGTTTACAGAATGACCTTGTGCATAATTAGTCATTTGATGGCTGTTAGTAAATGGCACAAATGGAATCTGACATACATTATAACACATTAATGATTGCCTTCCTCCCTCCATCCTCTTCTGTACAGAAAAATGATTTTAATTAAGACTTCCGTGATTAGTCATTTAATCAGTCATTAGGCCAATACAGATGGAGTCAATTAATTTTTTTTACACTTGAATAGAGACTTGATGCTACTGCAAACCATACAATCTATTTTTTTAACATTGTATCATGGGCAATTGCCTTGATGTCTATCTAGCAAGTGTACATTACTCTTCCAAAAGCTGGGTAGCCTTTACAGCACATCAGTGTGATAGCAACTGTAGGTATGTTTTATTACATCCTATCCAGATTTTAATGAATCAGTTCTGGTTTGTATGCAGACTGATGTTTGTCTTATTATGGAGCACTCTTTATTTTTTAAAGAGCTGTAGGGCAGAGTCGCCTTTTAAAGCAGATACGTTCAGCAGCTCCCAAAGTATTTAGTTAACACAAAGCATTGAAATTTGTACTTCAGTGCTAATTTTCATGCAAGAATTTTAAATGTTTTATGAACTTAAGGAGCTGCTTCATTTGATGTGGGAAGAGTTTGTATCTACTTGGCAGGTTCAAAAATGGTGTATATAGCTATGAAAAGATTTCCTAAAAATCATTAAAGGATTTGAGTGACACCATCCATGTGAAATCAACAGTGCTTGAAATGACTCTCTGGCTGTAGATGAAAATCTTTGGTCATTTACAGGACATGGAGAAGTCTTCTAGTTTTTAGTCTTTTAGAACTATTTTAGAATAGCTCTTCACCTATTGTTTTGGTTGGCTGATGCATATGCTCTATCTTTTAGATAGCTCTCCAGAACATCATCAAAGCTTGTTTACAAAAAGATAAAGTTTCATTTCTGTTCTATGAGCAATTAAATACAGAGAAAACTAAGGAGCTGATGAGACTTCCATGATGGTTTTATTGGCTGCTGTATGTTAACTCATAAACCCACATTAGTTCTTTCTAGTGGTGTGAATTTGTTCAGCTCTTTACCACCCTGTTTAAAAAAAAATCCAAATACAAAACAACCAAGTTTTCTCCTTGAGGACAGTGTGGATAACATGGAAAATAATCTGATACAAATTTATTAGAAGTGTTGTTTTGAATCAGCACTCTTACCATTCCTGCCAAACGAAGTTCAGTAGAGAATTGTAAATAAGATAGTTTGCTCCATCGAATGATCATCCATTAGCTTTTGCCAAGAAACGTTGGACCAGATGATTTGTGAGGTCCCTGCCAACCTGGTGTTCCATGCTGCCATGAAATAATTACCTGTTATGTGGTATGCTAGGTGTGGGAGATGAACTGCAAACAGGCAAGTGTACAGGCAGTAAGTACAAGGAGGTCTGGTACATTTTGGTTTGCATTTTAAATATGACTGAGTAATTACTGTTGAGCAGTTAATTAGAAAGATCTGAATGTAAGACTGGCCTGTGACACGAGGGGAGATTGCAAAAAGAATGACTTACGAGTCCCTATCTGTATAAGTGACTCGATAAAAAGCATGATCAAATGCTTAGGAGTGTGATCTCTGAGCAGAGTAGGAAGGCAGTTCTGCTGAGTCCTTACAGGGTATCATTCCACAGAGCCCCCTTGTGGGAAGTGAAAGTGGGCATCCCATTGTATGGAGTAGTGTGTCAATCAGATTGCTAATTCGCTGCCACCCAAACCTCTTGAGTCCATTTCCAATGTAAATTAAAACCAAGGTCAGCTAATGGAAATAGAAGGAAATAGGGCTAAGAACCTTAGCGAGCAGCAGAGTTTTGTGGCTGCTGCCTCTGTTCCCTTTGGCTGTGTTGCTGCCATGCTGGGAGATGAGCAGGAGCTGTCCAGCCCAGAAGTTGAGTGGCTGCCCATTAGGTCACATCCTCACTGGATGCTTGGTTTAATGTTGGTTTGGTGGGCAATTGCAGAGGCAAGAGAGGAAAGGAGCAGATTGGTTTGTGTGTGTCTTCAGAAGGCTTTTAAAATTGAAAACTGAGCCCTGTCTTGTCTAGCCCAGGAATAATAAATAAAAGTGGGTGTGAGGTGTTGGAATTGAAAACAGCTGGATATGATGGATGTGATCTGACTTCGCTTGAGCTCCAGTTTTAAGCCCCGTGGCTCAGTGTGAATATTTCCCTCCTGATGCAATGCAGAAATAATAAATAGAGGAGAGCATATGGAAGGGTTCCTAGACTGAGAAAGGAGGGAACACACCATGGTTAACTCTTGTAACGTTCATTTTTCCTTTACTTGTATGTATACCTCAGCAACCTTTCTTAATGCATTCTACTCATCCTCACGGCTCTTTCTGATGTTTGCAGGAAGGCATGTCATGCTAACAGGAAAGAAAACTAGAAGTCTTTGGAAATTTGTTGCAAATATAATCGACCTAAATTTGGAGCTTTTTAAGAGATATAATGATCCCCTCCTGATTTTTGATGTAGCTTTTGCACATAAAGGCTTCTTCCCAATTAAAGTAAACACTGAATCATCACTATAAATTGCAGTGAAATGCCTCTCTGTGCCATTAAAATGATCTGATATTCAATTAAAGTATTGAGTCATCCAGCCTTATCCTGTAGCTTGAATCTTGTCAAATCCTGACCCTTATAGTCTGCCAGAGGATGGATTTGTCCACTGGAAAACCTGCCATCTAATTTAGAGAGCTCCATATAAGGAATAGATAGGAAGAGCAATCCCGTTGATTAGTGCTAACATGGTAATTGAGATGACATCAAATGATTCATTACACTTGTCTGAGACAGCAGGATTCAAAAATAGGCATAGTGCAGTTCTACCCTACCCTTTGATGCCTTTTTATTTACCCTGCATTTCAAAGGCTTTGTGTGTTGGATTAATACTTTGGCGGGGATGTGAAGTGGTGTGTAAAAGCAGCAGAGAAATGCCCGCTGAAGTAAATGACATGCGGGTACGTTCTTGCATGTTTATTCTGTTCCAAGAGTAATGATAAGATTCATCAGGGTCACACTTGGAAGCTGTCTTGCAAAGTAGATCATTTAGAAAAACGTTTTGGCACCCTGCTGTTTTGTCATATATTCCAAGCAGGTTGTGCCAAAAGAAAATTGTAGAAATTGCTGTCATAGAGTACAAAATCATTGGATTTATAATAGGGAGCCAGTGGTGAGAATTCATTATACATTCACACCTGCAGATAAAGAGCATCTAAAATTGGAAGTTTTATTCCACTCATCTTTGATCCTGATATTATTAGATGGTATTAGCATCATCCTACACTAGATTCTGGAATTGGAGCAGATACGACTTACATCCATTAATGTTTTCATAGAAGTCACTCTTTCTGTACAGATCTGTATCCTGTATTTAGGGCAGGAGTTCTGGGTGCTGACACTCTCTTTCTGTGGTTACAGTGTATGGTCCATGTCTCCTATCCACACAGTGTGTGTCAGTAGTGTGGAGATGCCCCTGCACTTCTGAGGCTGATGGGAAATCATTAATTCAGGTTATAAAAAGAAAGCAGCTCAATTGATAGAGATTCACCTCAAAGGGAGGATCAGTCTGGCTAACCCTAGAACTAAGAGACACACTATGAAATGCAAGGTTTTCCAAATATGTAATCTTGGATTTGTACAAAGGGAAAACAGGATGCTAAAAATAGGGTTTTTTGCAGATTAAAATACTTGGCTTCAAAATTCTGTTTACCAACAAGGAATTCTCCTGGAATTTATAGAAAAGCATGTGGTTCACACATTTATCATTTTATCTGCTTGTTGACTATCTTCTGGTAGACTGAGATTTATTTTTTTCCATGTACATTAAGCGGCTGGTAGGATTCGGTCACTTCTACAGTATATTCTTTGGCAAATACTTGTATGAAGTGGTTGGGTGTGAGCAGAGGTGCATGCCTAGCCATAGTTAACTCATTAAAAATCTTACAGAAAGTCTGTGGAGCAATTTGTTTGCTGTTTTACTGCATGTGTAGAGAGGAAGTTGAAGCCGTAGTGACCCTGTCCCCTGAAGTTCAGTCTCATGACAGAGGCCATCAAGAGAAAAAGCACTCCCTTTTGAGACCTCCTGAAGCAGCAGTGAGCTGGAGAGCCTTCATACGGGTGGGATATGCCTGTTTCCTGTCTCAAGTGCTCATTTGTACAACTTTGATTAACTATGAAGACTTTTAAATCAAACTGGATGGCAGATCCTACAACCCTTCCCGTGATATATTTGATCTGTGGCTGCTGAAGTTCTAACAAAGAAAAGAGAAAATGATACTCCATTTCTAATTAAAGAAGTAATTTTCCTTTGCAAGTAGACTTTTTATCTCAGCTACAGTGTTAAGGATCAATGGGTTGTCACACGTATGTCTTTTTAATAAATGCCAGCTGGGATGACAGTAAAGTGATAGACTGATCACTGTAATCAATGCAATTCAAAATTGCTTTATGTCTTAAATGAACTTGGTTCCTTTCTGTGATTCTCCTACAGTTAACATTGTCTGAGCAATGAAGTACAAGGTTACATCTTAGTTTGAATTAAAAAGTAATGATACGGAATTAAGGTGTTTTTATGTAGGTGCAGGTTTTACAGTTTAACTCCTGGGATTGTGTAATTCAAAGGACCTTGCTGTATATTGTTATTGCAAAAAAAAAAAACAAGAGGAAAAAAAGTAGAATAATGGGAAGTTTCCCATTTCTTCCTCCCATGCTCCCCTCCTCTGTACAGACTGAGTGGCCTGGGCTTACTAAGATTTTTATTTGCTTAGCTGTCTTACATTAAGCCATGAATATTGACACTCCAAAACACAAAAGTAGCTCAAAGGCAGTCAGAATTGGTACTGAAATGTGACATGTGGATCATCCTAAGAGGATACCACTGTGTAGGTTGTGCAGTGCCTGTACATTTCATGCCATACATAAGCATGTCCATATTATTTGAAATTATACTGACATGTGTAGGTCTCCCCTAAGCACTTCTTCCTGGCGATGCCTCTGTGTAAAGGCAGTGCTGCTGCAGTTGGTGATGATACAGGGGAGCAAACAACACCAGAGAACAGTCCCATTCTGAACTAACACAATCTTTCCATACCACTATTCTCACAGTCTAATCAGTGTCTTTAAAACCTATTTATGCAGAATACTTCAGAACTCTTTTCTTGTTCTGGATTTGTTTTTTTAAAACCCTAGAGGTTCTGTAAAAACTCTCAGGAACCTTGTAAACCTTTTTATTTCTCTTAAAGTTGGCAGACTGACAGGCTTTAGTTATGCTTAGTGCTAAATTATTTATCTTCCTTTTCCTCCTAGCCCTGACTTCTGAATCTTTAACTTGACTCTTGGGACTTATCTTTTTTTTCTTGCCCCACCCCTAAAGTGGAGCCATTTTTATCTTTTGTCTTTAGTGTTTTACCATTAAAAAATGTCTCTGTATGTTGAAGATGAGGTATCTGATTTTTTGTAATTGTAATTCTAAGAGTAACAGGGTAATTTGGTCCTATAAACCATTTTGTTAACTTGTATATGATTCTTACTCATCACCTGCATTAAATAGTGGATCTGCAATTGATTTATATTTTTAGAAAATACTATTCCTATGCTGTAACATACCATGTTTATGAAACAGTCTTGAAGCTTTGTTCTCTAGGATCAAATTCTTAATTGCCAAGAGTTTTTCAATGGTGATGTTGAAAATCTGAAGGCCATTGTTCTTGTAGGTGTCCTGCTTCCTTCATGTTTTTGTTACTGTAGACTTGAAGCCTCCTGTGCATACAGCATAAGAGTAGCAGGATGGAAGATCAGCTTTATTTGCCTTTGTCATACAATAACCTTTTTTGGAATGTATTTGCAAGGGACGATAAATTTCTCCATCACGTGGTATCTGTAAACCCTGATCCTAACTTTCTCGTCTAGCTTAAAGCTATGACTTTGAGGACATGGGGAATAGTATGCACTGTGTTCAAAATGCATTTTATTCACCTGGAACATTCTAGTTTTGTCTGTCTTCACTCCAAGTTGTTGACAAGGTGGATTTCCTTATCTTGTTTTATTAAGCTATTCAGATTGCTGTGCATGAAACTTGCTATCAGTCTGCTTCATTTTTACTCCCATTAGTATTAAAGAGTAGCTTTCTATTCTATTTTTGAAGTTGGTGACCTCTGAAGGATTTGGAACTCTGAAAGTTTCATTGGTGGAAAAATATCTGATATCATATTCTGGAAAGCCTATGGCTCATTAACTTATGTCTATTAATGGCTGCAAAATTCATAAACCTTTACATAATGATTTTCTTTAACTGTAGTACTATTAATTTTTATGGTAATTTTACTGTTATTTATGATTGTCAGAAGAGTCTGTTGGAAAAAGAGCTGGTCGCACAGGGCTTCGATTTGTAGATCCTCTATGCCTTGTAGTAATTGTTGCAGGCTCTATTAAAGATTAAGGAGGTTACAAGCTTTGACTTTATAAGGTGAAAGTAATTCTTTGAAGGGAAAGTTATATTATTAATAGTGATTGGAATTGATTACTCAAAGAGCTATAGTAATTCATTCATTAGTTCCATTCAGTTTTACTTCTCTAAGGGTTTAAAATGTTTAATCGGAGGGAACCTCATTTCTTTTTGTCTTCTTACCAGCTCCAGAAGTTTTATGCCCTTAAAAAAACCCCTAGAAATGAACAAACACCAAAATAAACAGAAAATCTGTCAACGCTGTCATTAGAGACACGTCAGATTAGGAAGTTAAATTACTGTATTATCTTTAAAAAATACCGGGGAAAAATCCATCTACATTTCTGTTTCTCTCTGGAATATGCAGAATATATCATAGCTCGAGATCTATACTGTACATGGCATATGCATGCTTAAAAATGCAGTCATATGGACATTGTAATACACCAGAATTATGGCAGCAAGCAATTATTGCCTGTAAGGTGCATAGTAAATACTCTGTATTTTGATCCTTTTTACGTGCAGAGTAAAGAAAGTCTTAAGAGGCAGGAAATATTTTCATTTTAGAAGATGTTGGATTGTTTTACTTGACATCCTACAGGTTCATAAGTTCCTAGAAGAAATGCCTTTTCTGTTCATAAATCAGAACTAGTACCAAAAGCTGCAGCCTGGCGTCTCGTTAAAGATTTGCATGTGAAGAGACTTCAGGGTCTGTAAGTTAGGAAATCTTTTTCTTGTCAGTAGTATCTTAAAAGTATTTCTTTCAGAGATGCTGCACTATTTGTTTTTCAGTCTGATTCTGCAGGGAAAAATGGTATTCCTTGAAAATTATTTCCATTGTGTAATATCTACTTTGATTTTCAGACTTCCCAGCTATGGCTCTGTACACCAGCACCATGCATTTCTATTATTTGAGCTTAGCCTTCCATCTGCTAAGGCAGAACGATGATTGTCTTTTCTTCTATTTGGCAGTGTTTTGAAGGCTGTCATTATTTTCAAGGAGATTTTGAACTCCTGCATCTGGCATGCATGGACACTACAGATTTAGGGCCATTTTCATGACAATCCTCAGTTGGACTTTCTCTATTCAATTCTCCTTATCACTACAAATCTTGCAGTGGGTTGGTGGCCTGTTTGTGTTGGTCCTGCAGGCTCGTGGCAGCTTTTCATGGGAGCTGTGTGTCTCTATCAGTACCTGTCCAGCTTTATGTGATTGACCCATGGGAGCCATTCACATGCACAGAGGGAGTAGATGATGTGTGCTTATGGGACATGGTCTATTGTTTGTTTTGTCACCTGAGAGCTTTTGGGAGAAAGTATCCTACAGGTACACCAGCTATTATGAAAAATTATGTTAGCATGTCACTGCTTGAATTAATACTGAGGTGTCTTGCTGCTTTACCTGTGTGTTGTCATGGGAGATTATTGTATATGCTAATAAATTATAGTCTTAATTGGTAGCACAAATTGTCGTTCTGCCTCCTCAATGTTTACAGTTGTGATTTAGCAGGTATAGCAGAATTTGGTGTCAGAATTGTATAATTCTTTTCATACTTTGTTTTAATATTTATGATTGTAAATTTTTTCTGTCACTTCTCCCTGCTTTTGTATTGAAATTGTTCTCTTTAGGGGAGATTTTACTTTATTCTTTCCCCATTTGAAATGTTTAATTCCCAACTTTCCCTTATCTTTTTCAGGCCAGTATGTGCTTATGGTCTGTGAAGTGACCATACTCCCATTCTTGGGCCAGACTCTCACACCTGCCTTCAAACTCTTGAATTTTTCCAGAGAAAACCAAATCCAAGAACAAAGATTCAAAGTCACCAGCAAGTAAAAAGGATCAAACCCCATGGCCAAGGCTCTTATCCAAGGCACATTGTAGTCAATGGGATTTTTCCCATTGAATGCAGTGGCAGCTGGTTTCAGTCTCTCCCAGTCACCCCTGTAAGGTTTCTCATGCAGGAATGGGGCTTCAGTTCTGAGAATTACCATCTTACAATAGCCAAGAAAGTAATTGACTTCAAGATCCATGTCATGGTCATCATCTTATTAACATTTTAGAAGAAAAGAAGATATTCTCTGTACAGATTTGATACACATTAAAATTTCTTATCAGTTCTGGTTTTCAAT
This sequence comes from Zapornia atra, assembly GCA_013400835.1. Taxonomy (NCBI): domain Eukaryota; kingdom Metazoa; phylum Chordata; class Aves; order Gruiformes; family Rallidae; genus Zapornia; species Zapornia atra. Next base: position 676,169 of record VZTU01004372.1, on the reverse strand, counting down.
ATATGCTTGGGGGTTGGCTTGTTTTTAAGAATTTTAGTGAAATAATATAGTAAACTTTTATGACAGTTGTAATCACATCTCTGTGTTGAGATTGCTTCATGCCATTCTCGTTCACAAAGAGCCTCTATTGCCTGAGGACAGCCAAGTAACTCTCCTCAAACTGACAGAGAACCTACCAGCTTCCAACAAACCTTCAGAATACATCTTATTGATCTTCATCTTTGCTCCTTCTTTGGAGATGAACTTTATGGTTTCCTTCACGGTTTTTTACACTGCAATAATTTTGTTTGAATGGCATTAGCAGTTAGAAATAACATCAGTATTTGGCACTTTTCCTCAGTCTTCATTCAAGAATCTCAGACCTATTCCTTGAAATTATGGCCAAAACTTCATGCCAGGTGCCACCAGTTTTCTATGAAGTCCCAGGTTTGATGCAGATGCACTATATGGGACTCAGTTATCACAGTGGATCTTTCAGGTAATGAAGTGACCAAAGGATAAATTAGATAAGTTGAGTTACCTTGTATTTCACCACCAGTGTAATGCAGAGGTGGGTGATTACTGTGAATCTGGTAAGGTGATGAGCCCAGGATAACCGATATCTCTGAAGTTAAACCTTTAATCTCCCTGGAGGATGGTTTTGTAGTTCTTCAGAGGGAGAACCAGAAAGTTGGTTTAAGTACTACAAGAGATCACCGACCTTGGCAACATAACCTAGAAACTTCTTATCGACTTTGGTAGTCCTCTGCAGTGCAACTGAATGATACTTCAGTAACTTCACGTCTTGTTTTCATGAGATCTTCACTGATTCTGGGCATTTTTGCATGGCTTTTTAACTATAAGAGAAAGCACCTCTAAAAAAGTGATGTATCTGCAAGTATTATAAGTGTATGAGCTTTGTAGTATCGTAGGTGTCTTGGTGCTTTGTCCCCAAGTAAATATACAGCGTCCAATGTCTTTATTATTAGCCAGAAATAAGATGTATTGTGTCCTTTATCAAACACATGAATAACTGCAATGTATTGATCAAAAAGATAAATCATATCCTGTAATCAAAAAAGCTTCATCCTTCTTTGGACTTTCCAGACTTTCTCTTCATTTGCCCTCTGAAATATGCTTTTTAATGAACAGAAAGCCTGGAGTATGAAGTCTTTATATCAGTGGACCTTGTTAACCAGGCATTTGCGAATTCTTTTGAGACTCCAGAATAATGAGCTACATTTGCTATTGATGTCATGTCAGCTTTCACTGTGAAGAATCAGTCTTGTGCTTTCAGTTCCCTTAATCAAGTTTTAACAGGATGCCTTTTCTAGGTTAGCTAATTTTGAACAACTGCATGCTCTAGTATTGTGTCTCTTGGGACAATGTGATCTACACAAACTGGCTCTTAAAAAAGCAGGATTCTCTTTTTTCTTGGGCTATCTGTTTAGAAGTCCAGTTTTCAGAGATGGTATTTAACCCAGCTAGATCACTCTCCCTTTTCTTGGTACCATGCAGCACCAGTCCAGCAAAACGAAGCAAACAAATTCCTGATAGTTCATCAATGACACTTGCAGGGTTTTGTGTCAGGATTATGAAGATGCATATGAGAGAATTTCTCAAAATGTGACAATAATTGAGCTTTTCTGATATTTTGTGGGTTTCTTCCCTGTGGGGACTGCATGTTGCTATGTTAAGCTTGAACACGTAGTTTGAGGGTGTAGGGGAAGGAACAATAAGTTCTGCAAAATGAGAATAATTAGTGGCTTGGCCTTGCATGTGCTGATTTACTGTAGGGCACTCAGACATCCTGTTCTTTGAAAATTCCTAACACACAGACAGTTTTAGTGACATTGCTTGGATTTTGGTTTCAGGTAAAGCTTAGGCACTTTGCTTAATGTCCTAAGGGAGTCCCTGGTGAGCAGCAAGTGCTAGCTCTTAGTCCTGTGTCAAGACAGATTTTGAAACTTAACTTTTTGTATCTTCTGCTGACTACCATCTTCCTCCAGACTGACAATAGGAGCAGCAAGTCTCTCCTTAGCATGGTGGGTGTGGGAAGGGTTTGCTGGCACACAGCCTGCTTTAGGGCTCAGGACAAAGAACTCAAGCAGAGTATTGCTAGTGAAGTATTGCAGCCATGCCACACTTTAAAATGTCCTTTAGAGCATGGTAATGCAAACAGTCAGTGTCTTGGCTTCAAAGTAATCTCTTTCTCATGTCACTAATTGTATTTGTATAGGCACAGGTGAAATCTTCAATATGCATTCCTCAAGGAGTTCGCTATTTTTAGAGCCAATGTAAATGACCTTTTGTATCACTGGGTTTGCTTTTTGTTCATATAGTCTACTTAGTTCCCTCCCCACTTGGAATTCTATAAATGAATATGCTAATTAAAATGGGAGCTTCATTCTTAATTTGAGTCTCTAAATGCTACAGTATTCCAGTGTTTGTTTTACTGTCTCTAACTTTTACTGTTTTTACCAACAGAAATTGTACTCTTAATGTGAAGAGAGCTCTTCAGTGTACTTGAATATAACTGTTCCCATTCTATCCCCCAAACACTCCTCACAGATGACTTTTCAAAGATTTTGAAGAGAATTGGTAATTTCACTATGCAGACTTAGAAAAGGTAATTATTCTGATAATTTTTTAAAAAATTAGGTGTATTCTATATTGATAAAGTATTGATGTAGGCATAAGGAGTTAATGGTTTCAGAATGCATGAGCTTCCCGAGCTGATTGAACTGATAGAATCTTACTGAAGCTAATGGCATTGCTTGAAATCTTTTGTTTAGGGTGAGGATTTGGCTCTTATTTATATGAGTAAGTTACTAGTAAATGATATTCAGTGAAACTACAGCAGCTTACATCTTTGAGGATCTGACCTATCTTATTCATGCAATATCTGAAATGCTTCTTCAACTTCAAATGAAAAAAGCTGAGGCAGGAACAGATTAATAATTTTTTTGATGGATAAAATATAAAAATGGTTATATAAAACTGAAACAGATACCTATATGGGCACTTTCCACTTCCACTTCTAGAACTTTTCATCTCTCTTTCTTCTACCTTTATCTCTTTTTATTACTTTTGATTTGTTTTATTCTAGGTGGGGAAAAAATACCAAATTTGTGTCTGGTTTGCCAACTTCTGACATTCAGAACTACATAATGCTATCAACCTGAATGTCAAATAATTAGAGACATCTCAGATTAGAAGAGCAGAGTTCTAAAAAATCCTAAGGTTAAAACAATCAATAGAAGAAAATAGCAAAACAGCTGAAAATGTTCAACACTGCAGCTGATTATGTTGGCATGGTTCAACTGACTTGGAAAGTTTTTTGCTAAAGCCTCATCCCTACTGAAATTCAAACATCTCATCTACTAGGCTACTTAGTACAGATAACCTTGTTAATTCATATTAATATAATTCATACAGATAACCAAATAATTCATATTTGAAAATTATATCTAAGATTGGAATACTTGTCTTGCCAAATGGAAACCACCAAGCATCCTCTCTGATTCTATGAAGAAAATAAAAATGAGACAAATGTATAAGAGAAGCAATAACTAATGTTCCATAATGATCAGTGATGAGGAATATGTGCTTGGAAACTGGCAAAGGAGTTGTTCAGGAGGCATGGCTTGACAGTGGTTAGTGCTTTTGTCTAAGGCAATGCTTTTTGTCTCAGTGGTAGCACACGGGTGCCGTGGTTGCCATGGTAAGGTACGTGTTTTGTTAGGGATGCTATAAATAGTCCCATCACTGGCCAAAAGTCTAAGTGAAGATCCTGTTCTTGTATTCATTGTGAGCCTTGATCATGGCCACAAAGCTTTATGTGGTGATTTACATGGTAAATGAAATGGGCATAAAGACAACCAGCTTTGTGTTTCTGTGATGGAAGCATCTGCCACACGTAGCCATGTTCTCATGAATCATGAGTACTTCGGAACTTCTAATGTAAGTGGCTGAATGAGATTTTGGGATTCTTTCCCATGTTCTGTCTCTCAGACACTATCCCAGACCTCAGGAGGATAGATTGAGCATAGGTAGACACAGACCAGAACTGAAATTTGGAATATACAACCTTTGTACCTAGATCTGCAGCAGATGTGCTGCTGTTAAGAAACTTAGCTATATCTGAGAAGCAAAAGCAGTTTAAAAAGGCAAAATATCTCCTGTATGGAGATGGAAAGGCTTAAGTCTTAAGTGTTGCTGAGCATTTTGACATCTTTGGGTAAAGAATGCAGAGCATTACTATGGCACATACTGACACTGTGTTTGCACTGTCCTTGCTCTGGTGTACAAGTCCGGTTTTACAGCAATATGGGTATAAAGGGATCTTTCAAAGCTGTGTGCAAGTTGTATTGCACTTTAAAAGCATCTGTTGTCAGAGTAATTCCAGATCCACTCATGCTAAGGAATAGCCACACTGCAGTCTGAGTGCTCTAAGCAATGGCAGAATTGTGGAGTGAGCCTCTCATGATGCTGCTAACAATGTCCTATGCAATTGCCATCATCAGAGGAGTGTGGTTAAGAGTTGTATCCATTTGCCTGTGTAAGTCGATTTTTTTAAAAAATTTGGCATCATCTCAACCTCGTGGAAGGAATTTTTCAGGACTGAAAAAAAAAATAACCCCCCCACCCCAACCCCCTGTTCCTCAGCACTTTCACTATCCAAGTTTCCCTATGCCATTTGTGAACATGGCAGACCTGGATTTTCTGTCCGTTATGTCAGTACTACAACATCTGTAGGAAACTCTATAAATGTTTGTTATGGAAACATTTGCCTGAGCATCCCTATGAAACTTTTGCAAAGCTAAGAGAACAGCCTGGCACTTAATGCATGACATGGCCCTACAGGCAGCCACACCAGGAGAGTGGGAGGGGAAAGGAAAAAGCATCTTCCTACTGTAACTTGATTTCTGATTTATTTGTATGATACCTAATAAAGCAAATTAGAATGGATGTAAAGAATTGATGGGGTTAAAAGTGGAAATGCTCTATTTGCTGCCTGGCAGGGGAAGGAGCATAGAGAGTGGGGGGGAGGGCGGGGGGGTGGTGAGAGCTGTCTTGTATTTGGCTGCACCCCAGCAGAGAGAGGGTACAAGGCTCTCGCTGGGTTTCCTGCCTACAGTGGGGTCCCCTCACATGCCTTCTATCTCTTTCACTTTCCCTTTGTCTCCAAATTGCTTTCAGTTAACATCTGGATTATTTTTTTTCCTCATCAGCAGCATTTCCTTAGCTAGAGCAGAGAGCTTTCGTGATTGGGGAATTCCGAAGGCTTGAGACCAGCCAGAAGAAAAGTTGGGGAAGTTTTGGCTTTGCTTCCATTGTGTCTTTTTTCTATTATGGAAGTGTGTCTGAAATTTGTCATGCCTAGTCTTACTCCCCTGGAAAATTTAAAATTCCTTAAAAGGAACACAAGTTCAAGGTTTTACTGGGAACCTTTGTTCATCTTGAGGGCTCTACAAGATATTCCACCACATGGTCATAGGGACACAGTAATGTAGCTTAATGTCTGTAGCAATTCAGATCTCAAAACATGAAGCATGTTGTGAGCTCTGCTTTTGAGTCACCACTCCTCTAGGAGGGTGTGTGTGAGGTGTGCAGGGACAATCCACGCTGAAGGGGAAGGTAAACACCTTTTAACTTTAAACACAACTGTTTAAAACAGAGTGAAGAGTCTATGGGCTCTTCAGTTTCTGTGGGAATGTGCCCCACATAATATTCTCCAAAGAAAATAATCTCTAAGTTGCTGCTCCTATTGTCAGTGTGCTGTCAGTGCAGTGAGGTGTTTGAGTCTACATAAAGGAATGTTATGTAGCATTTCTAACCTGAAAACAGCATGGGAGATGGGTCATGGCATATCTGAGGCCGTAGGCGTCAGTACAGAGCTGGTGCTGGAGTTCAGAGATTACTTCAGCTGTTAGGAACTTCATAGATTTGCCAAATCATACAAGGAGGTTGGAAGCGTCCTTCAGACGTTCCATTTTGGTGAGTTTTATATAAACCATCTCATGTGTTGTGCTGTCTGTGAATAATACGGCCCGTGGTACCGGTGGGAGTACTGGTACACTTGTTAGTGTTTCTGCTTGGCAGTCGTGATACTGTTAGTACTTTGGCACTCTCCCTTGATCTTACAAGGAACTTAATAAATACCTGCACACTTCCAAAAGGAATTCAAATTCCTCTTGCTTCAGTGATCCGTTTCTAAGAGTGAATTGATGTTAACGGTTCTTTCCAAGTGCTTTTTAGTCTCTGTTCCTCCTTGGCTTTCCTTCATTGTGAAAAGCTGGTTTTGGTTTCTTGGCCTGATTTTTCACTCACATAGTTAGTCTTCCTCTGGCTTCTGGTAAGCTGCCAAATGTTTAAAACCTACTTTGGTATTCCCTTGTAAAGGAGGTTGGATTTACCAGAGTTCATCACTGTAAGCTATTTCTCAATTTTCAGTGTTTATTTTGCTGTAAGATCTTTCTAGCAACGGAACAAACCCGCCGCCCATCTTACTGGTTGCTCGTTGTTGGGAATATGAGCTGTCATTGCACTTGTAATGAGTTCTGTCCTTTCCTCTTGCACAAACCACTCTCCTCATTCGTAATGATTCCGTCCAGACTCAGTGGGACTCCTGTCTCTGAGCTGATGCAGCTATTGCCTGTTCCTGGAGGTCTTCAGATGCTGTTAGGCAGGCTACGTGTGTTATGGAGATCATTCTGGAAATACTTCAGATGAGCTTGCTTCACATCTCAGTCAGCAAACTCTGCTCCTAACTTCAGCCTAATCTTTCAAATTTCCTCACTGGAAGGGGTGGTTTCTCCTGTTACTGTACTGTTGTGGTGTTCATATGTGGCACACAGGTGTAGTTTACCCACTGTACATTAATTAGTACCTTGCTGTTGCAGCAGAAAGAGTGCCTCTGAAACTCACTTTATAGATCTGTACCTGCAGGACCCATTCATCAGCATCTGCTCTGACTTTCTGCAAAGTACGGGCCAGAGATTTATACCCAGGTACAGAATCAATTAGGAGGATACTTAATGAACAGGCATCCAGGGCAAGAGAGGTACATCTGTTCATCAGGTGTCATTTAAATGCTGATAACTTATCACTTGTCATTTTGTAATAGCAAATATGTTGATGCTGGGATGGTTGATAGATGTTTGGGTGTTCCCTGGGAGTGATAACACTTTCCTAAAGCATGTTCATCAGTGTCCCAGGTATATGTGGATTGTTGTGAGAGGAGTGATGCCTGTGATGCTTTATGCACGTTTCTTCTACCAGCTGAAAGGTTTGACTAGCAAGTCAGGAATTGGTCATTCTTATCCTACACTTGAATATTCCTGTGATCATCCCATTTACTTTGTAAATCTTTGTGAAGAGCTTTCTGACAGTGTTCACAGGCCTTGCACTCACAGGAGAAGATCCTGTTGGTTAATTTTTCTCCCATTATTCATGGATTTGTGCAAATGGAATTTGCTCAGCCTCCGTGTCTGCCAGCATGCCCTGCCTCCTGTGGTGGTGACCCCCTCTAACAACCCGCAGTGCACACGTGTGTGTAATTTGCCTGGACAGCAACTTGGCAAAGCAGTGATATAGTCCTTCTGTATACCTACAGCACCTTCTATAGCTGGCATCACAGAGGTACAATCATACTTGAAAAACCACCTTTTACACATTTATATCCTTTGCTAATTCCTACCACACAGTGCCTTATTTTGTAGGTAAATCCATTAGGATAATTACCCCATTTGGGGAATAGTCAGAGTTTTGTAAAGCCTCTGGGCTACTTTCTTTTTTTCTTGAGGCAAGCGTTTCCAGGCAGTTTTAGGAGATTATTTTTAACTTCAGTTTAACTTGTTTAATTTGTGAGATATAATATTTTTTTGAAATCCAAATCTAATTACAATAGAAGGCTGTGCTGTCAGTAAGATGTCATTGGGAAAGTCCTGTATTTTGTGAAGCGAGCATAGAGCAGGGAGCCTCCCAGGATGTCTTCAGTCACTGCAGATTGCATTTTGACACCTCATACTTTACATTTCTTTTCAAATCCTCTTTTCAGAGGCGTTCTAAATGTATAGCCCTTTAATTTTCCTTTATTCTCTGCAAAAGAATTTCCTGTTTAAAAATATTGCATGTTTCTATGGGTTTGCTGTCATTTTTCTGTAAAAAATGCCTGCCTTTTCCCATCCCAGCTAGTCTGTGCTGCTGCACATGTGAAGTGGAATCATGTACCCAGAAATGGAGAAGAGAAGGTCTGTGACCTGGGCTTGGCACACAGTTGTGAGCTGGATGAGCAGCAGACTGGAAATAGCATTTTGTTAGGATCTAGTCCTGCTCATACACAAATACCCGTGTGAATAAAAGCTGCTCAAATGAGTTTGCTTTTGTGAGTTTGGGCTTTGTGATAGCATGGGTTGACCTGCACAGATAAGGTAGAAAAGCCCCTTACTCCACTGGGTAAGGGCCATGTCTGTAGTAATACTGCTCTGTTGGTTACTCAGAGGTCCTGCCCTACTCACTGCCTGTGGCAATAAGATGCCTGCCTTTGCTGAAGCAATTGTGATTCATGAGTCTAACTAGTTTTCTTTTTGTCTCTTCTTGGAATTATTGTCAGTAAGATGCTTTAAGGAAATGCACAGTTGACTAGTCAAGTGCATCATTCATTTTTATTTGGATACCAAAACTGGAATAAGCCGAATAAAATTACATGTCCTTCATGGCTCCACAGGCACTGCTGCCTTCTCTAGCAGCAAAGGTCTGTCTGAATGTGCAAGTTACCATGGCACAGGCTGCAAGTACATTTGTGGGCACCTGTGATGGGTAGTAAGTGAATAAGCTTGTGTCTGATTTCTTTTCTGTGATGTAGCTCATTTAGCTCTGTACAACAAAGTACAGAAAAGTTGTAACTGATGCATAGGACCTTGTGTTGATTCTTTTACATGAATGTAAATTCAATCCATGACCCCTTTTATTACCAATAATCTAAATTGCTAAGGGAAAAATAGAACCCATGTGATAGTTTCCTCCTTTATTTATGATTTAAGAACAGTTTTATCAAATAGCTGCTCCTCAAAATACAAAACATCTGGTTGGCAGAAGTGCCCTGTCAGCAGACAGCGGCAATTACACTGAGGCCAAACAACATCTTAATTAGTTACAAGGCAGTCCAACTGACAGAGAGAGGAGCTGTTCAAAGCTAGAGAAATCTGCAGCTAAATTCATCCTCTTATTTAACCCATTGCCCTACCCCCACTTCTTAAATTTTATTTTTAATTTAATTCCCAGACAAGAAGAGGTTTCACCAGGAGTGAAGCCAAGGCTGAGCTTTGACTAACAGAGTGGACTCCAGCAGGAAACGTTAATCTGTGTTAACGTGTTTGCTTTTACTTTGTCCTGTCATAACATATGCATTGAGCCTGTTATTTGAATGCCTTTTGATGCGTGGCACTGATGGGATGACAAGCAAGAGAGTATTTAAGTAAAAGGCTATGTAGTTAGCCTGACAATCTTTCCATTTTCCTTTCCTGTCTATACTGGCTCTTTCTCCCCCTGCTGCTACCCACCACAGCTACCCATACACACCGCTGTTGTGTCAGGATGCTGTTTGATGGCAGCAATGGTTGCTTTCTTTGTGATGTCCTTGTCAAGACTCACTATGTGGCTTCCAAACCCTCCCTTGGGCTCTCTGTGTTCTCTGAATCACAGGCTGGCACACAATCCAGTGGGCACTCCCTCTCTTCTTGGGTGGTATCATCATCTTCTGTTGTAAGTATAATATCATGTGTCAAAGATAAAGGACCCCCAGGTCCATGACACATTTGTACCCCTTGCCAGATCTCATTTTCCCCAAAAGCAATAAGTTTATTTCAATAAACTGCAGGCACAGCACACAATGGTTTGCCAGGCGCTGTCTGTCCAGTTGCTGATGCAGCGTTGCGGATTTTACAGCTAGCATTGGCTCCCTCTTTGGTTTTGCTTCAACCAGCAACACAGTCTTGAAAGCTGTGGGAGTTTCTCCTCCCCTGGGTCTTGTAACACGTCCTATATTTTCTATGAGTAATCAGGACCTATGGCAGCCAGACAGCGAGTAGAGTATTTTGTTCATGTTGTAAAGGGCCATATACTTATAATTCAGATACCTAATTCATGGGTGTTTCAAGGAATGTTAAGATATGTTAAGTATTTAAATTTTGGATCTGCATCCTCTTTATAATGTATATATGTGAAAACAAGCCATTGACAGATGATTTTTATGAAGGTAATCAAAGGAATCAATGTTGGAGAAGATCAAATTAGCATCTAATTTTTAGAACAAAACCTCAGCGTTTTATCTCTTATCTCGTGTCATCTTGTACAGTACCAGATAAGCTGGGCTCTGGGTTTTTGTTTTGGCAGCATTACAGCTATAGGGACAGTAAGCTAGAACTTGAGTTCCATGTTCCATGAGTATCCTGGAATGAAGCATCTCTCTTCCACTCCAGAAGACAAACGATGCCTTTTTATCTTGCACGCTGTATTTATGTCACCTGTCGGTATTATTTTTGATACATTAAATACCTTTCTTGGTCTAATATTTCTCTTAGAAGAAGCTGGTTTTTTCAGACCTCCTGTATTAGTTATTTGTGTTTTGAAAGAAGGTTCTTGCAAAGTTTTATATACTAGTGTTACCAGTACCCCATATGAAGTTGTCATCCCTCTGCTGCCTATTGCCATATTTCTGCATGCAGTAAGCCCATTAGCTGTGTCTGCTAATGTGTCCTTAGAGTGAAAAAAGATAAACAACAACTCTTTCACCATTTAATCCTTATCAATGCATCTTGAGAAATGAAATCTTAAATTTTACTGAAGACTTTTTGCAGAAAATATTCCTCACCTATAAGCTACTTAATATTAAAGCTTAGTAAGTCCCTGTTGTCTTCATGCATCCATGCATTCAGCTTGACAGAACCTTTCAATGGCTTCACTGACGGTGCTAGTGGGTCAGACCTGCAAAGATTTGGCTTCCAGGTCATCTGTAGGCTCTGTAACTGTCTTCAGTCACTTAACACAAAAAAATAATCAGAAGTGATGTGTAGAAACCAGATCTGCTTTCCAATTGTGCTGATTCCAGCAAATAAGGAACGTAAGACAGTGACAGCTAGCAAGCATGTGGTCATGGGTTTGTTATGATAATACCACACGCTGAAGGAAGCCTCGCTCTCTACTAACACTGTACAGCATCACTCCCTGTAATACGTACGTGTGTCTGCTCGTGTTCCAAGTGTCACGGGGTGGGGCCAGAAGGAAAACCAAGAGCAGCTGTGGTGCTGAGACAGGGTGAATAAAAGTTTGAATTATTGTTAGCATATGTACCACTGTAATAACCCCCGATCTGATCGCTTGCATGAGCACAGCATATTGCTGAATAAACTCCCTCTGGATACGTTTGTATTCCAAAACATGTCATAAGGAAAGATTAACACTTTTGGAAAGGGATCTTTTCCTTGGGATGAAGATTTAATTTCCTTGCCTGGTACTCTTGGAAACCTTTCAAAAAGCTGAAAGCAAAATAAAAAAGCCATAAGATGGTGTGTTAAAACCTGACCAGTGTCTTGTTTAACTAGTGCAGCATCAAGCCCAAAGGAGCAAGCTGCAAGCAAGGCATAAGGTCATGGTCTTGGGAAGGCCAGTTTTTCTGTGTGAAGTAGTCTTTAAAAAAAATTAGGAAGTTACTGCACTTCAGGAAGTTTTTTGTTTTGGGGTTTTTTTGGGTTTGTGTTTTTTTTAAAAAAAAGCTTAGGTCTTCTAAGAAAACTTTTTTCTTCTGCTTGAGGGAAATGGTATAAAACAATTTTCTTGAAATAAAGAGATTTGTTTCTGTTACACAGGACTGCAGTAACTTCACTTTCACACCTTGGAGTTCCTAGAGAAACCTTTAGGGCTTTCTGGTTTCACCTCTCAGTACCATCCCGCTGCCCAGACCCTACCCCATCACACCTTGCAAGTCATGAAGACAAATCTGCATCTGGAGACAACAGGCTGAATAATCTCAGGAGATTGATAAATGAGAAGAATTTAGGTCAGTGGGACTGCAGGCTTTTTAACACCAACTGAAAATTAAGTTTAGTTGATTTGTCAGAAGGATCCTCGAGCCCCTGTATGGCCTCTGCCTTGAACCGTGTTGCTCTCCAACTCTTCCTCACATAGAAATCAAGTAGCCACCTTCCTGTTTTCCTCATTCTGTTTGAGAAGAGTAAAGGTAAACTTCTGTGGTCTAGTTCTATAGAATGAACTGTAGCCACAGGAATAAAATGCAAAGTTAATGACTGTCTTACAGTCAAGCTGGTTCTCTAGGGCTCTTATAATTCTTCTACCAAGCATAGTACAACCATGAACAATGCAGGAGAGATGTTTTCTTGTGAGTGGGCTTACAACAGCACGCTACATTGCAGATGCGTGACATGGTGTAAAGGAAAACAAGAGTACTGTGCTTAATTGCCCTGAGAGCTGAGGTATTGCATTAACCCTGATCCAGAACACAGTGAGGCTCAGCAGATTTTAGTGCAGCCTTTTGAATGATAAAGACAGAGGAATGCACTAAATGGACTAGCAGAGAGGATTTGGGCAGGCATGCTTGAACGCTAGCACTATTTGTGTACATAGCTTGTCCCATTTTCAGTAATGATGCAGCTGCACTTTTGCTAGCAGCAGCATAGTTGGGCTAACTACCTAGTAATTAATAGATATATGAATTTTAAGACCAGAAAAGACTGTTGTCATCATCTAATATGATCTGTTGTGTAATTTCTCTCTATTCATCCCTTCTCAGATTCGGTAGTGGTGCTGGAAGTGAGACGTGGTATTGCATTAAGAGCTCAGCTATGGCTCTTTCTCATTGTTCCCAAATACATAAGCCTGTACTTGAATACAGTGAAAATACTCTTTTCTGTATAAGCCTTACAGAGCAACTTGTATTTAATATTCTGTGATCAGTACTGTCCATTATTGTCCCTGTGTCCTTTCTGTTACACATTCTCTACACTTTCTAACTCTCTAGCATTTGCTATTAGTTGCTCTGATTTGATAAATCTTTTTTGTAGAATTAGTTGTAGGATTTCTTTTGCATCTCTGGTGTTTTATAAATGGTTTATCTGTTTTTAACTAGCTTAACATTCTTTCTGTTAGTGAGATTGCGTTGTTTCCCAAGGAGTAAATACTCTTAGATACTTTGCAAATATTATTCATATTTTTCTTTAAAGTGATTTAAGCTGAGTCCTGAGTGAGCAGCAGCTCTTCCCCTGTGCTTGGGTTTCTCAGAATAATTCATGCTACAGGCTGCAGTGAGGTGTAATGCTCCATGTGCCTGTAAATGAGGGTAGATATTGGAAGACACTAAGCCACATTACCATGAAGCTCTGCATGGGGTAAGTTTTCCAAGCTCCTCAGTGCTGTGCTTGTGCACTGAACTCTGATTGTCCTGGTTTGTAGCACTGGCACACCCTTGGGAAAGAAATGGATCCATTTTCTGGGCACAGTGGATTTCCTGATCAGCAGCAGAAGCATCCTGAAGTTAGAGTAACTAGTTAAAATAGTATTGGGACTCGTCAGTTCTTAGGTGACAAAACAGCCTCTAAGGGAATCTGGAGAGATTACTGATGAGGGTATTTTAACAGGCAATGCTCTTCTCTCCAAGGTTACGGAGTAGTCAGTGCCCTGCAAACTTGGGGGGACTTTGTGGCCCCTGGTGTACTGTGTTACTGAATGCTGTTGAAAGCTTCTGCCTCTGCGACTCATCAGTCATGGGAGAAATGATACCTCGAGTCTATACTGCATGTGGTCTTCTTTTAGGACCAGAAAAGCATTGAAAGTCGATGCACTTTCTTGTTCTGTTTATTTCTTTTTCTGTTCTACTTGCATCACTACACTCATCCTCCTCCTCTACCCAGCCAAACCCTTAGCAAGCTGTCTGTCTGTATATCTGTCTGTGGGTGCAGAACATTTGCAACTGTGACCTTTCCGAAGGGGTTGTGGGTGCTGTACTGGGCTTCTTTGAATCTGAACCTTGTGAGACAAGGAAGAGACAGGGAGCAGAAGCTTTCCTGTGTCTCACAGCTGCCCCACTATCAGAGTCAAGATCTGATTTCATTCCTGAAAGGTCCTTTTGTTTTCTGTAAGGACTGTGAAATAGTTCCTTGTGAATGACAGTGAATGGAAGGGCAGCTGGGCAGGCAGGGATGGTTCTTCCTGCACAGCTCACAGCTGTGCCCTGGGATGGCAGATGCGAGGATTGGACACCC
>VZTU01004372.1:616438-661879 GCA_013400835.1 Zapornia atra | reverse complement strand
CCCCCCCCGGACAGCCTGTGGCTGCTCAGCCTGGATCAGACTCTGTGTGGAAATACCTTTCCAGACCTGAATAACCTCTGCTTTCTCAGAGGCAGTCAGGTGCTCTTTAGGACAAGTTATGCCCAACAGAATATATGTTGGAGTTTTGATCCAGGTTATTGACTAAAAAGAAAAAACTATATAACATGGACAGAACAATGCAAACCTTTGGGGCTGAGGCACAGATCAGAGAGGTTTCGTAGGCACATGGCTGGTAGCACATATCACTTGTTTTTCTTGGCTTGAGGAACCATGCTTAGCATCTTCAGCCTGGTTTTATGAAGGTAACTTCTGCACACAAGATTTCTGTGATTTATTCGTTTGCTGGTAGTTGTTCAAGTGACTGATCCTTTGTGCTTTCTATGGGAGACTGTTCCACTGCCTTCAAACACCTTATTCCCAGCAGTCATACTGAGATTTAATATTGCATTGTCACATCTCATTGCTCATGAGTTTATCCTGTTATATTTTTATTTAGCAATAACACTCCTTTTTTTTCATATTATTTATTGGTTGGCTGAATAGTGGCCCAAAAATTAAAGTTTGGGGCTTTCTGAGATTTGGCCTAATTAGTGGCAGGGTAAATACGTTTATCCACAAAGTAAAAGAGCTTTATATACTACTCAAAACTCCTGCAACAAATAAGGGATAATTTTTAAAGGAACAGTTCAAAGTTCCAAGGTTTTACAATCAAAATTTAGAGACAGACAAGACAGAAATAGAAGAGAGACCAAAATGTCTTTCACATCTGTTTTGGAAACCAGCACAGTGGTAGACAGCTGAGGGCTTCCTTAAGTTGCACTTCAGATTTTTCTGGAGTTGGAGTTTGTGGGAAAACATGAGTTAGAAACTGAGCAGCTGCTGATGTCCAGAAGGGCCTTTTGTCGTGGTCATGGTGTTAGAGAAGCTGGGAAGGGAAGATGGCATTGCAGTTACAGAGCTGCCTTCTGTCCTCCCTGAGCAAGCCGACATGTCTCGGGCTGTGTGTGGCTCCTACAGGAGCTTCCAAATTCAGCAGCTTGTTCCAGCCATAGGTCGGGGGTCAGTTCCAGGGTGGGCCTGGCCACAAGCTCCATCCTTGGAAGGACCTTAATGGGCCTCCAGCTGCCATGGAGGCAGAGGCAGGCACTGGCACCTGTAGTGCTGCAATCAGCTGGGGATGGAGCTGGCTCTCTATCATTTGTAACCCGTGACCGTGCTCAGTACAGCACGTGAGAGAGATGCTGTTCTTCTGAAGCATTCTTGAGTTCAGGGATCTCCAGGTAGTAAACACTGCGCTGCACAGGCTTCTCCTACCACAGCCAAATCCTTTCCCCTCTTGACATACAGGGAAATTTTGTTGAACAAAGATAAAATGCTTTTCCTGTTGTACAGCACCAGGGCAGCAGACATGACAGAGAAATCCTGCTTCTCTGTGCTTTACCACTACACTGCACTGTGCTCTGCCCTCTGCTCAGCACCAGGACCTCCTATGACTTCTGAGGCAAAGCTCTTTTCCAGTAAACTTTCTCAGCTTAAACTGCTGAAAAGAAAAAGAAAGCTGGTGCAAAAGAATAGATGATTACAACAATAAGTTAAGCTGTGGGGCTCACAGTGGGAAGATCATCAAATCTTTCTTTCCTGTAACGGCATGTTCTTATACTTCAGCAATAGGATATTTGAGAAATAGTCTAAGGCAAAAAAACTCCAGCTGCTCTCTCTGAGACAGGGGAATGCTCCAGAAATACAGGCAGTGGGTGGCCCGGATTCTGTCACTCTTGATGCTGATGTTTTCAAGCAAGCAGGCTATGGCTAGCACTTACTGTGGTGACTCATATATTGCCAGGTATATAAAGACACCACAAATGGTGAGCAGCAGTCTCTAGACCTCGGGGGTTCGGGGAGAACTGGTAGGAGCAGCACAAGCTGTCATTTGACTGGGAGTGGGAACAATTGCATTTTCTGAAAGCCAGTCTTAGTTTTATAGGGAGGCAGTTCCTGTTGGGAATGAATGCCATTTGCATGCTACTTTACCCTGGCCATCAACAGCCCATAGTTATTTGAAGTCTATAAATAAAATAGGACAAAAAAAGCTACCTGCGTGGAGTCTGTAAGTGCTTTTAGGAGAGTAATTTCTCCTCTAGGCAGACAGACCTAACATCAATTTTCATCACCCCGTCCCTGTTCCAAAAGCCCTGGAGTCAAATCATCCTCAGATTCCCTGCCATAGTCCCAAGAGAGGTCTGGAAACCAGGGGGTTTAGCTTTAAAGAGCCTCAGATTACTTCAGGGCCAGGTCTAGCTGTTCTTTTGAACCCAATTCTGAACTGCTTCCAGCATTTTCTTTCTTATCTCCCTTCCCACACCTAAATTAAGGGACATCAACTCCTATGGCCCGTGTAGCTCAAGGCAGAACTTGAAGATGAGGCATAGAATAGGTGTCCATCACAGAGCACAAACCCTTGAACAGATACATGTGCACACACATGCACATGCTTCAAAATACATGTCTCT
This sequence comes from Zapornia atra, assembly GCA_013400835.1. Classification (NCBI taxonomy): domain Eukaryota; kingdom Metazoa; phylum Chordata; class Aves; order Gruiformes; family Rallidae; genus Zapornia; species Zapornia atra. The sequence continues at coordinate 659,348 of VZTU01004372.1, read as the reverse complement.
GCATAAAACTACATGCAGCCCTCATGCCAGTTTTGCCCAAATAAGACCCAGTACGTACCTGGAAAGGAGCATACCTCACCAGCACAGCACTGCACAGCCACACACCCCATCCCAGGCTCTCAGCCCCATTTACTTTCTGCACAGCCACCTCCAGCACACAAATAACCAGATCTCAAGCTGCCACTCACACGCGTGTGTTCATGTCAACAAAAATAGTTCCACGAATCAACTCTCTGGGCACATTCTCATATTGCAGTAAAAAGGCTCCTCAGCATATTTACACATAGAAAATCTTGCTGCTTTCAGGAGCAAACCCCACGCAAGCGGCGCAGGCACACGCACACACAAAGGACAGGAATCACTCAGCAGCTATAGTGTTTATGCTGGCAGGAGAATGTCAGTCACTGAGCAGCCTGCCTCCAAACAGATGTTTGATTGTTTTTGGGTTGCGGTTTAATTGTTGGATAGTGTTCCAGCACTCAGAGGGGATCGAAAATACTCCAGGTCTGCAGCTGCAGCAAATGCCAGCCTTAAAACAAGGCGGATTCTGAAATCATTGCTCGGGGGGAAACTGCTTGCACAGGAAACCTTAGCCAAGCTCTGCATTAATACTACTTTGAAGTCAGAAAATTAATCTCTGCCATTTAAAAAAGTTCTGTTTTTTCAGGGCCTTTTGTAAGTTTATCTAAGACAAGCCAATTCCTTCTGGGCAACTGTGACAGTTTATTGACTTGCCCAGGCTTAGAGACTTTATTGGGTCTCTCTTCGTTTTCCAGAAAAGCTTTCCTGGATCCTGTTCTGCACTTCAAGGCTCCTGGTGAAGGGAGAAGCAACTTATTAGTCAGTTTTTATTTCATTAAAAGACTTATTCATAATAATCAACCTTTGTCAAGATGAATGAGTGTGGCAAGACTGCATCTCCTCTTCTCCAGCCACATAAAGTGGCATGTTACATTATCTGGATGTGCCACTGGAAACAGAAGCTGGGACTTTAAGATTAGTGGTAGGTGAAGCAGTGTGTGTGGGACATGTTCCACATGTAGCTGGAGTTTGTAGAAAGAAATAAACAGAAGGGAGCATGTAGCTGTTCTCTTGACTAGGAATGAGATGTTGAGGAGCTCAATGAGGGGTAAAGAGAGATTCAGAGGATCCCCCAAAGAAAATGTTACTGAGGATAATGAGAATAAAAATCAAAAATATGCATTTGACCAAGCATTCTGGATTCATTTCAAAGGATAATTGCATCATTGACTCTCTTGACTCGTAATAACCTTTGGGAAGAGTTTCTTTGAAGTGGACAGGGCAGTGGTGTTCTCTGTTCCTCTGAAATTAAGAGGGATATTTCCTGCAAGACTGCAAAGTATAGGCCCATGCCCAGAAAGCAGCGTTCCTAGCTCCATCTGGCATTAAACAGTACGTACACAGGACAGATAGTAAATTATTCTTTTGCTTCTCTAAACCACTCCTAGAATATGTGTGGAAAAAAATATCCTGAAAAGACAGCCAAGAAAAGAGCAAAGAACTTCTGTGCAGGGACTGTCCCCTTCCCAGAAATCCACATGGATACTGTTAGTGCCCGATGGATGCAGTGCTTCCTTGACAACTCCAGACTCAAAAGCTGTAGATTTAATAGGTGTCAGGAGCAAGGGCTGGAGCAACACACTAATTTAACGGCCTATCAGAGCAAACTATGACATCATGGAAGTTTCTTGGTCAGCCTGAGGTTAGGTAAGCCTCAGCACAGCTGTCTCAACTCGATTCTCCATTGCAGACTTCCTCAGCTCTGAATGTTGGGACCTGTATGGGTTTGTTCACTGACATTTTTCCATTTCCCTCCTTCCCTTGGAAAAAAAGAACAGCTATAATTCCAGCATTTGTTCCAATTTCTGGAAACCACAGCTCCTGCTGACTTGACCTGTCCAGATGGTGTTCCTTTCAGCTCACACATACTCATTGGGAGAGGACAGGATTTGAAGCTTAAGCCCATTAAAAGTCCATATTGAGCAATTTGGGGGACAGACAAAGCAGTGCTGAGCCTGTCTCAGAGCCATGTTATTTTCCTGCTGGATTTTTCTACCTTAGCTTGGTTTATCTGCCTGTACATTGATATTACATAATAATTTTTTTAATCTTTTCTGAGGCAAAACCAATTTTCTTGTCATATGTCTGCACACCATCCCAGTGATACAGTCACTTCCATGCTCCATTAGAATAGAAGTAAATATATTTTTATCTCTTTCCACATCACTCAACATTCTTTCCAGGCCTTGTGACTCTTCTGAATCTTATTCCTGACCTCTGTGCTAAGTCCTTGTTCTCTTTCTTTACCCACAGCTTCTCAGAGTGGTTACTAAGTGTTGTCTTACAAGGCTGCATTTGCTACCTAGCATCAGTTTCAAGACTTCTCAGCAGAATGCCATAGGCATTCTTTCTCCTTGCTGCTTTCTTCCTCCTCAACCCATGTTCCACGTTGTTTTAATAATTCTCTGCCCTTCTGAAACCCTTCCAGAAGTACTCAACTCTTCAGAACAGTCTCTCAAACATTACTCCTCTAACAAGTCACAGTCTCTGTAAACCTCCTAGTTTTACAAAAGCAGTTATATTAATCCATGAAGAAGATTTCACTAGTTTGTATGTGATGAGCTACCCTGGAACCATTCCAGTTTAGACAGCAGGCTTCTTGGAGCAGAGACTGCATTTTCTTCTCTCTCACCACACTGTGTTGAACAGAACCCCCAGTGCAGTATTAACTTGAACAACAATGAGGTTTGAAGTCAGGTAGTGTTGGATGGGTTTGGATCCACGCCGAGTTCTACACCTATAATGCAGATATTGCCAACTTGATCAACATTGGAGGTTGCTCCAGTCTAGAGAGTCTCCCAGTCTGTACTGGATGAAAAGGTTCTCAAGCAAAAAGCTCTCATACACTCCAGTTTTCTGTGGTGAAATTCCAAGCACACGTGTGTGTACTGGTAACAGTGGGTTACCCTTACTTCAGACCATTGCTCAGCTTTGTAATAAGAGTTCTAAAGCCTGTCTAATTAGGGAAAAGGCTGAAGGAGTCAGCACTAATTACCTAATTTACTCTATTCCACCTCGTGAACTCAGCTAAAGCTGCTAAACCACAATTCTAATGTTCAAGTGTTGGCTTTTGTTTAGTTACACAAATTCAATTGAGCTATAATTCTGGAGAAAACATCTTTTTCATGGTCTAGACAAAACCTAAGGGCTCTCAAAACCCAGCCCGAAAGGACCAAGTTAAGACAGGACCAAGTTAAGGCAGGACAGCTGTGATTCAGGCATAGCTACAACTCTTCCAACAGCCTTCCTTAGAGCCTGCCTTAAGAATAATAATGAACAAAAGTCAAACATATGGGAGAATTCTGCTCTCTGCCTTTTCATGCTGCTGATTGTTTTGTTAAGCAAGTCTTGGAAAGGAAAAATAGGAACCACATTCTTTCCTGCACAGACTCCCTACAGGTAGTTTTCCAGGAGCGTAGATGCTTTTTAGACAATTACTTCTAATCCTAGACTGGCTCTGAGATGCCATTTCAAACATGATTCCCCACATAACCAAGATGTTTCTCCCCCTCCTGCTTCCTCCCTCCCTCCACTACCCAGCTCAGCCGTGCAGAGCTGTTCTTTCAGAGTTTTCTTGAGGGAGTATCCTGCATCATCTTGCCAAGCGATGCTCTGCTGTGGTAACATGATGGAGCATTAATGGGATCTGCTGCTGTGCCAAGTCTCATCCAGAAGGGAGGTGTGCATGTGCTGGCTGCAGGGGAGTTCAGGGAGGGGAAAAGCTGAATAATTCATGCCTTTTGCTTTACAGCCCTATCTGAGGCCCTTTTAATTCTTTCCTGTTTGTTTTCCTCCCTCCTGTGGCAGCATTTAGTCATCTCAGTGGGAAGGGGACAAACTAAGTGTTTTCCAGGAAAACAAATCATTCTTCTCAAAGCAGGTTGTACAATTTGCAGCTTAAGCAGATCAAACCCATGGGTCTGGGCTACTGGGAATGTTGCTTACAACAAATGGTGCTACAAGAGGAGGGATAAAGTCAGAGCTAACCTCTGGGCTGTTTTTCAGAACACACAGAGTCAGCACATACAATTCTACACTCCTGTGAGACATGGTTCTTTCATTTTATTTGAAATCAACTTGAGACAAACTAGTAACACACAGAAATTTGGAGAAGTGGATGTAAACTGTAAGGAAAGGAGCAGGCATGAACTAAACTTGAAACAGACCAGCAATTAATCCAGGCATTCATCCTGTCTTTAAAAAACCTGCAGCCACCCAGGAATGGGTGCTATGTGCAGGTCTTACTGGTAGTGACTTTTGCCAGTAATATTAGGTCATATTCCTACTGTAATGCAGGGTCTGATCCTGCTTGTATTGATAAAAAGATTCCCTTTGGTGTTTTGGTGTCCCTGAGCTGAGGACTTCATCTGAGCCTAGTGAAAAATAGGTACAGGCTGGGCTGGGCTTCAGCTTCCAGTCACTCTCCATGTGCCATCCCTGCCAGAGCACCCGGTGCCCCTCACACTGGGATGGCTCAGACTGGCTGTGAAGCCATGACAGGAAAAGGGGAAGCTAGGAAAATGGTCTTTAAAAAATACACAAGAAATGTTCTCACTGATCTAAGATATAATTAACTGTGTTTGCATTGATGCAAACATTCTGTCAGGTCTAAATGAATATAAATGGTTGTTCAAAACTAAAGGAAAGGATTCTTTTTTAAAGAGCATAGTCTGCTCTAATGGGATCTAATAACTCTTAATAGTCCTCCATAAAAGTAATAGTGTACTTAAATCTCCACTTGGCAATAATCCGGGGCAGAAAAAAGTGCATTTTAAAAATGGGAACAGCTCAAGGCTGCGTGTTCCCAGCCAGCAATGACAAGCTGAAACAATACAAGGAATCCAGATAATGAAGCACATATGTCTTTCCAGGACCACGCGAGTCAACAGCTTCCTCATTTACGCAACCAAAAGGGGAAAACAACCCCCCATAATCCCAACACCTGAGGTGAGGGGCTGAGGACTAAATATGCCTTCATCAGTGCTGACTGGGAGTTACAGAAGTGAACTCACTCCGTGCTTTGATTTCTCCACTCTTTCCCCTTTCCCCTCCCTTTCTTCCCAGTGTATATGTTTTCATCCCAGGGACTCTGGGAAGGCAGATTAAAGCCAGCCCTAGAGCTTTATATAAACTACATGAGGCACATGGCGAGATGCCTGGCACGAAACAGAGGGCCTGATTCATGAAATAGTTCAAAGGCTTATATATATCAAGCTTAAAATGGGGGGAATCTCTTGGCCATGGATTGCAGCAGTTTCCCAGTGGAGGTGCCACTGGAAGAAGCCCTTGAGGCTGCTGTTTCCAAGGCTGGTGTCACATGCTGCACAGCCGGATGCCCAGGCCATGGTGACAGTGTGCTGTATTGAGCAGTCAGCGCAGTGTGCCTGGGTGGCAGGAGGAACCTCTGTCAGTGGTTCTTCCCATACTTTGAAGTGAATCCCTCAAGGTCATTTGTATTGACAGTGCAACAACAGGCTTGGGCCTCTTGGTTTACAGCATCCAACTGCAGCCCTTGCAGGGTGAGATACTGCACCAGGGTAAAGGTTTGATCTCTGCCTACTGTTACAAATGGCTGTAAGACGGTGTTCTCATTTGCTAGCTGTGCACCATGCCACACAATACCTCTCCTAACCCTGGATATAGAAGAGAGGGATAAAAGCAAAAAAAAAAAAAAAAAAACCAACCCAAAAATCAAATCAAACCAAACCAGCACATTTTTCATCTGGAGTTTCAGTGCAATCTGCAATCAGCTCCAAACACTCCCCAATCTACTAGTCTACAACCAGAGAGAGGCAACTTGTGGTTGTGTATTTAGGAAAATGAATTCTATTTGAATTCAGAGTGATTTATTTTTTTTTCATAATGGGAGTTAGAAATCCCCCCAGACTGACTAATAGCAGATCCCATTAACTCTAAAGGCCAAAGGGGAAATTGAGAAGTGAATGATTTGGCCATGAAATGAGGTGAACTAATTTGCAGAGGAATGAGTATTTCTGAGCATCTGGTGGCTGGCCTGCCTATGATAGCACGGAGGAACTGCACGCAGAAATGAGTATTTGGCTTGCTTGACAGTAGACAGCAATGGCCTCAGAACTCTCCAGTGATTTGGAGCCTACAGAAATTCTCTGCATTACCAACAAAGATCTTCTTTTGTACCTAAACGTGTTCATAGCTCTGCTCAAAGCAGGGGTGAAGAAAGACTGTTTAGGCACACATCCACAGATGTTTCCCCATGTGTGTGATCTACGTGAAGCAGATATGATTCCATGCCATGTTATCTCAGAGATTAATGATGGACAAGCTTCAAAAGGTTTGAAATTTGCAAATAATTGATTTGGAGGAACTCCCACAACAGTGAAGCTTCTTTGGATCTTATCACAACTCTCTGCACATAGTGGAGCTGCACTAAGAGCCAAAGATGACGGAAACAGCAAAGGGGAGCCCTCAACTCCCTGCCAGAGCAGAAGGGATACAAGTTAGTCAAGCACATAAATAAATTTGAAGGATGGGCCACTCTGTGGATAAGGAATTGGCTGGATGATCACACTCAAAGAGTTGCAGTCAATAGCTCAATGTACAGGTGGAGGCCAGTGACGAGTGGCGATCCTCAGGTCTGTTCCAACTCAGTCCACTCTAGGATGATCACCATAAAGAAAAGGAAATCACTTCCATGACTTCTGTGGAGGAAAACGGCTTCAGAGAATTATGTTCTCTAGGAACATGTGCCTGTTTTCCAGAATCAATGTGGTTCTGATTTAGTGAATCAAAAAATGCAATTTCATCTTGTAACATTGTCATTACCAGAAGAAGGCTTAGATGACTACTGGATTTTTCAAGTGAGTGACCTTACTAAAAAGTCAGGAAAAATCTCTCTCTTCTGTTGAGAAGATACAAGGAAATTCAGTGGAAATTTTTTTTTTAAGTTAAAAATTGTTTTCTGGAAAACTAACATTGTTTTTTCAACCAGACATTTTAAAATATGTATGTACAATACACCTTATGAAAACCTCTTCCTACTGTCAGGGAATAAAACATACTTGAAAGTAATAAAACTGTATGGAAAGTGAAGTTTACCTAGTGAGAAGTACCTAAAGAAGTGAATTGGGCATGATGGCTTTCTACTTAGAGAATGTGCTAAATTCCACTTTGAAGACAAAGGTGGTTGCTCAGATAACCCTGCTGTGCACCTGAGGATCAGTCCTTGCTGAACTTCCAAGTAGCTGTCTGGACTTGAGCAGGGGGTTAAAATTGTAACAGCAGAAGCTCTCCCACAGGAGTCTTTCAGAGCTGTCCCTTGAATTAACGAGGATGAGGACACAGAGCCTGCTAATTAGTTACACTGAAATGTTCTTCCTACGTATTTTTGTTTTTGGAAAAGCAATGGAGTGGAATTATGAAATGTGTAGTCTTGTTTGCTAGAATCAGCTGCCTTCCTTCTGAAAGCATTTTATGAGCGAAGGGTTGAAGAACATGAGAAATAACAGGCTTTACTCTGGGAGTGTTAATTGCCATTTCTCATTTGTTGCTATTCTCCTGCTAAATCAGCTTGCATACATAAAATCATAAAAATCCCCAATTTTAAAAGTTGTTGCCATTAACTTTTTGTTTTGTGGAGGTAGTTAAATGGCAGGAGATAGAATTCTGAGAGAGCTGTTAAAGGAGAGGAGCCAGGTCTTTAAGGAGAACTGTCTTTTATAGACCAAGTATTATAGTCAGAAGCAGCAGCCAAGTGATTTGGTGCAGGCAGATAGAGAACTGATTTGGTATTTGTATAAAGTGGAAAAAAGGAGAGCCAGAGCAGTTTCTCAAAGGGATGTAAAGCTGGAACAAACCTGCTGAGGCTGAGGAAGGTACAGCAAAACGGAGAAGATGAGAATGAGGACCAGAGGATGTTTTATCTCAGTCAAGAGGTTTCATTCCTACTTTAATCTCTTCTTTCCATTAAAACAGACTTTTCTTTGTCTCCCATGATTACAGAGGACACATTACTTGCTCAAACCCATTTTTTTGTTGCCTCCAATCTCCATTGGTCTCCTGCTGCCTCATCCGTACACACTGAGTTGTGCTGCTGACCGGTGTCGCTGGGGTGCTCTACGGAGTGTTCTCCCATTCTCATCCTCAACTGCACTGCAAACTGCACCCTGGAGCCATGGCAGAGGGAACTGCATGATCTCCATCTCCTTTTGCCACGGAAACGATGTGACACTCAGTCTTCTCTCAACCAAATCCTGTCTGCAACGTCGGCATCTGCCAGCCCCCCTGCAAATCCTCCTCTCCTGCAGCTAAGAATGGGATTCACCAGCTCAGTGACCCAGCTTCATCCATCTCTTGGCAGGCAACCACTTGGGTGGAAACGTGGATCTTTCACTGTCACTAAACTTGATTACCAGTGGACCAACAGGAAGAGTGAGTTACCAAATTGAAAATAGGTTTCCAAAGACTAAATGTATTAGGGAGATGAGTGTTTTTTTCAGCTGCTGTCATGAAGGAAAGCACTGTGTAGGAGGACAGGCAACGTCTTTGAAAACTGTTCAGCTTATTTACGGCCCCTGTCAAAGTCAGATTAATGATTTTATATCAAAATGATACACAATTAATAATTTTTCATTATCCTTGTACTTTGGTTAGAAATAATAACCATATCAAGCTCTGGGTTTGCATATCTTGGGGGGCCTTCGACGGGAATAGATGTGTCTCAGTGCCATGAGAGCTTTAGTAAAGCTTCATGGATTTAATCAAATGTTATGTTATAATTTTACAGTGCATTTAAACTACTAAGTTTCACAAAAATTCAGACCTCTAATCCCACTAAATCTCCAAAACGGAGAACCTTTTTTATGGCATATCTTGTGTAGTCCTATTTTTTTAGTCAAAGTAAATGCAAAATGCCCCTCCTATGGGTGCAAAATGCCACCACCTGAATGAGGTAAATTCATGTTTTTATTAGTAATGTCTCCTATTCCTTTTGTACAATTGAAAATGATGAAACAAAGTGTATGGCAAAACACTGCACAACCACATATCTGTGCCAGCCCAGCAAAGCAGATCTGCTAATTCTGCACAGCTTCAGTCTGCAGCCAGGGCCCATGGAGAGATCTGCAGAGTGCAGTGTGCCAGGCTGTGCCAGGCAGCCGCTCCCACAGCGATGCTCTGTCTCATCTGGAGAAGGTTCTAAATGTGTTTAAGAGTCACCAGCCTGAGCACCCAACCACACAGTTCTTGTATCTCCAATAATGCCTCGAGTCCTGCAGGATGGGTGATCCCGGATTCCCGGAGTCTGCTCGGATACTGGGGAGGAGCCACTCCTCTCCCAGGCTTTGCTCCTTGTGCTCTTGGCAGCAGCACTGCTCAGGAAATTGTACCAAACCAGAGACATAACAGAGACATTGCAAAGACAACTGTTTACATTCCAGCACAGAAAGCTGCAGCAAAAGCCCTCAGGACCACTGGATAAGATACCACATGGCTCCTACGTTTAAATGTCAGCTTCTCCATTCCCCACAGACATCATGTGTTGTCGTGATGCTCTGGTGCTCTCAGTTCAAGCATCCTCAGCGATGGATGCCTCTTCACTGTAAAGTCTGGGTACGTTCCAGACCTCTCAAGTTTTATGGGGCTGAAGTCAAACTGCAAAGTTTACATGGGTATCTGCTGGATGTGGAGCCATCTAAACCAGGAAGAAAATTTCTGAGACAAAAGCTACTCGAGGCTGTGTCCAACTGCTGTTATATGATTTTACATGGTGCATTTTTCACAGATAGAAGAAATATGCCATCAGCTGTATGCATCTCAAAAGTCTGATAGGGCTGTATCTTAGAAAGGAGTGTGGGTTGGGGTGGTATTTTATATCAGAGCTTCTATTTTAAATGGGAAGGAGCACACACTACAGAGAACTGTTAAATTTCTATTTGCCATCTGTATCCCAAACATAAGTACCTGTTCAGTGTTAGAATTTGTAGGGCCTGGGATTGCTCCAGGATCATCCATGTTTGGATGTTAGGAGTTGTGTTTCCAAGAGATGGATGTCTGGGCTGTCGGGTACAGTATAGAGAACTTTGAAAGAGCTCTTGTCCTGCAGGTGTTTTACTCACTCAGGTGCCTTGCAGAAGGTCGTGTAGGACATGGCTATAGGTGCTGCTTAGGGAAAATGCAGGTGCAACTGCCTATCAGGTTTAGGACAGGCTTTAATGTAGATCTGATGGCTTCACATTCTCCATTGTCTCAGAAAGAGACGGAAAGGGTTTAACACATGAAATCATATTAGAAACGTTTTATAGCCAAGGTATAACAACTGGTGTGCTCATGGAAGTTCCCCTAAGCAGGGAATATTACTATAGACGGTAGTTGAAAAGGCTCAAAGTCAAACTCTGAAGACCTGAACCTTAATTTTGCATTAAAATTAACTTAAATTTATATTTTTACTCAAATTATTGCTGTATCTGGAACCTAAAGAACAATTGCTCTGAGGTTTTGTGAAATATAGGTATGGATTAGACTTGTGTAATGCCTAGTGCAAGGAGTCCATCAAGGACTACTACTACTACTACGGGTAGTTACAGGATCAAGCATTGCTTCCACCTGCTTTGTAAGTTCTCTGCACTGCTAGCTTCTACCTATGTATCCAAGATATGGCAGAGACCATACAGAGGTGAAGTTGAAATTGTGAGGAAATTCTGTCCTGGTGGCTCATGCCTGTACATCACAGATAATCGGAGTAAAAATTTTAAAGCACTGGAAATTAGTAGCATATAACTTACAGACTGCACCAAGTCTGTAACCTTGTTGTACTTACATAAAGTAATTTCATTTTGATTGCCTATTGAATAAGTCTGATTATTCTTTAAGAGTCACTTTGGAATGGAGCCTGAAGGTACAATATAAAATATTTGAATTGGGTGTAAAGTTCCAGCTGGTAACCTTGTCAGTAATTTGAACAAAGATCTTGTATCTGTAATTTAGAGAGCTGGAGATGTGAATGTGAAGTGTATTCTACTAATACTTAGGAAATTTACCCCCTCCTTTTTCCCCCCACAGTGTAACTTCTGTTCTTACCAACAAGCTCATTTTAATCAAATTAACATACCAGTTGACGGCAGCACACTGGAATTAGAACTGTATGGTTGGCTCAGATTTATTTCATGCTATATCACAGTATGAACTTGAGGAATGATTTCCAGGAGACTAATTATCACATTACACTGAGCTGCACTGTAACCCCAGTAAGGAGAGCGACATGATCCTTTTTTATCTTTTCTGAGCTATTTGTTGCAATTTTTGATCCCCTTAGTGAAACTTCAGAAAAGGTGAATCCCAGAGCTGTAGCCTACTGGTCTTTAAGAAGTGACACTGAGATCCTGGAGTATAAAATCCAGACCCTTAGTACTCCTGAAAGAGGACTTGAGCATGTTCATAATTTGAGTTTTGACAGCTGCTAGAAATACTCATTCAGCTAGAAATAATTTTCTTAATCTTTTTTTCAAAATTTAGGAATTTCTTAAAATGTTTTTTTTTTTATTTCAGGTACAGCTTCCTTAGTGAGACAAATCCAAAGATGGAAATCAACTTCTTGCAAGCATCGGGATGAATGGTATGTTACTATGGCATTTTGGATGCCTTCTTATTTACTAAGCTTTTGAGCCCTGTGTTGCTAAGATGCAAGGTGGATGCACAGAACAGTAGGCTGTCCTAGTCTTCAGATAATAAGGTCAGAGCACAAAGTCAGTAGGGTGTAATTTTCACAAATGGAATACATTCTAATTAGGAATATTGGATTTTTTAAAAGTAGTATTAGAAGTAAATGCTTTCTGATCAAAATAGACTCGTTATTAATGAAATCTAATTCACTTCTGTGATTTCCTAACTGGCAAATTTGCCAACTTGCAACATGCTAAGAACACACATGTCTTTCCTACACCCCTTGGTGGCTTTCCTACACCCCTTGGCCACCCGCCATGAGCCTCAGCCAGTGACCCCAACACCTTGACTTACCATCTCCCAACAGCTATGTCTCATTTCATGAAAGGCTTTGAAGAAATAGTGCCAACCATTCCATGATGCTGTTATACCTCCCTCCTCTTTCGATAGCTCCCTTCTTATGTCCCAGCTGGTATTCCTTGGAGCTTTGCCTTTGGGAAACTGCCATATATTCTTTGCAAATATGCCACAGCTATTCACTTTTCCTTCTACAAATGACTCGCATTAGCTTCTATTGTTGTTGCATGTCAGTGAGAATATAGTTCCTTCAACTCACTAGCTGCTATTATTTTTCTCTAGCTGTTTCCCATTAAGATGCATTTCCTCCCAAATGTTATGAAAATATATATTTTTTTCGTTTACTTAGCATTTGTAAAGCTTTTCCCATAGATAAATACGTCCCACAGGATTGACTAGAGAGAATGAGAGTGGTGGTTGTTGTTGTTCTCTTCCATCTGCAGTGCATTTCCCCCCTTAAATTTATGTACATGCTGGCCCCCTCTTTATGGCAGTGCCTGTTACAGGGAAAAAAGGAGCTTCTAGTGATAGATCCACACACGCTCGCAGAGAAAAGGGATCGTTTGGGGAGTATCTGTGGATGGTGCATTGTGGAGAAAGACTGGTCTGGGCATATGAGCAGTGGGAACGGGTAAAAGGATGTGGGTACCCATCGATTCTGATCCCAGTTAGCATCTCTATGCAGTCATTCCACTTAATTTACTTTGTGCTTTGCAAATATGCTTCTTTTTTATGTCACTGTGGAATTTCAAATATCAGTGGAGGTGTGCTTCTGCATCTCCAGAAAGTCAGAGGTGTCTTTTCATCACGAGTGTTCCCCCGGGATCTTGTTCAGTTGGGCATGGTGTCTGCGCACTGGGAAGCTGACAGGAATCATTTAATGCAAAACTGGAAATCTCACAAAACAAAATCACCTTAGAAGAGTGTGTGCTGAGATAGCAGAAGCAGTGTGACAACAGTGTATGCCCCACATTATTTCACCTTGTTTCACAGCACATCACTGCTGGTTGAACACCAGCCCTCAGAAAAGGATGTTGCAGCCGAAACTGGCCAGCCCAGCCCAGCCTGGACGGGCGAGCGCCTGCGGTGCGCTCGCAGCATATAAATTCTGCTGCAGTTTTGGCTGCATTGATTATGGGTGCTTGTGCTATGAGTCACCTAACTTGGTGTTGTTGCAGCAGTATGTATATTTTTAGGATGTGGGAAAAAAATAAGAGCAAATATTTTGTACAAATAGCATGATTTCAATTCCTGGCTTGAATATTTGATCATTACGTGGGTCAGGTAAGAGGCACTGTCACTGCAGCTGAACAGTGAGCAGAAAGTAGACCTGCTGGTAATGCAGCAGAAAAGATACGTTCTCTACTTAGATTAAGCAGGCACAAATTGGAAGGGAGGGAGATGGAACGATTTTTCACATAACCGTAATTGTGTGCTAATTATATCATGGAATGAAAGCAATTGCCCAATTATAAGACAATGTATCACTCTATCACAGGCAGTGCTTTGAAGGTTTATGTACTTTAAATTACTGTGACATTCCCAAGGCTCCTCTGTTTACACATTTGTCTCAACATCTTCTAGCAACAGCGGTACTATGACTAAAGCCATTAATTAATATATTCCCTGTGTCTTTGCAGAAGTTACAGAGTCCTGTTCAGAATGCATTTATGATGTTTTGTAAAGTAGTTTGATTTTCCTCTTACCCCGCAAATGACCACTTTGGGTTTGATAATGGAGGTAGGGGAGGTAGGTTTTCTGGTTTTCTCCTCTACTCTCTTTGCAAATACTTTTCTGTCAGTGATCTCTCTGTATTACTGAATTTATTCTCCTCTCTGGACTTTAGTATGACTAAATTCCTCTCCCCATGACAGTAGATTCTCCAGCCATGAGAGGAAAATGTTGACCAGTACATCTATTTTCTTCTTTTTTACCATCAGTGGGAGGATACATTGTACACTGACCAGTACTACCATTTTGTTTTCATTTTGTTATCAATAGGTAGGTGAAGGTGTGTATTACACACAGGTCCATAACAACATTGATCCAACTAGACTGAATAACAACTACAGTGAGCATTTGGTGACAGAGACAGCAGCATGGTCTGTGAAAACCTGATGAGAACCCCAAGTGTGTGGTCAGGTAGCTGTACTGTACAGAAGCTTAAACGTGTGCATCTTCCCAGCCATGGTTGCTTATCCTTGCAAGCTTAAACCTGATCTAAAACTGCCTGGTGACCTACATAGGAGTCAAGCCTTTATTTGCCACTGACCATTTGTTCCTTAAATAGACATCAGAAAACCCAGAGCACTGGGATTTAGATTCTTTCTTATTCTTATCCTGAAAAGCCCCTAACCTTGTTCATCACTGCAAATGCATCCCACCAGTTAAGTCATGTCCTAGCTGCCAATAGACCTTTGCTGGACACAAACCCCTGAGTCCCAAGGCATAGAAAATCAGGGAGGACATAGTAGCACTGATTCCTCGTACACTTCAATTCACCTTCTAGTAAATAACCACATGCTGAGTTAAACCCTACTCTACTAGGCATTGCAGCCTGCCCAAGAGGTCACCAGATGCCTATCACTTTGGACCTTGGAAGAGGATGGGTCCTCCCAGGGAGCAGTGACCCCCCAGAGCACCCGTCTCTGTGGCAGCACCATATGGAGGCAGGATCTCTGAGGCGAGCGGCTGTGAGGTTTCTCTGCACACTATTGGTCTGAAGCGAATTGTCAAACCCCACGTAGGATCAGGAGGCTGTCAGCAGAGAGCTTGGCCAACCCATTAATAAACAGGCTGCCGCGTTCTATACCAGCTTCAGTTCGCAGAGAGATTTAAGGTGCAGCCCCAAGTACAGCACTCTGCAATATGCCTTGCTGTCAAAGTAAAAACTAGGGAGTGTTGACTTATTCAGCAGTTTCACACAAGGACAGGCTTGACAGGTGGCACCAGAATGTGAGGTCTGTTTCAGATTCTTTCATTAATTTTTTTGCAAACTTTAGTGGCTTTTGAAGGGAACCATACTGACAACACTAGAGTCTGCTCTCTGCTGTTTAGCTGTGGGATATAAAGGGGAAGGGACAGCACAGCCCTACCTGTTCAGTGACTTTTTGGACTGAAAAGCATGAGCTCTTCTCTGTGATGTTTCATGGGACAATGCAGCTGTCTCATTCCTGAGGATACGTGTGCGGAGCCGTGCAGGGCAGAATGAGCTTTTCTGGCTGTTAAGTGTTTTGGTGAGATATAAAGGGGTGCATGTCGCTGTCCCTGACTGCCCTGCACAGACCTGGCAGGGCAAATGGGGTGTTTTTTTTCATAGAACCATAGACTAGTTTGGGACCTCAAAGCCACCCATCCCAGGGTGCCCCAACCCCATCCAACCTGGTCTTGGATCCTGCCAGGGATCCAGAGACAGCCCCAGCTTCTCTGGACTCCCTGTACCAGGGGCTCCCCCCTCCCCAGGAAGGATTTCTGCCTTCCAGCCCCTCTCCAGCTCTCCTGGAGCCCCTTGAGGGACTAGAAGGGGCTCGGAGCTCTCCATGAAGCCTTCTTTTCTCCAGGCTGGACCAGCCCAACTCTCAGCCTGTCTCCAGCAGAGATCACAGCCCATGATTTTTGGTAATTGATTACCAAAAAACTCCTCTAGGCTTCTAGTGGTTTAGAATTAAGCCTTGACAGGGATTACCAGAAAATGCAGAGGCAGCTTCAAAAGGGCCAGCTGACAGAACCAACACTTGTTCAGACCTTTTATATTCTCTTCAAATCGTTTTCTCCTGTTAGAGGTTTATTGGGGTTTCTGACCCATTTCCTCTTATTAAAATACAAAGAGTGACTCTGATAATAATATCTAGCATTTTCACTGGAACTGTCAACTATATGGCATTTGTTCCACATTTTTTTCTTGTTTTATTTTTAAAGGTCTGGTGTTACAGTTATTTATTTGGGATATTTATCAAAACCTGTTGGTATTTTGCTATTTTTGCCATTTGTTGTGAAATGAGTTTTATGGATCTTGGTGCAGCATTACATCAGTGGCTGTCTGGATCACAAAAGTCCCTGTTCAAAGTGCTGGTAATTGGCACCTCAACATATATTCCCAGCAGAGGCCAAGGACTAGATAGTTTCAGAGATGGAATGACCATCTGCCTCTTCTTGGTGGTTCCTCATGGTTGACTGAGCAATGCCAGGAAAGCTTGTCTGCTTTACCTTTTTTGGGGACAAGTCAAGGATTTTTCTACCACCCATCTGGTACCTGATCCTGGCATTATATTCTTTATTCTTCTTAAGATAGTCTGTCTTCCTCCCACCTCTTCCCCATAGCAAAGCATTTTAATCCCCTGCCACTGGTATTTTTATAGTGGCACCTTAGATGCTGGAGAGAAATGCATGTCTCGCTGTCCCCTACGCTTTGCCTCCACTGGTGATGCCAGTGGATAGCCCAGCTCCCTGATGCAGTGCAGCCTAGGTGTTTGGCATCTCTACGCACCCAAGATCATGGAATCTTCCCTTCCTGCACTGTTCTGATATTAATGCTTTGGCACATAAAAAATGCCAACAGATGCCATCAAGTGTAAAGAGACAGGTGGTGTCAGTGCGTCAGAGGAGGGACTTCCTCCAGAAAGATGGCACTTGCTGAGTTATGTAGGCTGCCCATGCAAATCCTTAGCCATGTGACATCTCTCTCCTTGTGAGACAGTCCTAATGTCCTTGTGAGCCGGCACAGTGCCATTTGCAGCCCAGGGATAGTGAGGAATTGTCAGTACTCCACAAAGCCCAGATTCGGCAGGGGAGATGTGACAGTGACGTTCCGTGCTGCATGTGTGTGTGTCATGTAGCAGCCAGTGCGGCACAGCGGCTGGGTGAAGCCTGCGAGCTCGGTCACAGCTCAGTCTTTGACACTGCTGTCTGCCTTTGGTGAGTGGCTGCACCTTCAGGTTGCCATCTGTAAGAAGGGATGTAAGAAATCTGTAGCCAGATTTCATAAAGCCTTTGGGTTTTGTATCACTCTTGTAAGGACGCTGTGTTGTGTCAGGGATATCACATGAGAACACTGAACACTTCAGGCATACAAGTTTACTGTTCTCCCACAATCTTTCTCTCTCTCTCCATGCCAGAGGCTCCCTGTATTCCCTCTTACCTCTTCCATATTTTGCTTCCTATTTCTATTGCTATGATGAGCTATGAGCCCAGACCTTTTCTTTTTTTTTCCTTTTGGCAACAACATCCTCCAACAGATAATAGGCTTAATTCCCTAACGCGGGCAGACAGCGAGATGAACTATCTAATCCCCAGCCAGTGACCAAAATGGTTTGTCTGTTTTTTCGTTTTATGTCACTCCTGCCCTTTGTGTAACTCACCATTAGGTCATTGCTCTGGAATCCAAGGTGGAAGGTATGGTTCTCTGTCTTTTGTCTCACTTACGGGTCAAATGGCCCAACACTCATCCTTTTAACGAAGGAATGCCAGTGTAGTTGACCACACTTCCACTCCATACCTGTAAGTCATTACTATGTGGCTGTACTGTCTCATCTAGAGACCTCTTTCAGCATCAGGGCTGTATTATTGCAGTCACAGAAATATCATCCTTGCTTCTGGAGAGCTCACAGTCTAAAAGGTCTGACCTGCTGAGATTCACTGGGAGGAGGCTAAAACCAAATAGCTTTGTGTTTGCACAAATATTGCCTTTCTAAAAATACTCTCAGGTGCCACTAAGCTCATCACTCCACTGAGTTGTGATTAATTATCTTTTGGTACAAATCAAGGGTACCAGTTCCATGACCTGCATGTCAGACATGCTCTGCCAAATCAGTCTTTGCACGTCCCATTGCACCAGCTGACTGAAATGCATCTTCTCCTAGGATAGAGGGTTCATGACCTTGCTTCCAGGTAGGTGAGCTTCTAGTAATACGACAGCAAAGGGCTGTGGGCTGTGGTTTACGTCCCTTTGTACTTCTGTGTGGGACCTGTCCTGCCAGACATACACATACCAGTTGGTTGGTATCAAAACTGAATGAATTATTTGCACCCCAGTGTAACTGAGAGCTCAGAGGCGGGTCTGCACGTTCTGCTTGGAAGCTGATCTGCTCACAATCTTTCACCAGCCCCACTTTGTTTTTTCTGAGTGCAAGGGACAAACCCTGTGCTCAGATTTTACAGGCTTTCTTTACATCTACCAAAAGTTTAAAGCTTAAGGGGAGGGAGGGGTGGGGTGCAGGAAATATAATTAAAGGCAGAACTTGCCTGCTGTAGCTTTTCAGGGAGATAAAGGGCACTCCTCCTCTCCAGAAGGTCTCTATTCCTTTCCCAGTGATGCTGTAATCTGTTGCTAAGGCAGTGGCTGTGCTGTAACATAGTGTTCTCGCTCTCATTGTGTTTATGAGCAGGTGGAGCAGAAATTGCTTGGTTTCTACACAAATAGCTATGGAACAAATGTACCAGAGGAAATGGGGGTGGGTAGAGAAGATCCACAACACGATTAACATGAAAATATAAGATGTGAGAACATGCCATGTTTGAATAGGAAATGTATAAATAGAGTTGATTGTTGAGCACCTTCTCAGTGTGAGGCAGTCCAATTCAGAGAGGGTCAGACTAAACATCAGGAAATGGCAATTTTGTTCATAGCTCTTCCACTGGCAAGCTGAGTGGGCTCAGCCAAGGTATTTTCTGATTCTGTGCTTCAGTTTTTCCATCCTTATGGAGGGTTGCTGATTCTTTGTGAAGACGTGTGAATGGTGTAGAAAAAGACTGGGTGACATCTGGATTTTACTATCACAAGAAGTAGGGATTTGGTGAGTACGAGGCAGAGCTGCTGCTAACGAGTTGTTCAGAAGGACACTAGGAAAAGAAGAAGTATGCAGCAAAGAAAAATGATTCAGAGGGGAGGCTGTTTGTGTTCCTGTTTTGTATAATTTTACAAGGCCAAAGAAGTGGAATCCAGACCCTCTCCAGTCCATTTACATCACTGTGCTCTATCTGCAGATGTCGTTACCTTGACATTAATGTGCAACCATTCACAGTGCTGGCGTTAGCGCAGCACGTTTTGCCATGTATCAGACACATTGCGCTGCAGAGGAAAACAAAGGCAGATGAAGTGAGAAGTGGGAGTCATGAATCATTTAAAAAGAAATAGCACACACAGAGCCCACTGTAGAAAGAATGACAGCGTCACCGTTCGGAGCGCTGCCAGCCGGTGAGAGTGCAGCCACCACAGCTCGGGGCGGGGGGAGAGGGAAGGCATGTGCTTTCTGGAGTGGAAACAGGCACCTTCTTTCAGTAAGCATTGAGATCAGGACTTCTGTAAGGTATGCAGTGAATTCCTGCCCACACCCTTCACAGACGCTGGTCTGTACAGGTACACGTGCGCGCACGCAGCCTTGTAACGCCTTGCTGCTGCGTACCCAGTGCTGGAGCCACCCAGGCTGTGCCCCAGGACCTGAGAATCCCCTTCTGTCAGTGCTGTGTACCTACTTTGCATAGTCTCTGGAGGCCCCATTCTTACTTCACTCTCATGAGTTTTACACTGGTTCAACTGGGTGATTTACAGGGTTGCAACTGTCCTTGTCAAGGGGGGATAAACTCTGTAAGACGTGGTGCCAGATGACACAGGTACGTGCAGAGCTCTGAAACTCTTTGTCAGGCCCCAAGCGCAGGGGCAGCCCCTGCCCAGTTTCCCTGGGCCCCCCACCCCCACCCCTCACAGCCCAGACAGCCCACCTAAGCCGTGTCCTTGCATGGTTGTGCTTGGCTTAGAAGCCTGAGGGGAGCAGGGTCCCGTATCGCTCTCTGGCACTCTTGGTCTCTGGTAATGCAGGGTTAGCATTTTTCCCCTTCAGATGTATATTCTGCTCGTGCTTTAGGAGAACTGCTGTTGTCCCATATTGCTTCTTCGAACAAATAAGCAAGCTTTTCTCCTGGAAACACAGCGTGCAGTTCACAGGCACACTAATGGCTTTAGATGAGTTGTCACGCTCTGGGCAGGAGAAAATAGTGAGGCCTGATAAAAATGGGTCACTAAAACCAGGGGTTCTGTGACTCTCTCCTTTTGAACGCTTAGGGTATTAAAAGCCAATTCTTTCATCTGTCCTTACTTGGAAGGATTTGAAGTTCTCAGTAGTCAGGGTTTCTGAACTTTTTGTCCTGAAGTATCTCCTGAAGTTCCTGTTCTGAGGGTGGCAGCCTGGAGAGGTATCCTTTGGCTTTGTTCTCCCATAAACACCTTCTGGATGCTGAGTTACTCGACCTTTGCAAGAGATTGCAATGTAATTTTTCCTCTTTATTAGCAGGGGGTGAATTCCAGTTACTAACCTTGAACAGTTGCTGCTTTTCTATTGTAGCCCATCTGGTATTTTCTTAGGTACTGCACAAACTGGGAATTTCATGACATTCACACCATGTTAACCTCTCATTCGGTACCACCCGTGTCCACGTGGGACTCTTTCACCAGAAGTGCAGGTGGAATTGTGAATCAAGCACTGGTTTAGTTAGGAAAGGTCTGGGCCATCCAAGAAAGGAAGTTCATTGGGTTTTAGAGGGCTTAGAGACTACAAAGTGACGATTCTTGCATCTTAAGTAGGCTGCAGAGCTTTAGTCATTTAATGATTGCAGTGACTGAAAAGGTAACTGGTACAAGATCATTTAAAAGAACCTGACTTGAGTCATCCCAGAGGAGCCTTATCTCACAGACTAGAGTCACGGGG
Organism: Zapornia atra; assembly: GCA_013400835.1. Classification (NCBI taxonomy): domain Eukaryota; kingdom Metazoa; phylum Chordata; class Aves; order Gruiformes; family Rallidae; genus Zapornia; species Zapornia atra. Next base: position 638,577 of record VZTU01004372.1, on the reverse strand, counting down.
AACTCTCAGCCTCGAATCTTTCATTCTCAGTAAATAAAACATGTGTCTATCTTGCTTTTGGTTTTAAACCCACTTTAAAACAAGTCACTATAGTTTAACAGCGATGCCTACAAGTTTCAGCAAAAAAACATGCTGAGTTTTGCTGAGTTTATATAGGTAAAGTGAAATCAGTCTCTGAATGTATAGGTTAAGGGTTGAGTTCTAGTTGAAGTGAAAGGAAAAAGGCAGGTTTGATAACCAAAATGATCCGGTTTCCTTGACATACTGTAGAAGCAAACAGAAAAAAATCAAGTCACTTAATGCAAAAAAAAAGAAAAAAAAAACCCACCAAAAAGCCCCAACTGCCAAGACAACATTTTTAACACTTACACCAGACAAACTGTTGGATTTCAAATTGGCAAACAGTCTGTTATGACAGTCCTTTGATGGAGCAATTCATAGAAAGAAAACTATCAGGAAAACTCCGCTCGAAGCAAGTGGGGCTTCTAATCAAGAAGACGATGCCACTCAAATCTGGATCAAAAAAGAGTTGCAGAAATAAAAGACTTGGTTCCATGATGGAGTGTGTGTGGGCAGAACCCATTGCAGGGTAGAATCCTAAAGGTAGCTGCAGCGATGGGAAATGGGACTGTGCGCAGTTCCATGTTGTATCAGCTCCTGGCTGGCACAACCTCCTAACAATGGGGGGAATACTGTCCTTGGAAGCAATGTATTTGCAGGTGGTAGGAAACAAAGGTTGTAGAGCCCAGAGGACTTACTTGGGGTAGCCTTCTGTAGCTGCTTAACTTAAAGTAGCCCAAAGTAATAGGCCTCACATGGAACTAATTCTCCTACATGCCCTTGCTTGCAAGAGGTGGTGGCTCCATCCCTGGACCTGTGCACTGTGGGCTCTGCAGTGCAGGAATTCAGGGAAGAAGCCTGTCACCCATTTCTTTCAAGCTTTTCCTTTGCTTAAAATACCTTCAGGTATTTCAGGATTTGGGCTTTTTTTAAGTTCAGTATTGCCAATCTTATACTAATAAAGGCATAAGCCGGTACTTCAAAATCATGAGTGGCATAATTATGACTTTAAAAATAGAACACTTTTTCATAAAGGCTGAGGTATTCAGATGACATTCAAGCAGCTGCATCTTCAAGAGAAATAGCACATATTATGGTATTGCTAATAAAATTGTAAGTACTGGCAACACGGTACTTCATGTAATCACAATCTTCAGCATTTGTATTCACTACTTGAATTCCTTAGAGCTGACACACATCTCGCTGCATCCAAGCACCTCTAACACACAGCCTGTGACCTGTGATCACAGCACTGGGCTCCAGGTTGGACCTGGCTTCTCTTTTCTATCCCAACCTCTGGTGTTACCTTGAGGAGAACCAGCAGTTGACCTCAGCTGTGGAACAGGAGGTACGTTGTGGCTCCTCGGTGAGGGCAGGGGTATGGATGGGGTGTGCCCTGTCTCCCAGCACCCTGCCTGCCAGGGCCGTGAAGGAACTGCCCCAAGCTGCCCCAAATTAAACACCTTCAGGGACGGTACTCGGCAGCTTTAAAGCAGGGGTAACGGTGCTGCCTTATGTCACATCAATGTTCAGAAAATTGAAGACTTTGAAGCAGTTTGAGATCTAATCAGGAGTGCTACAAAGTGTTGCTAATTACAGTTAATTTGTTCTTTGACTGGCTGTACATAATTTTCAGCGTGAGGTTCTCTGATACAATGCTAATGAGGACTAAACAGGTATCTTCATATGATTGTCAGGATGAAACTCACTTGCTGTGTATTCCCAGCAAAGCGTGCATAAAATTAACTGTCAGGCAGAGAATATTGAGCGAGACATATTGGAACAAAAGCCTCAACTGACGCTCACAGTAGTGGTATTTTCTCCCTGAGTGACAGGTGCTCTTGTTTATGTGCCATTCTCACAAACCCTCCCTTTTCATTCAAGTAGGTTGATTCACAAAAAACCTGCATCGTTTGTGTAATCAAACAAGTAGTTTAAGAAGAAAGGACTTTCCAAATTCCTGCTGGGCTCTACTTTTCTCTTTAAACTTTTTTTTTTCCCATCGCTGAACAGCAGCAAGGCTGCTTAAACTTTAACTCACTTAAATGGATGTGTTACACCTACAGCTGAATGAATAATTCAGTTCCTAGTCACTGTCTGAATTTGATAGGAAGAAAAGGGGAAGGTCCCTACGGGTCTGAATGTGTGAGCAGAGGGGGAAGGGGAAGGCTAATTAATTACACATTTACAGTGGGGAATACTTTTTTAAAAATCCACTTAAGTACTGGATTTTTGTTACATATTGCTGATCACAGCTGAGAGCATAACACCAAGGCAACCGTATTCTTGCAAACTTAACTCTTTGAGGGCTGGTAACAACAGATTGACACGAAGAAAACGAACCCCCATCCCAAACGCCGGGGTTATGTTTCATTAGATAGATGCTTCGACTAGAGAATGATTCATCACCTGCTGATGTCAGATCCATTACTGATGCAACTGCAATGTGAATTTCTTTTCTTCTCCATGGTATTTTCAGAGATTTTCTCTCTGAAAGCAGTGCTGAGCTGGCTGCATCTCCCGGAGCGTTAAGGCAACATGGTAGTATTACCATTGACACCAGGGATGCAAATTATTTTTCTCTTGGCACAAGAAAGATTTTTGCTGCCAAGAGAACTATCTCTAGATTAAGCTTTTTTTAAATACTGTAAACTATTTTGGTAGCAGCAAATTACTGTTGCTTGGTGGTACATGATCTCTGACTATTTTTAATGCCCCTGTGACAAACTGGGACATGCCTTGCAGTGTAGACGTACGGTCATTTTCTGAAGGCATCCGGGCCCCTTCGCAGCCGGAGCTATTCCCATTCTCTGCACAACAAACAAGAGCTGCACTTGGAATTGATTTTTCTCAAATAGCTCTGGAATTATCTCTCTCTAACAAAAAACCTACCAATTCAGAAGCGATTTTTAATGACTGCTTTTGTTTCGTATTCCCATGTGGGTTTATTATTCTTTGTCATTTTCTTCTCTAAAAATTGAGCAGACTCTGATCCTCCGCTGCTCTGCAGCTTTAGTAAAGCAACGTGCTTTCTCAAAGCCTGCTTGATTTCGTTCCAGAGTTGGTCGTGACATAGTACGTGTTGGGGAAGATGGTGAGTATTGAATGTTTGTGCACTTTGAGGCATTCCTGGATCTAACAGAAAAAAAAACAGTTGGGAATTTCCTGCCATAGGTCTGCTCACGTTATACCATCAGTTGCCATGAGTTATCTCCACAAATATCTCTGCAGCACAGCCACCTAAAAGTGGTATAAGCCACTACACTTGATCCATCCTAGTTCATTGTGGAGTTGTTTCCTTTCATAGTAACTGATGGAAGAAGATTAACACTCTGAAATTCCAGACCTTACCACTGCTGTCTGCTATCTCCAGCTACGGAGACGCAGTGCTTCTCATACCATGTCCCAGGCTGTCTCTCAGGGTGGGTCCAGCAGTTCATAAAATGTTTTGGAGTCCATGTTTTGGTTTGGATCCTCCAGTTCAACAGCACATGAGTTATCGTTGGCATTGGGGAGGAGGGAAAGTTCTTAAGCCTTGTAGGAAGGAAGTCCACTGAAGCACGTTAGTTTTCTGTCCCCCTGAGACTTCTTTGACATCTTTGCAGCATATTGCATTCCTGTTGTACTCTTCTTGGTGGGAAACCAGTCCCAAGCGTGCTCTGCTTTCCTCTCCCACCTGCTAAAAGCAAAGCACCAGCAGTATGGAGCCTGGTACAACACCCTTACACTCCTCTGCAGGCAGCAGGAATCCGAAGTGGCAAAGTTACGCTGGGAGGAAGATCTGCCTCCTAAATACAGCAAAGTTAATAGACAGTATCCAAAAAGGAAAAACCCTTTCCCAGCAAGAGATTCCTTAAGGGAGAGTGGGACTTTTTAGGTGTCAGCTGAGGTTTTAGGAGATGCTGTAACACAAAAAATTATAAGAATATTTCGAGTAATTTAGTTCTGGATTAAAATACAACTGGCAGGAGGGATAGGCAATTACCTACTCTTTACTATAGATATGGAATTTATTCTCCCTCCCAGCTATTCTTGCCCATACCTATTATTTCCAACTCCTGGACATGATCATGCCTTGCTGTGGCGCAGCTCCCACAGTGAGGTCACCTGCAGCTTGGAAGTACAGCTGTTTCCCTTGCCTTCATTTTTAATTCATAGGCTTGTTGTGGGTGTTGGGTTTTTTATCTGTTGTTTATTCTGCAAGCCCCTTTTGGGCACATTGATGCCTCCAGCAAGCTTTGTATGCCAGGGAATTACGGGTCCAGAGATTCTGCAAATCTGCATCCCAGCCAAAGCTTTTGAAAGCTGCTTCTTTTGAATGCCATGCATTTGGCTCACACCCCTCCTTTCCTCTCTGTCTCTCTCGCTCTCTTCCTCCCTTTCCTCTCTTTTCTCTCCCTTCCCTCCTCTTTCTTTCCCTCTCTCCCCCTCCTACTCGTCTTTGTTCCCCCTTCTCCCTTCCTCTTCCTTCTCTTGTCCTCTTCACCCTTTTTTCTCTGCCTCCCTTCTCTCATCCTCACTCTCCCTTTCCCTTTCTTTTGCCCTCTTTCTCACCTAGTGATCCCCTCAGTAATGATGGGAAACCACACTGCGTGGTGAACAACTTGGCTGGAGAGGGCGAAGGATGCTTTTCACTTCATGAAAGGCAGCTAGGAGCCTTTCTACAGAACAATTGTGATTATTCCTTGCAGCCTGCGTGTGGACTCATGTCTGTGAGATTGGATGTGCTCTCAAAACTCCCACCTGAGCACCCCCAATACATCAGGCAGCTTGAGAAGGTCTTCTGACATCCAGCCTCTCCATCACAACCCGATGATGTCGCTCTCATTGCTCCATCAATAGGGATAACAGCCTTTCCCTTCTAATTCTTTTTTCCTGCCTCTCTATTTTATTTTTAAATATTAAAGCGCTCTGGGTTTCCCCAGTAAATCAGCGTGTGTGTGCAGTGCTGGTGACTTGTAGCTGGAGGCTGTTTTCCCCCTCTGATGGACTGCAAGCGGTTTTTCTCAACCCATCTCTTCTCCCCATCACTCCTCCTGTCCCTCCTCCCCCGCCCAAGCTCAGCTGCACATAATGCCATCCAATCTGTTCAGGAAAAGGGAAAAACAGGAGGGGGAGAATATTTCCCTTTGATTTATACAGAAGCTGAGTTGGCAGAGAGCTCAGCTCAGGGGTGGGTGGAAGGGGAACCAAAAAGCAAATTTGTGATGCATGGGCATACTCTCCCCTGGGGTGGTGCCAGTCAGCACAGCAGCCAAAGCCGACAGAGAAGCTTTGCAGGTTTCATGTGTGCGCCCAAGGCATCCTCCTTCCCAGCGTATTACTATCGCCATGCAAACACACACCCACAGTCTGGGGTTAATTTAATTTTAAAATGACATTAGAGATAACACAGGCCAGCTCATTAGCACCAGGCAAAACACATAGATCCCCATGTAAAGACAGGCTGGGGAGGAGGGAGAGGTCAGCAACCAAGTGCTTTTCTCATGCCAGCAGTCAGTCTTTGAGCTGGGGTCAGTCCTTGAATGAGAAGGACATGGCTGGGTTCAGAGTGAAAGGGTAGTGAAAAAAGGAAAGGGAATCTCATGCTGCACTTCAGGCATCAGAGTGGGATCTTCTGCCAAAAATGATAATGTCAGGTCAGGGAAATCGTATTGGTGTATATCATACCAGAGAGGATGCTCCCCAGCAAGAGGGAGATGCAGGATATGTGGGCTGGTTCCATCAAGTCCTAATCAAGTATGCTAAAAACTCCTATATCCATTTTGAGCTACCACACAATTCTTCTGAAACACTTCTGGTCCCTTACATCCTTATTACACTTTTTAAAATCTGCCTTAACTCACATATGCAGCACTTTAGTAGTGCACACAGATTTTGACCTGCAACGGCCCCACAGTCCCACACTCATACGCAGGTGCTGCTATGGTTGCATCACAGATCTGACCATCTGCTGTTCCCATCCTGGCCTTCCCAGTGACCTGAGTCCTCTTGTCCAGCTGTTTTCAGCCTTCATCCCAGGTTGGAGTATTTCCTGCCCTTCTGCACCTTAGATATGTTCTGATCAAAACCTGCCAGATCCACTGAGGTGCAGTGATTCCTGTTCTAGACAGTGTGATTATACAACAGTGTATTACACCAGAACCACACCACAGAATTCATGGGTGCCACCAAAATGAAATCACTTCAGTCCAGTGGACAAACTGACAACTGCACCATTTCATTGTGATATTGGATGTATCTCACAAACAGAACTGAAACACAGCAGTGATGTGCCACGTGTAACTCTGCAGTGGAAATGATACCAGCTTGTCATCCACTGAAGTTTTGCAACAAGGCAGGATGTGGGTGGTACAGAGCACTGACCCCAGCTACGAATGAGCGTGGGCGGCTGTTGCATGGGGCAGTGTCCCTGGCTCCTGATTGATGGAATGCATCCCAGCTAAATGGCAATTCGGCCGAGTCTGAGGGCCGTGGGGAGTGATAACCACTGGCAAGTGAACCTGATGTCAACAGCAGAATCCAGATTGCCATAGAAATTAACAGCGTGTGTCTGTTGTTATTAGAGAGTTAACCAGATGACCTGACAGTAATTAATGGGGAGCTAAATGGAGAAGATCTGTCTCCTGTTAGAGAACTGTCCCCAAAACCTGGCTGTGCTTCCTGAGTTTATGTACCCTGCATACTGTACCCGGGAGAGAGTGTTTGCCCTGCTCGCATTTCATACCCAAACTGATGGTGAGACCTTGGTGGGATGTGTCTTCATGTCTGCCCAGACATGGTCTCCAGCAAAGAGTAGGGCTGTTCCAGGAAATGCTATGCATCTCAGGGTCATCTGTGACCCACTGTCAGGCAGCAATGACAGAACAGTCTCACTGGATGGGCTTCTCCTTGGCTCAGCCCCACCTGCAGACACAAAGCCAGGCAGAAGCCAGGGCTGTCAGTGTGTGGAAGGCTCATCTGGACATAGAAACTGTTGGCTTTTCAGGTTAAAAGACTTTGTGCTGAACTGATGAGCAGTGGCTGCTGCGGCACAGGAACCCAGTTCTCTTGCATGCATAGTCCACCCTCCCCTTCAGTTGCAGGGTGAGAGCAAAGTAGTTTCCAGTTTTCTGCACAGGTTTTTGTGTGTGTGTATCTATAAATAAACAGACCAATATTCTGGTAAGTGAGTTGCTACCCTCCCCTTCCCTGCCTCAGGAGCATCCTGTTCCCATCTCCCTCCGGCAGAACAGTGAGCCAGAATGAAATGCCTGATTCCTGGTAAGTACTGTCAGCACAGCAGCTGGGGAGAAGAATATCTGAGGGAAATGCACAAGTGCACTGGCATTTATTTATTTCCCGGGGATATTTATATAGGACAGACCTCAGAGCACAAGTGCACTTGATGCTTCTGTCAACTGAGGAGGGGAAATGAGACTGTAACGCAGGCTGCACTGTGCATTTTTTGCTCTCAGAGCCCCCATCAACTGCCATGCCTGGACCCCGAGGCTCTGCAGGCTCCTGCGCATGAATCGCCCTGTCTGACGGCTGCTGGCGTGAGGCAAACCACCCTGCACAGGCTGGCACTGTGGGGTGAGATTCACCACGATCACTGATTTGATCCTTCGGGTCCGTAACTCTTTGAGGACCACTTAGCTCATTGAGCCCTAATTCTGCAACTGATTAATAAGATGCTTACCACAAACTGCTAGAGAAGTCTACCAATAATTCTTTGTCTCCTTGTGCCCTTGACAGTCTCTGTGCTGTCAACACAAAATCCAGCTCTGATAGACACTCAGGATCTCGTAATCACTCCTGGAGTTCCTCTCTGTAATTGGTTTTATTGCAGAGAGCTACTTACACTTTCTAGGACCCTGCATTTTTGGCCTCCTAGTTTCTATCTGGACTTCATTTTCTTATGTTGGTACAGTGTTTCATATGTTGGATCTAAACTAGAACCACACAGTTAAATGTCACTTAATATCACCATGATCTAGTAATGTAGGATCTTTATCTGAACTGGCTTTTATTTTGTAAAGTTTACAGGTGCTGAAGTTTTGCAAGAAATCAGCAGCCTGGTTTTACATCATCTGCTGCTGTGCTGTAGCTCCTCTATGGACAGCTAGCTTGTCTGAGGAAGGTACAGCGTGCTGGGATCACTTGGGTAGCTGCACCACCCTCCTTAGGATGATCAGAACTTGCCAGGGCTAATCCAGGATTACATATTAAAAGCTGAATTTTGTTTAGCTGGTTATATACAGATGGCAGGGACCTTGCTTGGTTGTTCTAACTGCTCGGTTTCTGTCACGTTTCCTCCTTAAAGGAATTAACACTCAGTTCCTGGACAATGAGATGTGCGTTTCCACCATCAGATGCAAACACCGAAGCAGTGAAGCTTCTGTTGTTCACAGTGAGGAGGAAAGGGTTTCACTGCTAGCTAACATGCAGGGGTGTGTGTTAGGACATCTAGCTTTTTATGGAGCCTTGGGGGAGTCAGAGCATCTTGGTGACCGTTTCTCTCTCTGCCGAATGCACAATAACCTCTCAGGACAACACTGTAATTATATTTACAGTGTGCTTTTCTCCTCTAGGAAAATTCCCTGCAAAAAGGTAGTGTCACCCTTTCCCAAAGGTACAGTTCTTCCCTTACGAAGGCAGATTCACTTTGACTTCTCTGGGACGTCTGCCCAAGCAAACACTGAGGAAAGGCTAAATAAGGTTTTAATTGTCCATGACTTGCAGTTTCTGGATTTTCCCAGCTCATTCCTCCCTAAACACTAAACATCCCGTTTCCTGTAAACTTTTCAGAGTTTCTCTTTCCACTTAAACTTTCCATGTTCTGAAGGGTACAAGGTCCAGTGTCCAGAACAGGGTACGTGACAGCAGCATGGATCCCACACTTTAATTTCAGCTCCTTTTCCTGGGCAGACGCCTGGCCCTGCACTCATGGGGCTGCAGACAGCTGCTGCTGTACATTTCTAGCGGAAACCAGCACCTCTGTCTGTCCTCTTGTCTCATTCCTGTTCCGCACAGAAACTGAGCCTAATCCTACGGAGACCTCCCGACGGCTGCTGTCTGAGACACTGGCTGCAGTTGTTTCCTGCGTGTGTGTACCTGGGCCAGTGAACTCAGCATCTCTGCTGTGGGGGAACAGGAAGAGGGAGGAAGAGGAAGGGCTGGGTAAGTGGTCATGCAAGAGGCTGGTTTGCTTCCCAGTGTGCTGCCTTCATCAAAGTGACGTGCTGCGTAATTAACAGCCCCTTTCCGCAGCCACACCAGGCAGGGGAGATTTTTGTTCCTGTTTGGAGGGCAAGGGCTACAGGAGAAATTAGGAAACACAAAGACAAGAGCAATTTGGCATCGCTCCACCAGTGCACACTGGTTTATTAATAGGAGGTGCACATGTTTCTGAGCCATGGAGCCAGCCAGGCACTGCAGCAGCAGCAGCAAGCCTGGCCTGTCTGCTCAGTGCTGCCAGGCAGTAACTTACCCAGCACACAGGCAACGGAAGTGAGAAAGGAACAGCAGCCATCAAGTTGTTCTGAGCAGGAATTGATTTGCTAAGAGCTGGTCTTTTAGGGTAGCTGTTTCCCAGAGCTGTACTGGAGTCCTGGGCAGATCGTTTGTCCCTGGGTTCATTTGCATAGTTGCAGTGGAATCAGCTGTTAGTTCTGGCAGTGTGATATGTGTGACCTCTACTGACTTTCAAGCTCCAGAGCAAAAATTATTAATCAATTGTGAAAAACTTCTGGTATGTGAAATTGGACTTCTGAGACAAGCATGTTCTCTTTGGTGGCATTAGAGCTGGACTCCAATAACCTTATTGTACCATTTCTTCAGCACATTGTCTCCAGCAAGGAACACTCCCGGCTCATGTCAGGGGCTGTCCTGATCCACACCACTGTAGTGCCTGAGCATCTCACAATCCCTAATGTATTTACCCACTCCTTATCCTTGTTAAACAGGAGAGAAATGTTCTTCCAGCATTTTAGATAGGAATCTGACACCCTGGAAAGCTACATCAGTTGGCAGAGCTCATATGGAAGATCTGCATTGACAAAGGAGAGTGAATGCAGCTCTCCCAGCTGCTGCAGTTGTGCTGAAGGCACCGGCCTTTGCTGTGCTTTGCTAAGCAGCTCTCCTGCTTCAGCAGCAGAGATCCAGATCTAAAGAACATTGTGCTTTTGGAATGCTTCAGCTTGTCCATACAACATTATCCATAGGTGATAATTTACAGTAAATATGGCATCTGTACGCATTCTTAATTATTTATGTTTCTTTTCCACAAGTTTCACTTATAGCAAAGGTTCTTCCCAGTAGACTTTATTCTTCTACCTTTATATAGGTGTTCAGGTGGCCACTCAATTGTTAAAATGAAGCAAGATCATCTTCCTTCACTTTTTTCCTATTTGCTTTTGAGAAAAAGGTTCAGATCTAACACTGATACCAGCATCCCTGTCTAACTTAGGTTAATTCTGTGCAATTTCTGCATGCAGACAAGTCCAACAGAGAGTAAATCAGCAGTAGCCCCCTTTATGTGGTAAGGTTTTTACCCTACTGATCAGTAGAGAAAGCAGGGGCACCCCCATGTTACTACATTGTTCAGTATTCCCTCTTCTGTTTAGGAGCTGCTATTGTGGGAATGGGACTCCATATCCTCCTTGTCTTTTCTTCACAGCTGATGTGCACCAAGTTCTTTCTCTAAGTGACAGTATCAGTATTCTATTCTCATTAGATTATTCCTCCCTACAATGTTCTTCATCCCTGAAATGACCTGCTGTAATGCTAAGCTGTCCTAGTGAGCCCACTGGAACTGGTACTTACCTGGGTGAGGCTTCCAGCACTCCATCCCAAGCTATTTAGCCTTTAGTCACTGCGTCACTGTCTAGTCCTACGGGGAGGCAGTATGACTGTAGAACAGAGCCAGCCAGGAACATTTGATTCACCATCACAGATTCTTTCCCCTATGTCTGCCCATTTGATTTAAAAATATATACATGCCAAGGGGCTTGATATGTCTCTTGTGCCCCGTTTAGCATCTGCTGAGCATCCCAGAGCAGCGTGCGGTGTAACACAAGTCACTGGAGGATAGATTTGATAGAGGGGAAGAAACAAAGCAATTGATACCCTCAGGCTCCAGAAGTCTTCAAACTGATTCTTGCTGACTACAGGCAACAAAGCGATTTATGGCAACATGGTTGAAAGTTCCTTTTATTTCAAAGCTGCTAAAGCCTCCCTGGCACTTAAAGTCACTTTTCATAAGGCAAACCCAGTGAGCTTGCTGGATTCCTGAGATCTCAGCCCCAGGAAGCTTTTAACAGGAGTCAAAAGAGACATTAAGCACTGGGGAGGAATCGGGGAGACATAAAACAGAAATTAGGGTTTAACACGGGGCCGTGAGGAGCTCAGTAAAGAAGCAGCAATTTTTTCCTGTTATTTCCTTTCTGTGGCATTTCCCTTTTGGTCAGCCCTTCAGTGTGGCATCTTCTGTGGAAGTGGCCCACTTTGTCCAATGAATGAAGTGCACTCTGCAGATGGAAGCTGGGGTGTTGGGAAGCGGGGTGTTTGGAAAGTGGTAGCCAGATTATTTTATTTTAAGGCTCTATTGCAGCAAAAGGCAGGAAAACAGACAGGGGGAGAGTAGTGAGTGGTTCACTGGCACCGATTGTCTACCACAGCAGGTTCAGCACTTAAATTTGAGTGACTTCTCTCTCCAGATGGTTGGTGGGAGCTGACTACCCAGATCTTTGCATAGCATGCTCCATAATGAAAACGTATGGCATCACTTGCTAGCTTTTAAAAGCTTTTTTCACCAACCCAAGTATAGCTCACAGTATTATGGATCCCTTCTTTGCCTGGTACAGAAAAAATGGGTATCTGTCCTACGCCTCACCAGGGACTCTGAGCTAGGAGTTCCTTTATTTCCAGACAGACTAGCTCATGCTTTTACAACTGCGTAATCCTACAATAATGCCAGTGTAGTCTTCCTGTCCTTTTGATGCTGCCACCGCTGCTCTCTTCACTTCCACTCTAACTGAGGCTGGTTTCTCCCTGAAATCACACCAGCAAATTATTCTGAGAAATGCAGAGGATTTCCACTGATGAAAAAACCTGTTTGCTTAACATCCAACCATGCTGATTCTTGAAAAACAAGAAACAATGGTGGAAGATTTACTCATTAGAAGTACCCCTGAGAAAACCATGTCACAGAGAAACTGATAGAACACCCTCAATGTTACATACTACACTGTCAGTTTGCATGCTCTTCCCTGACCCAAATATTCAGTACAGGGGCTGATTCATATACAGTCGCTGATTCTGTGAGAAGTTCAAGTAATAAAAAGACATACCTTTGTATCCTCTCACACCACAACAGTTACTTTATGAAAGGTAAACAGACAGACATTCAGAAATGCTGGATAGAAAATGTTTCCAGTTCTTACTATGATGTTACTTCCCCTTAGTTGCAGTGATTTTGCTTGAATGAGGAACAGAACTATATTCTTCTGAGTTCTGGAGCCCAAACCAAACTCCTTTCCTTGATACTGTAAAACAGTCAAATAGCTTTTGGTCCAGTATAAACCACAAGCTGTAATTCATTGTAACTCAGGTTCAGATAAAACTATCATGTACACATCTTTCTAGGTATCGATTCTCAGTAGCATCTTGACTGGTATCTTGTCTGAAGCACCCAGGTCACTAAGCCCTCCCCACACTCCATGTAAAACTATTTCCTCATTCTATGACTTCATTTTTGGGATATGAAACTCCACAAATCTGCCCTCTTTAGTATGTCCCTAGAGTCTTTGGAGAAGGCCATTGTCCTTATCTTTTTGGTTTTTTCCTCAATGGTCTCAGGATTTTGCATCTAAATCATTAGACAAACCCAGGTTAGACTGGATTCCACCAACTCCTCTGCAGGCATTTTCAATAAGGCTAAGTTCTGAGACACATTCTGGTTAACCTCAGCTTATGTGCTACTCATGATATGTGTGACACACTGGATTCCCTTTGTTTCCCCCACTCTTTATTTTCCACCAAGACACGGTGTGACCTGGGAAACACAATCAATGAGAATATACAGGAAATCGAAGCCATAAACAAAGAAGAGTGGCTGGATCTCAGTGTGGTCTGGAGTACAGTTGTTGAAACAAACCACTGGTGACCCAGAAAGATCTGAAGCTAAACAGAATACTTTCAAGATGGAAATATGGGACAAAGATGGCACAGACGAGCTGGTAATGGTCTCGTTGCAGGCTCTGTTCCAGATGTAGCTTTGCAATCACATCTGCATGTTGGACCCACAAAAGGGCAGGCCTGAGAGTTAGGAAACCTTCCTTGATTGTGAGTCTCACACTGGGACTTTGCCTTCCTAAACCTGAGAACTATCTTTTAAAAGATCCCAGTAGTCAGAGCAGGAAGCACATAATCAGAATAACCCAGCTTCCTTTGCAGGACTTGGTAATACATACCTTTACAATCTGTCTGTGGGATATATAAGAAGAAGAAAATACCTGATGCTAATGTCTGCGATGTGCTGCACCAGAGAGACTGTTCTTCCCAGCCCTGAAAATCTATCAGCCTGCACAAGTGTCCATCAACCAGAAGAACCTCATGAAGGTCAACAAAAGGAAATGCAAAGGCTTCCACCCTGGGAGGAGAACCTCAGGCACCAGTACACACTCTGGGCTGACTACCTGGAAAACAGCTTTGCAGAGAAGGATCTTGGGGTCCCAGTGGACAACAAACTGACCATGAGCCAGCAATGCACCCTCATGGGAAGGAAGGCCAACACCATCCTGGGCGACATTAGGAGGAGCATTGCCAGCAGTTCTAGGTGATCCTTTCCCTCTGCTCAGCACTGGAGGACATGTCAAGGTCCAGGCTCCCTCATACAAGGAAGAAACAGACTTCTTATGCTCAGTCCAGACACAAGAAAAAGCTTCATCCATGAGGGTGGTCAAACACTGGAACAGGTTGCTCAGGCAGGGTGTGGGGTCTCCATCCTTAAATATACACAGAACATGACTGGACATGGTGCTGAGCAAACTATTCTGGCTGACCCTGCCTGAGCAGGGCCGTTGGACCATCTGATCTCAACCCCAGTGATTCGGCAGTAAACTACATCCTTGTCTGTGTCCTTAGGAGGACTCATATGTGACACAAAAGTCTTTGAGAGTCTTAATATTCATTTAAATGGGAGTGAGATCAGGGTCTGGGATGTCAGAATGGCAGAAAGCTCTTTATCTCATAAAGCTCCTGGGCACCTTTTCCTGGAATTAACTCTGGGCTTTTTTCCCTTCAGATATTCTCCAGCCTTTGCAAAGGAAACTGCAGTAACAAATCAGATTCTGCAGTAACACATTTTAAGTCCTGAAGCAAAATTCAGCAGTTTTAGAGGGACAGCATAAAAGGGAATGGGGCGGGGGAAGTGGGGTGGGAAGTATTTATAATCCCTTTAATATTTTAAAATTTAATTATTTCCAAATTGGGTTAGTGAGACTGACAAGAATCCTGCATCTGAAGCATGGAGCCCAGAGGCAGCACTGGAAAATGAGAGGAGAAATTAATAATAAAAAAACCCCTATTGCTTCAAGGCAGCAGACTGGAACACTGACATTCCATTACTCCGTCTGTCTGCTGAATTCATTTAGCATCTGTGGCCTAAATAGGCTAGTTTTAAAGAGGCATGCTCCAGTTTTTCTGTTGGAAGGGGGCGGGGGTTGTCAGAGGGTTTTTCTTCATTGAAATGTGTCTGGAGAAGATTGCAGCTAATCGGGCAGAGCAGTGCCAACCCCTCGGCAGCTGTGGCTAAAGCAGTGTCTCGGGGTGGTTGGTAATACCTCGCAGGCTGGGGCTGCATGTAGGGTTGGGCCGCTGCGCTTGGCTGTCCCGGGGCAGAGCTGGAGCAGTAACACTGCGTGTGGAACTGAAGCAGTGGGTCTAAATCTGTAAAGGCATGACATCAGCCATCCACCTTTCTGGGGCTGTTGTAAGGTGTAGGATCAAAGGCCTGAGGCAGGCTGGCCACAGCACTGCAGAGAACTTACATGTGTGTACTGGAGGCTCGAGAGCAGGCTGGGAGGGAAAGAAGAGAACGATTCTCCACTTGGTTTCCTAGAAACATACAAGTGTTTCACTTCTGGGTGTTTTCTGAAACATCTGGATACCAGGAGGATAAAAGGTACCAGTGGAACCTCCCAGTAAGATCAGTTGTTTAAAGCTTTCTCTGTATTTCCAGTCTTTTTTGGCTTCCTTCCCAAGATGATAGAAACAGGTCTGTGAATTTCCTTGGAGTAGAATATAATGTATTCTGTACAGTTCTCTTTTTTTTTCTGTTTCCATTTTATGCAAATATTCTTTGATTCCCTTTCCCCTAATTTATCATCTCCCAGGTCTTTGTGTAAATTATGCAGAAAGGAAAACCGTGGATTTTATGGAAAGTCATATATAGGCTGTAAAAATTGGCTTTTTCTCCTCCTCCTCCTCATTGTTCTTTGCTCAGTGTGGATTTTATCTAAAGGTTTTCTCAAGTTGAATGGACATATCCCAACACAGACAGAAGGCATGATAAACATTTTTACTAATGCCATCTACCATGACACACAGCCCTGGGTTTGGGTTACAAGCATAGAGGCTCTTCTCCAGCAAGACTGGCAGAGCTACCTACAAAGTCCAAGTCTGTTTGCTAAGTGAATCCCTTGGGGCTCTTGCACCTTACTAACTGTCAGCTGGTGGAGAATTACTTTCTCCAGCCTTGAAGGGGAAAAGACCCTCTGGTTTCTTTAGGTATTGAGCTAGGATTAAGACTTCATGTACTGCCCACAGTTGCTAGCTAGCTTGCTGTCAAGGACATACTGCTGATTTCTGAGAAATCAGATTCTCTTCTGAAGAGAACCTGGCCCATTGTCATCCAGCCATCATCCACACCGACACAGGCATCCTCCAGCAACACAACTCCTGCCCTAAAAATGGATTCACAGTTTTATTCCTTTCACTGGCATTTTCCCCATCACTGAATACCATCACTGTCTCCTCCTTTGGTTGTCTTCTGCTTGGATCTGCAGACACTAGACTCAGAAATGAGTTGGTTTAAAAATGCAGTTGCTAAGTGTAAAGATTGCGTTCATCCTCCTTGATACCATCCACTTACAGTCTCTGCCTTGGCTGCTACTAAACCTGTGTGCTCTGTAAGTTTTTTGCTGTGTCCTGAGCTAGTTAGTTATAGTTCCAGGAGGGCTGTTGTCTTCTTTTTTTTTGCATTTCAACAGAATTGAAAATAAATGCCTGGCTTGCATCTTCCCAAGCATGTGTGCTGCTGGGAAGTCTGACTGAGGGGAGCCAGCCTCTGGCAAGTTGCTTTTAAAAAAGTTCATTATTCTTTCTTTCTCCCATTAGGCAGCAGTCCAGCCAAATTTACCTGTGCTTTTACTTAAACATATTTCTTTTCTATTCTTTCTATACAGCAGCAACCTGGCCTTAGGCAAATCTCCTGGGAGACCTGGTTAAAATGCACCTATGCTATGCAGGCAAACATGTATTACAAAGCTGATGTTGCTCTCTCTTGGCTAAAACAGTAATATTTCACTAAGGCTCATGCTCCTCCTTGCAGTTCTTAGGGGATTCATCTCCATCACAAAAGAAATGTCCTGTAGTGTTGAAAGAGGACTTAATTTCAGTTATCATTATTTCATAGAATGAGAACTCTACAGTTATAAATCACCAGAGAATTTTCCTCAGTTTTCATTGAATTCTTTCTGCTTTGGGCTCACCATTTCTTCCAACTCACAGCCTTTTCTGCTAAGCTTCCTCCTTCCTTTAACCTCTCACCTCTGCCTTCCCTTTTTTCCCCATGCAGATAACTAATTCCCAATTAGAGCCATGCCCAGGATTATGCATGGTTGTGTGTTACTCCCTTCGCGTAGGAACCTTAATGGCAGTGTCTGCTTTGTCCATGTTGATAACAAACAATTCAGTGATCATATCAAAACTAGCACAAGAAGACCTCTTTTTGGTGAGCATATGCAGATTACTGCTGGAGATACAATCGTTAATAGTCATAACAAGTCATCATGCAGCGACTGCACTGACTCGCACTTAACGTGCATTTGAGAGGTTCCATCTCTTTAAGCTCTTTCCTGCAGGGAGCAGCTTGGTTCCTTGCTCTGAAAAGAAGCTACGCCCTCCCCCAGGTTGTTTCTTGACTGAAGTAATTGCAGTGACTCCTCGGGTCCCAGACAACCAATAGATAATTAGTTCCCATTAAGTTCTCTCACAGGTGCCTGTGATATTGCCATTTGGAAGTGGCCGTTTCTCCTGAAAGGTGAGCTGAACAGAGCAAGAGGAGCCACAGTGAAAGAGCCATCCTGGTATGGGGGGTATTTAAGCAGAGGTATGGATGAAGTAGCTTCTTTGCTTTTAGGAAGAAATTCTTTACTTGGGAAAAAATCCTTCCTGGGGAGGGGGGAGGCCCTGGCACAGGGTGCCTGGAGAAGCTGGCACCTGCCCCTGGGTCCCTGGCAGGGTCCAAGGTCAGGTTGGATGGGGTTTGGGGCACCCTGGGCTGGGAGGGGGGTGGTATTCCTGCCCACGGCAGGGGGCATGGGAGGGTTTTGAGGTCCCTGCCTGCTCAAACCAGTCTGGGATTTTGAAGTGTGACTGCTCTGTGTGGGTCCCTGTTGGGCTTCTCTTAGTAACCCCAGAGTAACTAACAGTTGTGAGCTATACTGAAGAAAAGCCCAGGGAACGTACAGTACTTCAGCTTTACCATGAAGTAAGCCAGGCAGGATTAGTCCTAGAAGGTGACTGATGTCACCTAGTTCACCTCATAGTAAGCCTGAATAATGTGTTTCCTTGCAGAGAGGTTGTGGGTGTTGGGCTAGTGGAGCTTGAGTTGGCCAGAGCCCCCAGGTAAAGCTTGGGGTCTCACCTTTTCTTATGCAGGCTTTTTACTGGTGTATCTGTTGCAGTTGTTAAAGCTGCTTCTCATTCTTGTCTGATGAAGAGAAGAATCCTGTCTCTAACTAGCTTTAGCCTGTTACTTCATGTGGGAGGCAGGAGGGAGTTACAGAACCTATATTTAAGGAGAGAAAGTGTCTATAAACCTGACATGTGACTAAAAGCACAAGAAAAGCTGCAGGTTTTAATCTGTTTCCCGGTTGTTGTTAGTGGTGCTGTTTGTTACACTATCTTTCTAATTATGTACTGGGCCCCTCTCTGGTTGTGGCTTTTTTTTTAACAAAATTGTCCTGTTTCAGCCTTGCAGTGTGCAATGGATGCTGCCCCATGCTCCCATCTAGCTACTGTGGGGCCTGTTGCACTGAATTCTAGTTCATGGCAGGAGTTTGAGCCATAATAGTGCTTTTTATCCTCGACTGCAGAAAGTAAGTGTATATAAAGCATTAGTACTGTGAATCTACCCCCAAATTGGTGCCAGCGTTGCTTCACCTGTGATGGCAGTTGAGCAATGCAAACTCCTCCCCCATGGGGATTCACACCAGCCTTGCTTGTTCTGTTACACAGCTGGGAAGAATAACTTCTTGAGTGGCAGTAATTGCTCGGTGGAACAGTTTGACGTGGGTTACATAGAAAACAGGACTAAATGCCCTGGAAGATGCTCTCTAGACTTGTTATACATGAACCCAGAAGGCCCCTCCGAGCTCTCTGTAGCTGCTGTGGCCACAACACTTTGGCCGATACGAGTATGTTGTTTGCTGTGTTTGTGTGTGGGGGCATCCTCTGGAAAGATCAGAAAGTTTTGTGGCTGCATATTTCACAGATCCAGGTATTCTTCTGTCTCCTTGTCAGCTGTAAGCTCCTTCAGAGCTTCTGTGGCAGCAAGACAAAAATAAGAGAAGTTGAATACTGTTTCTGGGTCTTTGCGGCAGGGTGAGCTCTGACAGGGGTTTGTCTCCCCTGGTGATTGTAACAACGAACCCCACCAATAATCAACAAGTAACTGATGAACCCTTGGGCAGCTATAATCATCAAAGCATCAAAAAGCTTGCTTAAATATTTCCCTGCTTGGCAAATGTCTAGGGCTGGATTAGGGAGAAGGCTTTAGTCCCTCTTAGCAGTGCGGTTCTGCGCAGCAGTATTTTTGAGACCACCTGGGGTATCTTACCTTACTCTCTGCTGGTTGGTTGGGGTTTTTTTTTGGTGGTAAGCAGGTACCTGTGTGCTCTTGAACAATCTAAGTATTATCTACAGGTTTAGGTACATAAACACTTTTAAAAGCCAGGCAGTTAATCCTGTGCCACTTGCCAGGTACTCTGCCTGAGTTCTTCCATCTTTGTGGTTACTACAACAAAGCACAGCAAACTTTGCTCAGGCAAGGACAGGCATATTACATAGTGCAACACTATTTCATCTCTCTTATATGCTTATGTTTTACTACCTGGAAGAATATTTACCAGCTTCCATCTTCTATTTAGAGATTAGATTACTGAAGTCTGTGGGCTTCAGTGGCAAAGGAAATGTAACTGCTTTCAAAAAAACCTTCTGGGGAGTGGAAAAAGCATATCACAATCTATTATTAGCCCAAAAGAAAGCCGTTATTTTTCCTTTTTCCTATTTCTTTTACACCTAGGAATATCTCTTTCTAGTGATATAACTCAGCCACTTCTCCTCCTGACGCTGTGCAGCTCTTTGGGCCCAAAACCCATTGCTGTTCTCACATTGCACAACTCCCAACTTTATTCACAAAATGGCACTGGCCTGAATACAAAGTGCCACGCTTTATGTGGGAGGAAGAAGACAGGAAAAATGTTGTGGCAGGTGGCTTAAAATAAATAAGAATAAAACAAGCTCTGTTTGAAACTGCTTGGAAGCTTGAAATGTTCCAAGCAGTCTCTGCAAACCCGGGTTGCTTTGCAGAGCACTTGTGGGAAGGTCAGTTGTAATTATCATATGGTTCTGCAATTTTTTTTGAGTGGATATTACTATGGTATTATGTACAGTGTGTGTGTGTTTGCATCCTAGGAGATACATAAACGAACTTCTAAATACCTCACCAAGACCCTAATTATAAATCCAGATACAGGGTACGTATCGTGGACCTGTATGTTAAATATAATGCACCTGAGACTAGGATTTGGCCTTAAAACTGTAGTTTTACTTAAGTTTTTCTCTGCCTGGATTATAATTTTAGTAATGTGAATAAGAAACTGTGCAGATGCTAACCAGATGCTAATATCAAACTGTAGTTCAACATGTTTCCATGTAATAACTACAGTGTTACTATGGTGATAACAGATTCACTAGAGGTTTGATTTAATAAAGCAGGATTGCATGTTAGTATCTGTACAGTTGCCATAGTTTTAGCTAAACAATTGTGCTGCTTCTGACTGAATCCACAGTGTTGCCACTGAGCTCGGCTTCCCTTGTAAATCTGTTTTTTTCAGGAATAGATTTGCTATGTAAGCAGGTTCCAGTATATTGCTTTAATTGACCTCTCCTCTCTCCACTGGCAAAAAAAGAACAGTTTTGAATGTGAGCACAAAAGCCATTTTTGCTTCGAGGTTTTTTCTGCCCCCCTCTTTTTTCTTTTTTAATACTGCATTTGATTTCCCCTGGAAAGGTCTTTGAGCCAGCTGCCCAAGACTTCCAAGAAAGCCTAAAAAGGTAGAATAAGCAAAGAATCTAAATAGGTCTTCACATGAGATCATCCTTTGCTGCTGCTTATGAATACAGGTGTTGGGTTTTATCGCCACCCACCCAAGAAACCAACTGGTAGGAAGGTGTATGTTGCATTGAGCTAATAACGTGCGCTCTGACAGAGAGGGAAGGCCCAACCCTGCTGTAAGGTCTGCAGTTACCAGCTCAGTAGAGCTGTGGTGTTGCTCTGAATGCACACCAGGAGAGCTGCACATACTTTCGCTCTTGCACTTTGGTTCTGCTCCCCCTTGCCTTGCAGCCTGTCTAATCATTTACAGATCTGCCGGGCAGCTCCCAGCGCCCTGAGAAGACAAAGCAACCGAGTTTCCACTTGTGGTGCTCTGTGAGGCACAGGAAAGTTGGGTCCCAATGACTCAATTTCTTCCCTGACCTCAGAGCAAGTACTACTCCATCCCTAACTACCAGGAAGCTTTGTAGTTTTTTATGGTGCAGGGCTGTACCTCTGTAGCTCTGCTTACACTGATACAGAGGGCAGTGTGTGGGTCACAACTGGGAACTCGCCTGTTTTCTATGAGACCAGGAGGAGCTTTTGGCTTATGTCTTAATAATAGAAGTAATAATAACAATAATAACTATAATGATAGTGATAACCTTCCAGCTGAACATGTGCAATTTGTATTGCCTCAGCATTATTCCCAGGCAGAGCTTCATTGATATTCAGAGCATTGCCGTGTCTGTCACTGCTCTATGCACTCTGGGTCTGGAATCCTTGGGGAGCCTCGCAGCTGTCAAATCGACTTCCATCATTTCTCTCTGAGCTGAGAGACAAATTATCCAGCCAGCCATCAGACTAGACTTCGCAATCGAACTTGCAATCTCTAAGTGATAAAACGCTGCCTCTCAGTCCAGACAAATAGCTTGGCCTGTGAGGAGGGGGAGGCTGGCTGGGAGTATCGATGCGGTTTGGGATTGGAGTGTCCCTTCTTTATTCCTTAGAAGCTGATACTCGGCCGTGCTGGTTTGTTTTGTTTTGCTGTTTGGGTTTGGGGGGTTTTTTGAGGTGTTCATGGTCTAATGATCTGGCAAGCGCCGGAGTGACTCACTGACATATGTCTGCTCCAGCCCCGCTGGGAGAGGCTGCTGCTCCTGGCTCCAAACCCAAACTGCGGGGACATGCGTGTTCAGCCCTACGCAGCCGGGGGAAGACAAATTTCACCCCGTGGCGGGTCAGGGACGGGGAACGGGAAAGGCTTCCCCAGCTCTGTGCCTGCTGGGGCTGGAAAGGTTTTGGGGTAGCTGTTCCTGGCTCTTCGGAAAGCAGCGTGGGAAGGGCCCGGCTTGAGAGCCTTGCTCGGGTACCCGTCCTGCGCTGGAAGGCCGGACCCCGGCTCCCCGAGGCCGGCCAGTCTTCCATGCGCCCGTCTGTGTTTGGGGGGAGGTGCGGCCTCCGGGGGCCGTGAACGAGGAATAAACCCGGGACG
>VZTU01004372.1:499682-616138 GCA_013400835.1 Zapornia atra | reverse complement strand
GCTGTGCGTGTGGGAGCTCGCCCAGGGCCGCGGCCGGGCACGGGGCTCGGTGCCCGCTGCTGGGCCGAGGCCCCTTCCCCGCAGGGCTGGGCCCGCCCGTGGCAGAAGCTGCTGAGGATTCGGTCTTGCCGCTGGTGCGGGGTGTGAAGGTGGAGGAAGGACCGCAGCTGCGTCTGGCAGCCGGCTGCGCCTGGCAAGCTGCGTGAAAGGAAAGTAGCTGAGCAGTTGGAAAGGCCTTTCCCTGTGAGGGAGCCGCCGCCATTCTTGGCCTTGGGCTGGCGGCCAAGCAAGTGGGCTCTGTGGGGCTGGGAAGGGGGCACCGCTGAATGGCAGCGGCCTGTGCTGTGCCCTCCCCACAAACAGGCTGTATCTTGAGCAGTCTCGCTCAGGGCAGTGCTTTGACCTGGTTTTCATCCTCAGGGCAGTTTATAGAAGCTTTTTGTTGAGGGAAGCAGATCAAAGAGCTGAGGTGGCTGGAAGTGTGCTACTGCAGTCTACCTTTGGGTGGTTTTAGAGGAAGACTGGGTTTTTATCTCAGAGAACAAGATAGCTCAGCAATTCTCTGGCCACTTGTATTTTTCCCCTGAAGCAGAGGTTGTCCATGTACTTGAAGATCAGATGCATCCCCTAAAGCATGACATACCTCTCAGTTTATCAGCTAAGTGTGTGGATGTTCAACCGTTTAATAACGCTATCCCACATCAGTCCCCTATGCCCCTATCTCCTCATCCTCTGACGTCTTTCCTAGATGTTCAGGTTCCAGAAAAACAAACCTCTCTCAGTCGTGGGAGCTTGTTGGTGGGAGAGCAAGAAGACATCGGGGATTCTTAAGGTAGGATTTCTTCAGGGACAGCATTAGATGCTATTGAGAAAGCTGCCTTTATTGGTGGATGGTGCTTTTTGCTAGGTCATGTCTGAGGTCAAGATTTGACCTGGAATAAAGTCTATGAGAAAACAGCGCTTCACATAGCTGACTTGGTTTCTTGGTGATCACCCTAATCACTTTCTTTCTCCTTTCCCTGTTCCCTGGAGATGTAAGTTGAAACCAAAATAACACAGTTCTTCCAAACAGCATTTTCCCCTTAACTTCCTGATTCTAAGTAGCTGCCCTAAAGGGCTGTTTTCTGTTCCATCTAAGAATTCATAACACAAGTTAAAGTAATTTTTAAAAAAGGTGTTTTATAAGTGTTACATTTCTATGTGATAAAGAAGCAAAGTATCATCTAATCTCTTTCCTTAGAGCTGCATGACCGTAGCACATCCACTGGCTGCATGCAAGCTCCCCAAGTGAGGCCAGTTTCTCCTGTAAAGCTGTAAGAGATGCGGATCTGTCTCGTAGTGATCTAGCTCCTTTCTTTTTTCTTGTATGATCCCATCACTGTTGCAGTCATCTGTGTTTGGGACCTGCAGCCAGACAGGTTTCTGATGAGGATTTTCATCTGCTCTCGAATTGTAGTCTGCTCCTTCAAATCGCCCAAGTTCTGTGAAACTGAGAGATGTGCTTTCAAGTCCATTGTTTCCTGGTATTGTTTCTTTGTTCGTTTTGCAGTCAGGATTGATTGCTGTTCTCCCTTCAGTTTTGTAATTATCATACGGCTATCTCTTAAAGATGCCCTGAAGTGATGATAAAATACTTTGCATTTAAATCTGACATAAATGTGCTGGAAGTTACATAATAATCTACAGTATGTATTTTTCTTCAGAGCATCCTGAAGTCAGTTAGCATGGGTATCAGGTCTGAAATGTGTTCACTTTCAGGTTTCTCGCTTTCTTCTTTCCACCACCTCAGCTTTTAACTATGGCTGTCAAACAGAGTACAGGCCAGACGTGGCATTTAGCAACTTAATTGTACCATCCTCCTTTTTTTCCATTTCCTTTCCTATAGGCATCCACAAATGCCTATAGCGGTGGGTGCCTCTGACGTTTCCAAATTGCAATTTGACAGTGTCAGAAAGGTTCATGAATTATTAAAATGTCTCAGCATCATAGAGGTTGGAAAATTACATATAATTTGACAAAGCAAGCACACACAGAAAAAGAAAACCCCACCCAGGCATTCCCAAATCAAGAGAGCACCTTTAAAACTTTCCTTTGAATTTGCTTAAAAGGCTTGAATAGTAGGAGAGATGCGTGAGTCATTCTCTCTCCGTCTCTCTCTAGAACAGGAAAGCTAGTGGAGGGTGGAGGCATGTCAGCACATAGTGTGGTACACTTTAAAATATCAGCTGAAATGACTAGGCTGAAGAAGTGGGAGGACTGATATTAGTCACACGCTATTACACAGTTCAGAAGATGAAGGCAGAAGGAATTACCAGACAGGCATATGCCACTTGGCCCAACCTTTTAAAACATGTATCTTGACTTCAGATCTCTTCATTCTTTCTTCAGAATGTCTCCATTTGCGTTGCATTGTGAACGAGACCTGTTATCTTGGCCACGCAGAAAACAGCTGACTCTTGTTAAGCTGAGATGTAAAAATGGTTGAGTTTACCACACAGACAGTATCAACATCTTACATCCGTGGTTGTTTCTCTCCAGCCTCTCTCAGTATATTCTCCATTCCTCAGGCCCTGTACTTTCACCAGTGTTACGCAGTTGACCCACCTTGCAGAGAAATAGGTGACGTTTTTTCTGGTGACCACAAAACATAGGCCAAGAACTTGGATTTAAGTGCTGCATCAGGCTTTGGCATTGCAGTAGTAACAGAATTGAAACTGATTTTGGGAAAGGGGCAATATATCCTTTGGATGTGTGAAGTACTTGAACACCAGAGCACTCTCTGAACGCCAGAATTTTTCTAACACATTGAATATTTACTGCAGTGCCTGCAGCTGAGGGGTTTTGAAAAACTTTACAAATGTCAGCTCATTTCTATGTGCTTCTCTTGCTCTTCCAGTGCATCAGGAGCTATTATTTAGATATGCAGAAATTAGGGGCAATGACCTGTCAGATTTTTCAAGAAGCACCTGATACCATGGCCAAAAATGGAACTCTGGAGTTCTCGTTTCCAGTTTGTGTAAATTGCTTGTCCAGGTTAGCATAGAGTAGGTCTGGAGGTCAGTCTGTCTTGAGCTGAGTCATAAACTGCTCATGGTGGTAAGACAAGAGAGGTAGTCCCTGTTTGGTCCAGGTCTTGGTGTAGTACATCCCTCAGCTTACTGCTTTTATCCAAAGATGGGGAGAGGTTTGTACTTAGATGAACTTGTCCATAAATAAAAATGACAGTTTGCTGGCCATACCCTCTGCTTGGGCCTGTAGAGTTTTGCAGGATGCAGCCCTTTAATCTAGCTGAATTTTTAACAGAAGGTGTTTCATTAAGTAAGCCAGATCTTGTCTCTATACTGCTTTATCTCTCTGCAGTACATCTGATAATCTTATATATCACGTTTAACCAAGCCAAAAATAAAACCTGCAACAGACCTTCCTAGTTGTCTGTGACTGTCAGTGCTTCCCTCAGTCCCATGAATCATCGTGGATTTGTTCTTACCTGGATTTCAGCCTGTTTGCCACGTGTATTTCCTTAGTACCACTCTTCAGGAAACATTTCAGATATCAGATATAATACATTTTCTTTAAGAGAGGAAAAAAAAGTCTTAATAATTTTCTCTAATTTTCTTACAAATTCGGAACTTAATTATTGGAATTGTAGCATTCCCCTGCCCTAATTAGATAGCTGGAAGGTGTCTTAACAGGTGTCAAGAATTCTCAAGTGGGTAAAATACACTGCTAAAGTTTATGAAAGTTTTTGTAAGTGAGCTAGACTAGCTGATGCTATTAAATCATTTCCTTCGTTAGAACATCCAGAGTAGTTTACCCTTCCCCTTGGTTAATGTGCTCCATAGCTTGGCCACAGCGTTTTTTATGGCGTGTATTGAAATCTTCCCAGAGCCATTATTTTAAGGATAATAAAGGCAATAGCAGGCAAAGAAAAAAGACCCTTTTGCCTTTCATGGTGAAACTTGGCTTACTGAGTGCATTTGTTTGCTTTTCTGATTTATTTTCTTCTGATCAGAACCATCTGACCCTCGTGTTTAAGGAATGTTTGTGCAGTTTTGAAGACTGTCTGTTATAACATCGCATCCGCAACCTGCAGCAAAAGGAGCGGGCAGATGCATCCTCGACTGATACTTAACAAATCTCTCTCTTGGCACATGGAATCCAAGAATCCACACCTGGAGCGTATCAGCAGTGACCTTGGTCCCTATTCTGGGGGTAAAAATCCAGTTTGCAAAGTTACAGGTTACACTGTGTCAGACTTTACACACACACAATATTGTACCCAGGTTCTTGGATGACCCTTTCCTCATGGTGTTGGTCATGGCAGCTTTCTTGCTCGGTTTGGAATACATTTCCCCCTCCTTTGCACAGAAAGTATTCTCAGCCTCTCCATTACACATTCTGTTTTCAAAGGCAGAACCAAAAATACTGGATGCAAAGAGAAGTGCACCCAGCAGCATAAGCAAACCGTGCTAGCAAGCCAGGCAGCATACACCCATCTCATGCGCAGAACCATACTCGGTGCCTCAGCGGTGAGATCATGCAGGCTTTGGGGGGAAACAAAGAGAACTGAGATGAGGGTTGCTGTGACGTGTGAGCTCCATAGTTTATGTTTCTAAGATCTCCACTGTCTGAACAGAGCAGGAGGCAGTTTGTGTTTAGTGTATTACAGAACATGGAGAGAGAAGCAGTTCCTTTCCTGGGGCTGTGTTTCTTGTTCTTTGAGGGTGCCGTTCATGTGTCAGTCAAGCTTTCCTTTTGCAGGGAGCCATGATTGTGCAGTTGGTCATCGAGATGAGGAGGCTGAAAATTTCTCTTGTATTTTCCCTTGCTGTATCAGCTCCATGGTCTGTCTGACTGCTGTGTCAGAGCTAGTTTGATTCAAGAGAGCCAAGAGCAGGAGATGACAGATCCATAGCTTCTGACATCACCGCAGGTTACTGGTTTAGAAGGTTATGAAACAATACCTCACTGCTAACTCCTGGATACTACTGGAAGAGTCTTTTTATGCTTAAAGTTCTATTGGCTTTCCAAGTATTAAGTTCCTGTGAAAAATCAGTCCTCCAAGTTGCAGACTCAGAAAGCACCGATGTTCTGCATCGGGGCTCATCTTTTCTGTCGATGTGAAACCTCTCGATTTTGCCAAAATACTGTTTTCCTGTGGTTGAAAAGAAATCAGAGTTACAGGCTAGATCTTGTCCCATGCATTTTGGGGAATTCAGCAATCTTTTAGGTACCTAAATTGGGAGTTGAGCTCATTTGGAAAATGTGTCCTAATTTCTAGTAGTGAACCATGGAAATGTACCTCTTCCTTTGTGAAGGGATTACTAGTCAGAAAGAATAGAATTGTCACAAAAATTGCTGCTTCAGCTTTGAAATTCCTGGCTCTTAATTCAGAACTTAACCTCCTCCAAAAATTCCAGAGACTTTTCAGACAGCCATTCAGCAGTTATTTAATTGTATAAATACACCCCTGGTTAAATTTCTGTTTTCAATTGTTCTTATTAAGGATTTACTTTAGAGGTTAGAAACTGATTCTGAAACGTTTATTCTTGTGTGGTTTTTCTGTGTGTGCTTTGTAGCTCTGACGTGAACACGGGATGAGTTAAAAGCGAGCATGGTCATGTGTTTGGCAAGTTTATAACCCAGACCTGTGCAGTACTGAGGGCTGTGCTAACTACACAGAGATTTTACTGCAGTCAGTGACCAGGTACTTCTCTGGAAATGATTCCTAGCGTCGTGTTTCATTATCAGACCTAAAATAGGTCACTTTGTGACTTTGAATTCTGTAGCGAATCTGTTCAGGTGACCTCACAGCAGCATCCCACAATCTGGCATGGTGGGTTGGAGCAGCAACAATTTCTTCACAGCATGAACCTGCCTCTGCCCTTCCTGGTTTTTCTTTGAAGTAGGTCAAGTCTGTGAACTGCCAAGACTCTGTGAACCCCTCATTTATTTTACCATTCTAGCTTCCAGAATGCGGAGTAGAGGGATCACCTACTTGATTCTGTCTGAGCCACTAGCAGCTTAGGTGTGGAAAACGCTGATAGTGCATCCCAGGTCTACATCAGAAAGGGTCTCAGTAGCATCGTGCTTCAGCGTGAAGAGGATAATCTGCAGAGGGAAGTTCTTCCAAGAATGGTTTTCATTCAGTTGTTTACAAATGATCATTTTCATCTCTGCTCTCTAATTTTCTTTGGTTTTCTGTAAGTGTTACTGTTGCATCATCTCTTTGAATGCAAGTTGCATAACCATCTTCAAGGTTGTAATTAGGGCTATCTCAGTCCCCACAGCTTTAGGAGAGACCCTTACAATCCAGGAGAGTCATC
This sequence comes from Zapornia atra, assembly GCA_013400835.1. Lineage (NCBI taxonomy): Eukaryota > Metazoa > Chordata > Aves > Gruiformes > Rallidae > Zapornia > Zapornia atra. Next base: position 609,812 of record VZTU01004372.1, on the reverse strand, counting down.
TGGGATGCCATGCATCCTGCTTGGAGCACAGAGGTGCTGATGGAATCATGTTTAGGGGGAGGGCAGCAAGACACAAGGTGAGACTATAGCAGTACATTTTGGGCACGGGTGGACAAATCCAGTTGGGACCTGAGTAACTGAAAATATCTCTGGCTTCATCGGGTTGTTTCCATGGTGGGTACAGGATGTCCAGCATCTCCTCACTAAACTGATCAGGATGTACTAGAACTGCCTTGTATTGGTCTCATTGCAGTCTCACTTGAACATGAGCGAGTTAGAAATTTATATCAGTATTGTTATTTAACCCAATTAAACTAAACAATATAGATTTTTTTTTCCTTACTAATGAGGAATGGGGTGCAGAGCTATAGTGTAAGATCTTTAATAGTGTAAGATATTTATTAAGTGTATTTGAGTGACCCATTTGAAATCGTGAGTTACTTTGAATGTGTCTGGTTTGTGGCAACAGAGGCCTCAAGGGTAAAAACATATTCTTCCTGCTCTATGTTTGAATTGTTCTCTAAAATGAGAGAAGGATAAATGTTGATAGTATGTCTTGATAAAACAAAAGCCTTGTTTATTGCTGTTAAGTAGGCAACTCTAGTAACCCAGGTGATTAGTAATATTAGTAATAAATAGTATGCTCTTGTTGCTACCTCAGGAACAACTTTTCCCTTTCCTTAGGAAAAATGTCAAGGATTTTGTTCCTACATACTATGTTAGATTTGGTTTATAATTCACCATGCTTGATTGCCATCTAATAATCCAGCGTATGCAACTGAAAAATTCCTGTCTAAACTGCAGGAAGCCTGACAGCAGCTGCTCCTGTCTTCCTAAAAATTGCTTCTGAACTTTTCCTGGAAAGCATAAAACTTCTTCTTTTTAGTAGTGTCTGTCTTGACTTGTTAATCTGTAGTTACAATCCACATGGGAATGTGATCTAACCAGCTAAGTAATACCTTAACCTTACTGTGATGAGCATGTGGCTTACTTTCAAGCTCTGTGTATGCTCAGGGATCACATCCTATATTCTGGGTGTCTCATGGCTGTATGCAGCTTTTGATAGATCAGTGATAGAATCATTTTGTGGGTTCCAGGAGGCTGAATGTATATGACAACCTTGATTGCAGACAGAATAGAGTTATAATGGAAATACATTTAATCTCTCTGTTTTGGTATCACACTGTCAGTTGAAGTAATTCTTACTTTAAGTGAATAAATGTTGGGTCCTTTGCTTTATCTTGCGTGTGCACACACAGGTTTTGATCTCAAGTGCATAGTTTGGGGAAATACAGGAACTTTCAGCAAAAGTTGTTCAGATCCATTTCAAATAATAGGCAGAATTTGAACTAGGACTAGTAAGTAGGGGTTGAACTAGGACTGCTAGTGGTGATATTCTCTCATACACGTAGCTGGCAGGCTCAGTCCTGAACCCTGACCCCACCACCTGTTTGTACTTTGTACACGTATTTCTCACATAGTGATCATCCTCTTGTAGAGCTATTTTCTGTTGTTCTGACACGTCTGGGTTCACACATAACCCAAGGCTTTGGGAGTATTATGTACAATTATTTGGAATCATTGCCCCTGTGTCCAAAGAAGGCTAGCAGAACTAAATTATTTTTTTCCCAGTTTTCTTGATGTTTCATAGCTTGGCTAAGACCTTTCTATTTTTGCCTTTGAGTTGCTACCATACAGCTTTTTATTTAGACCCCTTTAGAACTTTCTTTGATGTCTAGGCTGTTTAAGCCAAAATTCTGTTCAGTTTTCCTGGCGGCAGCTACTTCACAGCAAGCACATTAATTAAAACTTGTGCTTGTCAAAGACTGTACCTTCAGGTTTTTTTGCCTTAGCAGAATGAATCTTTTCTTTAGCCCAACTAGACTATCAGTACAGCCACAGAGACCGACAGGATGGATTCTGAGATGCAAGGAACAAAGTATCAGCCTAGGAGTGTCACTTCAAGTCTTACCATGGTTCTGTGCCATGCATGTGCACCTGGTTTGTAATGGTGCTGTTCACCAACATCTGCCTTATTGAACAGATTGGAGAACCCATTATTTTACACTCTAGATGGTAGCTGTCAGAATGGCCCAGGTCATCTGTAATCAGTCTGAAATATGAACTGAAAAGTTCTTCATCCTAAAAGATAGTTGGGATGGAAAGGTTGGGAACATTCTGCTGCCCTTAGGTTGATTATTCTTCTGTCTCACTGCCAAACTTTTCAAAATCCTCATTTACCTTTTTAAAAAAAATCTTTTTAGACTGTTTCTTATTAAGATCTTGCTTAACACAAGCATTATTTCACTGCTTTGAGTGGGTGACTCGAGGAAATCTGCAAGCAGCCTACAAAGTTACTTGTAGAGCAAAGTCCAGATGAAACAGAAAATCCATGTCTAATTAAGTCTTAGGGCCATACTGGGGTATTTGTCACTGAATTCTGGGGGGGGGTGGGGTTATTTCCTTCTCAACTAAGGATTTTCTTTCACATCTTTGAGTTGGATTTACAAGCTGGTAAAAACAAGTGCAAAATGTTACTACTGTTTTGCTTCATTCTGTCATTCATAACAATGGAAAGCAAAGTCTCCTGTTAGGATAGGTATTCTCAAGTTTCAGTAGTGATTATTGGATGAGAAACCTAAAGCAAACCTGTATAACTCTGTCACTGATATGGGTGGGAGTATGTCCCAAGATGCTCAGCAGCTGGTCCTCCTTTGTTACTGCTATTGCACAATTAGCATTAAAGGTTTGTCATTAAATGTATTTCTAAGGAGGGGGTATATAATTTTCCCCATATTAGTGACTGAGGAAGTTAAAGTCTAGAGAAAGGAAGTGATTATTCATAGAGACCGGAGAGGAAATTGAGTCCAGGATTCTGTATAATAGACCATGCAGACAATGTAACACGCCCTAGAACAACAGTTGCATTTCAGATATGCCTGCGTTGCTCTGCATGCCAGAGAAATAGAATATCTGTTGCTCCTCTTTTTAACCAACTACCCCTCTTTCTTTCTTTTTTCCAGCTAATATCTTGGAGCCAGGATGTGAAAACACAGATGACTTGTGGCCAGCAACATTTTTGGTAAGTGAATTAAATTTCAGACTTGAACAAAAGGAATACGATCAGCGATCCTGCTGTAAGGCTTTACTTACTAGCCAATTAGTTGCAGTAGAGCAGGAAGCATACAGCTGTTCAGTCAGACATTACTACTAACATACTTGTGACAACAGGTGAAATTGTGGCTTTCAGCAGGGAATACAGCCCACTGCAAGGAAGGTGCAGAGGAGGAAACTGTCAGGAAAACGGTGTCAATGGAGCCAAGAATGCAAAAGCCCCTTTTATTTGCTCTGTGGCTTCAGGTCTCGGCTCAGCTCTTTGAAACTCCAGCTGTCAGTACTCAGCTGAAGAGTAATAATGAGTTGCCACAACTGCATTATTTGTCCTGGTTGCTGTCCTTGTACAAAACACAAAGCTTAGAACAGCTTGGCTCAGAGCAGCATTCAGTTCTTGCCTCTGTAGGGCCCTTACCCAGCATGGAGACACTGAACCAGATGCTGACAGGTCTCTTCTTGTGCACAGTTTGTGTCTTTTTTGTTTATCTGCCATGAATAAACTCAGTGGTCCTGGTCTTGTCAGAATAATCCCGTTGGTGATGGGTCTTCTCTGAGGTCAAGGGGAATTGCCTGTGCCCACTGGCCTTCAGAGCTTAGCCCGCTGAGTTCAGGGAGGTCTCTGTCGTTAACTCTTCTGGATCTTGTTAACTGTTCTAGTTAAATCTGAGGAGGGAATCCCCATATTCATTCATTCTTTCAATCTGTGAGCACCAAAGTGGGCAGCATCAGCTGCAAAGCATTGGTTAAAAAGACAACTTCCCATTGGCTGTAAATCAAGATTGCCATGGTCAGTTAAACTGGGAAAATGGGATGGCTGGAGAAGCGGGGGAGAGGAGAGGAGAGGAGGAGGCCTCGCGAGGTCTTGCAGCTGTTTTCACATCCCCTCTCAAGTAGAATTTTTTCAGTTAGCAGCAAGGATTTTATGCAGGAAATCTTGGAAGAAATCACATTGCACAGCAGCTTTTTTGTTTTTTCCAGGATATGCCATAAGTTGCATTACTGCATGTTATTTTATTCCTCTTTTTTTTCTCTCTCTATGGAAGTGACAGTGCTTTAAATGGAAAGATTTGCAGCAAGCCATCAGTCATTGTGCATGGAGGATATATCTCCTGGTTTAGTCTTGCTTGTGCTTCCATAAATCAGCATAGCTAAAATATTTGTGGTTGTCTGTAGGAGATTTATGCAGGTGGGAGATTAGAGTCAGTCTGTCATTTTTGTGGGGGAAGTGAGAGATGGAACGGGCTGGGGAATGCTGGCTTGCAGGAAGGAAGGCTTTATAATAATGTTGGTGGATATTTAGGGGTTCCATAGAGACAATTCGCAAAAAATCTGTGTGTGGCTGTGTGTGTACGTGTGTGCACATCTATCAGATTTGGAAACAGGTTGTTGTTTCCCTTCATCATTTTTTAGTCTAGTCAGGGAGATACATTATTTGGACGCATTCATTTTCTCAGATCTGCCTTCAGACTTGGCTTTCCTTTTTTTTTAAATTTTTTTTTTCTTTTTTTTTCCCCCTTGGTCCAAAGTGTTCTATGTACTTACATTGGTGGCATATACCTGTCTTGCAAATTGGCTGTATGAGTAATTGTTTCAGGTTAAAAACATCTTGCAGGCTGCCTCTTGCCACAGTCACTGAATGTAAGCTTAGGTACCTTTGCTGATACCACTATGTAAGCTCAGCTAAGCAGGGGATGAAGAGGAAGCATGAGAAATGCGTATTCTAATACTGGCAGCAAAATCCCAGTCACATTTTCAGTTGCTGTAATATCCTATGACTCCACTGACCCTAATGTTTTGCTAGTTCATAGCAGCTATGGACGTGGCCCCTGACTTCAGTGGAGGTAACACCGTTTTACACCAGCTGATATCCCGACACTGTTTCTGTGCGACAGAAGCATCCCATCAGGAGCACTAAGGATGGAATAGCTCTAAGTGTCCTCTAGGTCTCTGCCAGTTAATCTTCCCTTTGCAGGCTCAGGCAAAGGCCAGGACTAAGCTGTGTGAAGGTCATCACCGTAGCTTCTCTTTCGCCTCAATGAGATCAACCTTGTTCCTAAGTGCTTGCTAGTTTAGGCAAGGTTCAGCAGGCAGTGGGGGAGGCTGCAGAGCCCTGAAATCTTGTAAATTAATTTTGGAAAGCTTTAAAAAAAAGATTCTGCATAAAGTATGATACTTAATAGTTCTTTAGCCTTCTTTCTCCTTTTCTCCAAGTGCGGGTTTCTGATTTTCAGAGCCTCTGCCTTGCACCCTCTAGTTCTCCCCCTTGCACCCCCCAGTTTTCCTTCGGACTGAGTTGTAATACGAGTGGTCAGGAGCAGCCAGCCTGCCTTTGGAGGAGCCTGGGGAGTCCTGTGTAATTCCAGCAGCCAGGTCTGCAGGTCCTGCCCTGAATACTTCCCTTTAGGAACTGAGGAAGGGGCAACTCTACCTACAGGACTCCCAAAATCAACACACTGAACAATGGCACCAGGACCTGGCTTGATTGAAAATTACCACCGAGTTCATGAAGCTGAAATGAAAGTCTCCAGTGCTTTACTAATGGAGGAGGGATGCTTTGCCAGTGCTGTTGAGGGGGAGAAGAAAGTCGTGAAAGGAAATATTAACAGCTTTGTTGAGGTAGCGTTGCTGTGCTATGACACTATCATGTATTCTATTAAATTTAAGTAAAAATAATTTCCAGGGCTGTGTGTAATATGAAGGGACAGAGATACTAGTCTTAAATCAGATTTTTTTTTCTTGTTTTCCATCTTTGCCAAGTCCCTATAAATCTTTGCAGTTGTAGAGACAGCCTAAAAAACTGCTAACATTTTCAACTACAGAGCATAACACTGAATAAGGATAGTTGAAAAATTTCTGTCAAAACTGTGTTTAATGGAAAATAGAGTTTTGATAAAATAGCATTTTCACCAAAAATAGCTGCTTTCCATGGTGAATGTTAGTTTTTCACTGCAATATTTTGACAGAAAATTTAAAATCTTGGGCTGAAATATGTACAGCTGTTCAAGTCCGTCTAGTGCCACTCATATTTCTTCACCTCTTCAAATCTGAGGTATTTTGCCAACTCTTTGGTTTTTAACATTGTGATACTTGGGAGTTTTTGTCAAGCCCACCTCTAGATTCATGTCATAGTCCTATTAGCTTCGTGTTTAAAAAGCTGAGTTTCTATGGTGCTTGAAGGTAGAGGAAAAAACCCTCTTGAAATTGCAATCAAGCTCATGGGGCATTGGAAGTATAAAACTTTGTTTTCTTCTTTCAAATAACTCTTAAGATTTTTAAGCCATTTTAAAAATATTTCTCTATAGGCAGTGTTTCACAGCCTGATTAATTCTGGTGAATACATATATTATAGCACTTTTTGCATAAGTTTCAAATATATGATTTGTTAACCAAATGATGTAAGGAATGCTAAAAAAACCACAAGAGAAACACAAAACCAAACACACCTTAATTTTCTGCTGCAAAGTGTTTGATAACGATGTCTCCCTTACCAGTCTGTGGTAAAATTTAATGGAACTCTATGTAAAACATTGTGTGATCTTAGTATGTCTATGCATTAGTTATGTTCTGTATCGCAGATACACAAGCATCAAATGGCTCTGGTCTAATCTACATTAACTGCTGGGGTGGCATGCAGACCTGTTGTGAGGGGGACAGCAAACAGGATGCTTCCCCTGTTCCATTGGCTGTGAGGAAGCTCCTTGCCACTGTCTCTCCACACTGACTAAATGAAATCAACATCAGAAGAGGCGTACAGCATCAGGCAAAAGGCTTGTCTGGCCTAATATCCTGCCTCAAAGAGTTGCTTGTGTCATATGCCCAGGGAAGAGAGCAGAGCAAATGTAGAGTGGTACGTACCCAGAACAGGCTCCCCATCTCCATGTTTCAAGGTCTCGAGCTAAAAGTGCAGGTTTTTTATCTGGGGTTTGTCCATGTTTCTTCTTCTGTTTGTAAAGTTGCTTTTTGAATTTTAGCATCCACAGTGTGCTGTGGCAAAGGAGTTACAGTTTATTTAGCTGCAGTTTATTTAACTGTTCTCTACATAGAAATTATTCTGCATTTTTACATATCCTTTGCTCCATTTTCTGTATCTCTACAATTCTAAAATGGGGGATATAAGGACAGTAATGGGTCTGAATGTGGGCATACTCATGAAAATGCTGTGTTTTGTTTTCCTTTTCTCAACATTCCTCACATTCTGGTTGCCTTTCTGAACATCCTTGAGCGTTACACTGTTTTCATAGAACTTTTTTGTTACAACCTGAAGCCCTAGCTGCAGGGCAGCTAGAATTGGTTTCACTCTCTTGGTTAAAATGATGCTATTGTTGAACTGATTAAAAGAGACCAAGAGGATGGAAGAGGTGGAGAGGAGGAAAAGGGAAGCCTTGGAGACTTGTGGGCAGGAAGTATCGCTCTGTTTGTGCTTTCACTAGCAGAGACGCGTCTTGACATTTCTCATTACAGCTGGTATTGATTGGTGCTTTGAGATCCAGGTTTTAATTGCAAAGTTAAGATCTTCTGCCAGTGCTGTTTGAGTTGAAGCTGCAAGCTGTCTGTCCAAAGTACCGTTGTCATTCTTTATTCCAGGACAACTTTAAAGTGAGGGTGTAGAACAGAGGTCTAATGAGCACACAGCTTTCTGGCAAGTGCTAAATGGTGTGTGTTCCAAACTGGACCTGGAATCCTTTTTAGGAAGTATTGTTAACTGTAATATTCCACTCTGCCCTAACAAAGCCTTCAGTTTTTGTTTTGCATGGGTTCTTTGTTCTGAAGATTGTGTCCAAGTAGCAAAACTTTATTCTACTAAGCATCTGGAAATCTTACACTGTGTCCATACTAGTAAAATCAAGGATGCCTGGGAATGTTCCCAGGAATGTTCCTCAAACTGGGAACATGATACAGTACTACTGAAGTGCTGGAATGTTACTTGGCAGAATTTTGGCCCATGCCAGTTACTATTTTTCTAAACTGTTCCCAGGTATGGTTTGAAGTTGAAGACCATTCCCAATAAGTAGTTCATATGCAGCCACCCTGTTTCAGAGACTTAAAGAGAGATTTCTAATACAGGCATGAGCTGCCTGTGGTGTTTGGGAACATCTCCATGCACGTTTCATTTACTAGTGTAAGGATCCGTCACGCAGGGTTGAAATCTGGCTAACCTCCCCCACACACCTTTTGCTTTTCACGTCACCTTTACTTTTTAAAGAATGTGATAGTAGAGCTGAACATGTTTCAGGAGGTTGTTTGCATGGTGTTTGTTTTAAATTACGCTGCAGCAGGTATCATTGTGGCTGATTCTGTGTTCTAATTTCCTTTGATCAGGCAGAATTACTCGGAGTGATTTAGAATGGGATTCACGGGCATGAACTTTATACAGCAGTGTGTGCGAACACGTAATAAACCTGTGAACAATATTAGTTATTATGTGATGTGCTGGCTATAAAGAAAGATCAAAGATGTACTTTACCAGAGCTATGTTCATATGTAGCAGGAGGTTCCCACCCCCAATATACTATCATTTTAAGAGATAATCTACAGAAGTGTCTTAGGTTCACCCTTCTTTTTATTTGAGGGACCAGTAAATGTAGGGAAGAGCTCAATATATATAGATTGTGGGCATCTTTTTCTGTTAGGCATTCATCAGAAATTAGCAGTTACTGTGGCTCTTCATTTTACAATTGTTTAGATTTATTATCTTGATTATAAATAGCTATATTTATAGCTAATATAAGTTATATATAGCATATAATTATAATAAATATGATGATCAAGATTTTGCTTACACATTCTGAATAACTTGAGATTTGATTCGTCAGTATGAATTAAAATGAGTGCTACTGCCTTCGGGTTCTGGGGCGTGAATTTGGGGGTTAGTTTCTGGTAGAATCTTAACCTAGTAACAAAGAAGTGGTAGTAAATGGGCCTGAGTGATTCTGGGGAACGAGAGCATCTGGTGCATTTAGAGTGAACGATGTACCAGTAATAGGGCAAAGCCAGGGAGCAGAATGTGTAATTGAGACATGAAAGAAATAAACGCTCCAGTGATGGGAGCTGCACGCTTGCAGGAGATTTTCCTGCCCAAGTGCAAGCAGCTTCACAGCTCCTTTAAAACAAGACATCAAGCAGATGCCAGTTTACTGGTTTCCATGGTGACTCTTACACTGATGTGCAAATGCTGTGACCTCAGTGATCACTTCAGGACTAATATAAGTAAAATTGGTAACGAGATAGGTCTGACACTTGCACTGAGACTTGGAGCACACCTCTTCTTGTCCTGTGGAAGGGAAGAAACTTTAGACCCCACAGTGTGGCTCATAGGACATTTCATATAAAATACCCCAGCCACTAATCCAGCTTCTGATCAGAGGGAAGGCAGTCATCCTCAGCCTTAGCTCACAGAGGACTTTCCTACTGAGTCACTGGCAAAGTGACAGGCATGAGCAGTTTGAGAATTTGGAGCCTGTGAACATTAACGTGGGTCCTTCCAGGCGCCTCGGTGGGCTCTGTATCCAGCCCACAGAACAGAACCTTAAGAGACCGAGCTCCCATAGCAAAATCAGGGCTTGTAAAAGAAAATTTCCCAGACTTACTTGAAACCAAGTTTTTGCATTGTTTGAGATGAAATGCTTATCAAGGTTTACAAGTGTTCCTGGTAAATTTTACCCATGTGTCAGGGGAATTCCCTGCAAGGGGGGGTGGTAGATGTTGAGGAAAGAGCTATAATGTAATTGTGAAAGCATGAGAAACCATAGAAGGTTTTTCAAATGAATTTTCAGGTTCATTCACAGCTTGGCTGAAGAGCAGCTGTGGGAAACAAACCTCCTGAGAACTGAAACCACTGAGTCTTGCTCAGAGTTGCAATTCTTCTGTAAAGCAGGGAATTGAAGCGTTTCAGTGTTGGGGAAATGAAACTGGCTAGCACTTAGTTCACTAGGTGAGAAAGCGGGTCTTTCAGTATGGTTTGGAATTCAGTACAGGGGTGTTTTCAAGGTATAGAAAGAAGAAAGTGTTATTTAAAATTTCCTTTAGCCAGACATGTCTGGGAAGGAAGTATTTTTGTTTAGAAAGTTATTTTTGAAAGCATTGGGTCCGTGTAGCTGTCACTGGGTCAGCTGGAGAGAGGCATAGGTGTTTGTAATATAATGAATGAGCAAAGATGTCTTAATTGTCATCCCACTCCAAGCTAAAGGGCTTGGTTTTGGTACTGGGATCCTGCTTGGAACTGGTATTCCATCACAGATATGAAAGTGAAGATTTTCCTATCTGTCAGTGGAACTAGGGGGTACTGGGGTTGGAGAAAAGCCTGAAATATGATCTGGAAAACAAAATTTAATTGGCCAAAGAATGTTTATTGAGCATTTTTATGACATTACAGATGTTTATTAAATCCACCTTTTTTTTTTCTTTAACAAATGAGAGGAGTGTTAGCCCTTTCTTTGTCTTTGCCCTCTCACATTAAGTTACAGAGTGGTGTGAAACTGGAGGTGGGTGTTATCAAATCTAGGAAAGATATTTCTGTGCAATATTCCATGGAAAGTAGCATTGCAGAGCTGAGCCAGCAGCTCCTGAACTGTGCTTCAGCTTCCCCAGTCATGTGCAGACCAGTTCTAACAGAAGCCAAAGGTAACTCTGAATTCTCCCCTTTCAAAGCTCCTTGGGCAGCCACAGCTGTCTTTGCCCTGAACAATTAATTCAAGCAAGATAGATACCAGTATGGTGCATAATTACTTTTTTCAGCTTGTTCTTGAGCCCGGTGGTTTGTAAGATTAGCTTTCTTTACTAATTCATGCTGCAGCCTTGAACACTTGACAGAGTGTTCTCTCCCTGCATCACGACCGAGTTGCATCCCAGTAGAAGGGTCTGTCTGAGAAGCATTCAAAGATGGTGCTTTGCATTTTTGTTAGGAGAAAGCTGACTTTAGGCAGCTGCACAGCCACTCAGTGTCCCTTTTTTCAGATGATATAGGGTATTTTTTTCTAATGGACCCTTTACCAGCCTAGCTTGTATTTTTGCTACATGTGCATGCTCCCTAAGCACAGGTAGACAATCTCCTGAAGTATGTTAGTGGCACCTCACATGAAGAATTACATATGCTTTGTTTTCTCTCTGTGTTTGACAGTATGGAATATGGAGCATGCTTCCCTTATGAGTCTTCCCTTTGTAGCCTAAACTTGCGGATTAATTTGTTCCACCAACCTGTGAAGAGTTTATATGGAACAGAATTTGGTTTTGGAAAAGTGTATTATAAATTTGATCACACTTTAAAATCAGTGCCATTAGGATCCAGGTTTCCAAAGACTCCCAAGTGCTTTCCTGTGCCATGATTCCACTCGAAATGAGATACCTCTGTATCTTTTGAATGTCTGTGACTTTGTCTTTTAATTACCACTGTAATAAAGAGGTGGGGGTTTTTAAGCCTGCCTGTTGTTGTGATAGCCTCATCTACTAGTGTCCACCCTACAAGAGCTCCCCAGCTTTTATCTCTGAAGCACCAAGTTCTTTGAATGCATTTTCATTTGTTCTCAGCTAGATAAGCAGTATCCTCGTGATATCCACTCGCTACGCTGTCTTCACTGACGCATACAGCCTGTGTGGTTAAGGCTTTATCAGATTAGGGCTTATCAGACTGCACAAATGCAGCCTGGACACTCTCCTCCTATCTCCAGGGTTACATTAGAGACTAGTCTGCCCCAAAGGTTAACACAGTTTCATTCAGGAAAGTGTTTAAGCACATGCTTGAGCAAGAGACTGGTCCCATTTAGTAGTAATAGAGTTACACTTTTGCTTTGTTAAGAACATGCTTAAAGGTTTCCTTGGATTAGAGCTTGAGGTTGGTTGGCTGGTTTATCATGTAGGTTTGCATCTGTATGGGAGCAGAAAGGATATACTTGTCAAGATGGAAATAGGGTCTGATGTTGCATGGTTAAATGATAGAAGTATGCCCCTATTGCAGGGGGTGTTGTTGCAAGAGGAAGTATTGGCTTTCCCAGTAGATTCTGAAGCATGAAAAATGTTGGCGGAAGAAAACACTGTGCTGAAGAAAGTGCTGTTGTGCGGACACTCTGTACTGTAAACTCTAACTTAAAGTCAGATTTAATGCAAGAAGATCACTTATGTGTAGATAATGGAAATATGACATACATGCATGTCATTTGGAGTCACAGTGAGGGGAAAAATATCCCCCAAAAAACCCCAGTCGATGGGCTGGTTGTTGCCAGGACAAAGTAGTGCTGCTTTTAAAGTCAAGAGGCATTTTATATTTTATAAGGGTCTTGGGTCGCAGGAAGCCAGAGATGACAACTGATGCTCACTGCTAACAGAGCCTGTGCAGCCAGCAATCAAGCCATACATTTAGTGGAAGGAAGGGTAGGTCACCTGTTCTGCCAACCTGAACTGCTCAGTATTTCTGTAGCTGCTGATGTAACTGGGATTGACAGCTAACCAGGAGCTGTGGAATTCTTACAGAGGTGACAGACATTCAGCCCTAGGAGGGAAAAATTTCACTGCAGGATTTGTCCAATTTGTAATCGAGTTTGCTTTGGGGAAGACAAAGGGAAGAGAAAAAACCCTGGGAATACTGGCAGTGGTTGTAGGTTATGACCTGTGACAGCAAGTCAAAAAGATGCCTTGCTGATTTCTACCAGGTGGCTGGGGCTTTGGTTCCCTGGCATTTCAGCTTGCTTGCTTTGGTGAAAAGGGAGGAGAATTTTTTTTTCCTAGAAAAATTTCCCTGAAGAGTAGGGTGCCTGGCTTCATGGCTGATCGGAACACAAATCTCAGACAGATCAATAGCTCTGTCCAAAAAGAGATACTTGAGTCTGGTTTTGTACCCTGGCTTTAAGAGATATCGTTCATGGCATAGAGAATTATTTGAGGTGTCTGAAAATGCCAGTACCTTCAGCAGTTTGAGTTCTCCTATGACTTTCCTACTCATCCCACTAAAAGTGTGAAAGAAATAAAGCTATTCCTTTGTATCTTTCCAAAGCAGATAGGAAATGCTCCCAGACATTTGAGAAAAGCACCAGGCATAAAAGGATGTCTCAAAGTCTGGAGACCTTCCTTCCATGAACTTGAGCACAGTCATCAATGTCCGTACAAATGAGTGGTTAGCAGCTGGTGATGAAGAGTCAGGACTGAGAGGTCTGATATGTTCCTGACAAAGTGACCTTTTGGCTCCTTCAGTATTGTTTGTAGCTTTATGAATCTGAGCTGTGGTAGCTGTGAGCCTGTCGCAGCTTCGTGTTGGGAATCATGGCTGTTCCTAAGTTTAGCTGTGTGGTTGATCTTTGAGCTGCAGGGATCCTTGGACCCATCTCCAGTGGGGCAGCCAAGATAACAGCCATTATATGTAGTAATTATAAAGAGTTTCAATTCATATACATTTTGTAAATGATTAATAGCTGCTTTGGTAAATAATTGTTAACCCTAGCATGTGTAGTTCCCTGACTTGTAAAATGTTTATAACATCTGTGAATGGTTTATTGCCTCCAAACAAGCTGCTTATAGATGGAAACTCAGTACGATGTGTGACTAAGCACAGGCAGGGAGGAGAGACAGGGCGTTTGGCCTCTGTCACTAACATCACTGCACTCTCATGACGTGGTAGGGATGGGAGACCCTGTGTAGCTCCGTGAGCAGAGGCAGAAAATTGTCTCCCTTTGTACCTGCACTGTTTAGTCCACATTAGCTGGAAATTGTCAGAGCCCTTTGGTCTCTAGTGCATATGGGATTTATCTTGAGAATACAGATAAGAAGGTATTATGATGACTGGCAGCTGGAAGAGAACGAGGAAACACTGCCTGCTTCAGTGCTAGAAGACACTGGATGGCTCTCAGCAGAGGTGTGTTGCGTTTCCATTGCTGACTTGTGTGGTGTAGGAAGGAACTGGCTCTTCCATTCTCAGTGCTTTTCTTTCTCCAACCCCTTTGTTTGACATATCTACCTCACATATCATTTGGGGCTGGGTAGAAATCTCAAACTATGTTCAATTCTCCAAATTCCACCCAAGTGCAAATAATCAACAATATCCCACAATGCTAGTGATGGAAATCACAAATACCTTTCAGTGTAAATGTGATAAACATGTTTTCCTTTATTTTCTCTTTCATCTTTCATTTCATGATGCTTTTGTGTCTGGCTTGACTCACCCACGTCTCCTCCATTTGGACTGGCTTCTGGTGTGAAGTTTAGCAGCTGTACCTTTTTCTGTGTTCTCTCTCACTGCTGCAGGATGTGAAATTGCCGCTTTTTGTATGACAGACAGTTTCTTACGTGACTATATTAGCCAGAAAACACTGCAGTATCCAATAGACAGAAATCTGTAGCCTATGCACCCCCAACCCCACCCTTCCAAAACCCAGAGCTCTAAGGACATTGCAGGGTTCAGTTAAACCTGGATTAACCTGCCATTTGTGTGTGTTTTTCATGGGCTCTTTTCCTTCCACAGGGCCATTCATGGGGCTGAAATGACATAAATGTAACATAAGCATAAAAATCTCTTAAATCTCTTCCCTGAATCCAGGCATCAAACCCAAGATGAACATGAGATGGGATGTGAAGACCACAGCAGTTTGACCCTGCAAATCACTTCCTTTAGCATATAAAAACCCCTATGGATAAACATGCACACAAATAGTAGGAGTATCATAGAATTATAGGATGGTTTGTGTTGGAAGAGATCTTCAAAGATCACCTCCTTCAAGACCTAAAGGTATTTTCCACCATGTTTTCTGCCCTCATCCAAGACCAGCACATGGACTTGAGAGAGAGCTGGGTGACATCTTTTTGGTTTCATTTTGAGGAGCATCCTGTAAGGAAAGTGTGGAAATTTCTGATGTTGCAGGTTGTTACAGGTGGGATGGTGAGAAACAAAGCAGATAGACTTTAGCTTCCTGGTCTGAAGGGAAGAGCTGATCAAAATGATGTTTTGAAAATTGGAGCCAATTGGAAATAACAGCTAAAGTTCTGTAGCCTTCCTTCAGTTCTGATTCATAGGTGAAGCTCCAGTTTTACAGTTAATCTCCCATGATTCTGCAAATAAGTACTCATGTTGATAACTTGCATGAGTAAGACCAACAACTCATATCTCTGTTACAGGTGCTGTTTGAGGGTTTCCAAAGCGGTTTGCTGTTTTTCTGTTACTATATATAGAACACAGTATTGCCTCTACTTATGCTGTAACAAAATGGGATCCCAGATCACCCTGAAGTAAAAGGGCAAACGCTCTGGAAAACTTAACAGTTGGGACCTGAGTTGCTGGAGAGAACACACAAGTTCCTAGCTTCTCAAGCATTACTAAAGCTCTTAGGTACAAAGCATTGGTGGGTTTACTTTGGTTTGTTCTCTTCATGTTGTTTGCCCCAGGCCAGCTCCTCTGTCATTCAGTCTAAGTACATTCTGGGAGCTCACATGAATGTTTTGTGCTGCATCATATGCACTATAGAATCTAGGAGAAGCAGAGAGCTGCCAGAATGATTTAGTATCTGACTTTACAGGTCAGTTTACATTCAGTAAGTATCTGGATTGTTGTGCTGCTGGGTCTTTGGAGAACACAGGCTAGGAAGGAAGGAAGGGTTATGAGCAATTCTGTGTGCTTGGGTTTTTTTGTGTGTGTGCAGTTTATTTAGCACCTCTGCAAGATTTAACATGAGAACTCTTTAAATCTTAGCACACTACTTGGAGAGGTAGAATGTCATAAAGGTGTCTGGTAAACAGATGTTCCAGTCTTTATAACCTGCTGGGAAAGTGTGCATCATTCTGTGTAAATATGGAAGCAGCTGCAGGTTTGGAAGCTCTGGTTTCCTGAATAAATACTTGGGACATGTATTCCGCTTTGGCAGTTGTGGCTGTGGTGATTTAAAACATAGTTTACAGTAACAGACAATCCTTTTATTAAATCAACTGATAACACTAGAAAAATAGATTAACTTGCAGGCAGTTAGGTCCTCTGTGGATTTATTAATACTGCAACTATTGCATCAAGCTAATGAATGTACATAATGCAGAGGAAATCTTCTCTATTGGAGGCTTCTGACAGCTGAGTACATTTTTTTTAGCATTTTCTTACTATTTTAGCTCCTTTAAAAACCATCATGATAAACAAGAGTAGAAGGCTTCTTGGGAGGGTTTCATAAAAATGTTGATGATACAAAATCCAGAAATTCACAGTAAAATAAGTATTTATTGCATTGTCAAAACCATCTGAAATTAGGTTAGTGAAAATGAGTGTGTATAAATCTCAATCTGATGTTCCTGTTTGGAAGGAAACCTTTAGTACGTAGCAGGACTAGATGGGATAGTTTGCTGTCAAGATTCTTTTGTTACTTGTAGTGAAGAGGTGTTGCATGCTTTACTAATGGTGATGTACATCTCATTGCTGCAAGATCACTCAAAGATACCTAGAACTCGGAGTTGCAAGGTTTACAGGAGAGTAATTCGGCAAGATTATTAGAGGAGTATGTTTTGTTTAGGGTGTTCACTCTGGCTTTTAACTTGAGACTCTTCAGGCGGCTGGTTTTCAGAAAATCCAAATGGCTGAAGCTATTATAATTACATTGAGTAGCCAAAATTAGCACCTGTCTTTAAACAATTATTTTTTTAAAACAAAACTGGAAGTGGGCATTCTGCCCAAGATCATGCTAGAAGATTGCAAACCCTAAAATAGGACTGAAGACTTTTGTTTGGGCTCCCAGAACTCAGCTGGGGAGATTTATATGAAAAATATGCAGGGAGGAGAGAAATGCCTTGTAGGATGCATCTTAGGACAAGTTCTGTGCTGCAACACATAGGCTCAGTGGGGTGAGCTAAGTGGGGATTTCCACCATGAGTAAAACTCCTCCTCTTCGAGGTGTAATTCAGACTTCTTCATTATCTGATCTCTGGGTTGGTTCATTCTTTTTCCATGAAGCTGGCTATCTATCATATTTGACAGAGAAATTGCTATGACAAAATGCTAAAAGCTCTTGCTCTGGGCTATTTTTAATCTACTGTAGGTGAAAGATCAGAACACATTTTTGGAAGATTTATGTGTCGTCCCCTTGTGCTGTGCTGGATAGGATAAATGGGAGTTGACAAACTACAGGACACAAGATTTAAACCATTGACCTCTGACATTAAGAGTCATCACAACTGTATGTTATCACATTTATGTTCAAGAGTTAAAGGCTTTGCTCTGAGGGAATCTCATAAATGCTCAGTGAAGGTACAGAAACACAGCTCTTACTCAGTCTTGGAGCTTCACCGTCGTGATCAGTAGTTCAATCTCCTTTCAGGCCATTGTGGATTTTAGTGCAGAGTATCTGTAAGCAAGCTTTAGGTCTTGGGCTTGTTTGTGTAGAGTAGCACGTCTCTGTTTCTTGAAAAGGGCATAGCTACTTAATGCCAGTTCAGCTTGGACAGACTTTTTTTTTCTAACCCTTTAATATTCCAGTCTTTCAACCTACTTCCCAGCTCCAGGATCTCTGTTACTGGTGTCCGTTTCTGAAACAAAAGCCCTGATCAAGCAAAAAAGACTTTGGGATGTATGAAATGCTGTTTTCAAATCAAGTATATACTTCAGTGCTCTGCTGAAATAAGCCCCAAATTTCTGCAGTGCATCATAATGCAAGAGAATAATAGGGGGAGGATGGCTGCATGCAGCTGCTCCTCTGCCTGTATGACAGATGTCATCTAAAACATTATGAAGCCTTATTAGAAAACAGGGAGGAGATGAATGGGGAGAGGGTGAAGCTGATGGAGTGGAAGGTGGGTTGAAAAGCGGTGGCTAAAGGAAGGGCTGAGCTTACTGCACGTTGAGGCACTGCTCCTGACAGTAACCAGGCTGGAACCTGTCCTGTGTCAAAGATCATGGTATGTCCTTGTCTTTATTGCTGAGATTTTTCAGGCTTGTGTAGCTGACCAACTGACCTCCAAGTTCAGACACAGGCTCAGGCAATGTTGAGTGCTTTTCATGATGTTCATAATGCAATGCATCCTTCCTGAATTATGCATCATTATGAGGGGCACATAACCAATTAGTATATGGATTTGTTCTGCATGTGCAAATCTTTTCTTGGGCTAAGGAAGTGTCATACAGAGACTTGGCTGAAGAAAAAAAGAAAACAGTTTAATCTTAAATTGTAATTGTCATCCTCTGGCTAATGATAAGCATTATTATGGCCTGCATATCAGCTGTAATTAAGCAGTAAGACACAACAAGGTGTATGTTACTGAGAGATAACGCAGTGCTTAAGAGCCAATGACCTGCAAAGCACATTATCTCCCAGCTGCACAGGCCCTACAGTCACTGTGTGTATGTGTGGTAGCAAATCCACGACGGGCCCCTCCTCCCCCTTCCTCCTGTTTTTCAAGGTGCAAAAATTGTAAAGGATTTTAATCTTGCTTGTTGTGTCATAGGAGTTTTTTTTAAAAAACCTTCCTTTTTATATCAGTCAACTCCTGCACATGTAAGGAGCCAGTTGGAAACACTGGGAGTTGTCAGTCACTGGAGTGCTGGGAAATCAGCATCACTTAAACTGAGCCCCTTCAGTGTTTTGTTAGACAAGTAGGTATGGAATAGGCAGGGAAGGATTCTCACTGATGATCCAAGCACCAAGCTGACAGCAACTCTTCATTTGCTCCAAGAAAGATTTCATGTTGTTTTCAGAGAGAGCGGAGGGAGCTTTGAGCTGGAACAGAGTGTGAGATGAAACTTGTTTCAAAGTAGAATTGATTTTTGGTTAGAATTAAAGATTGAAGAAGGGGAGGGAGGCAGAGACAGGGAGAGGCCTGTGACCCTTTCTTGTGACGCTCACCTCTGAAGAGAGTCCTGGAAAGAGCCACGTGCACGTGTCTCCCTGCCAAGTTTTAATGGCACATTCGTGGTGCAGGATGGGTGTGTATTTACAGGCATAGGCAGATACTGGGAATGTTTAATTTTCAAGCAACCAGATAGCGTTTTGAGGCTTATTCCTTATGTTAACCCTAATGAAACTTCGCAGGGCAAAAACTTTGTTGCTGTTGATCCACAAAACTTTCAGCATCATTGACATGGGTTTACTGCCTCTTGGTATTGGACAGCTATATGTAAGTGCACAAAATGAATATAAAATGAAGTATGGAAGGACAGTCCTCTGGTAGGCCGAGTTCTGTCGTACGCTGTCGGAAGCAGAGATAGGTTCTTAGGATTTGAATGGCTCTTAGCCCACCTGGGCTCTGATTTCAGTTGGATGTCCTAGATATTAGTCTAATAAAAAGTATAAATAAATAAAGTCAAGCTTAATATTAGAACAGAGAAACAAGGCAGAGGCACCAGCAACAGCTGTGTCTTCCTCAGAGCCCTTCTTCTGGGTGAGACTGTTTCTTATTACAGCTGTAGCACTGTAAATGCCTGCTAGATGTCTGGTGATAATCCATTCAAAGCAATTACAAGGCATCCGTCACCAGCAGGGTCTGAGCCACAGGCTTCTTATCTGGGAAAATTGATGGAAGAGAAAGGGGGAGTGAGGGAAGAAATCAATGCCTTTCACCAATGTTACCTGCCAAATTGAATTAAGCAGCATGGGATCCCTGCTTTACACACGGTGAGAGTCAGAGCTTAAAGAATGTTTATACTAAGCTCAGCTCATGGGCAGGGCGGGTGGGGGAGCTCCCCTTTGCCACTAGTCGCTTGCAGTTTCTTGGGCATCCACTAATGTCAGCAATACTCCTGTGTGCAGGAGGAGTTCAGGACTTAACAGCGTGTGGAGCCTTTAACAGCACCAGTTCCAGCTGTGAACCCACAAGTACCTCTGGTAGGTGCTTCCTACCTAGTGTGAGAAGAAATAAGAATGAGGATCCATATAGACAACAGGAGGGAGGTTGTCACTTGGGATACTACAAAAAAGAATCCATTTGTGCTGGTCAGATGGGTTTCCTCTGTGGGCTGTGGGGCCAACAGCTTTGTGCTTCTGTAGTACCTGCGTTCATTCCATGGCCACATGAAGATGAGGTTTAATGACTACAAGCCAATAAAGGAGTTTCTGCAGCTCAAAAGGTACAGGTCTAGGATGTAGGTAAACTCTGTTTATACATTGCTGTTTGTAAGCTTTCTGCCCAAGGTAATGATGGTAGCACAAGCTCATAGTCTTTATGGCGTTTCCAGAAATTGAGCAGGTTTTGGAACAAATCTGAGCTCCTTTGAGGCAGTAAAACCTCCTTTTCTTTTGACCCTCTTGTCCTGGGGAGTTTTTCTTTCATAGTTCATACACATGGGAGATACAAGAGTAGTCGTTCAGGCTGAGAGGTAGAAGGGCCAGAGGATGAGGATAGCTGGGCTAGAATAGGCTCTGGGGAAGTACTTAAAAGCATGAAATTCTTAAGGTTCCAGATTAAGCTGACTCAGCAGAAAACAATTACAAAAGTAAATCAAAAAAGATGAGCCAAAAACCCCACAGATACTGTACAGGACAATTCAACTCCATCAGCTCAGCACAGAGATCAGTGGAAACTTTTTCCCCTCTGAAACAAAAGTGTGTGGGAATTTGCATTGCAGTCAGGTAGACTTAAAGTTCACATAAGCCATCTAATAAAAATTCCACTGGAGTGCACGTCATACAGCTGTGTTTTATTATATTTGTGCTCTCTTCCTACTGACAGTGCCTTTATAACTGGATTACTCACATATCATCATTAACTCTGACACTCCTGGGTTTTTACTGCTTCCCTGGTTCCTATCATCTTCTGCAAGTTTTATCCCTTCCTTGCAGATGTGCCAAGATGTATTTCTTTAATATCTCTTCAGCAAATGAACGTGGGAGCACGTAAAAAGTATGGCTTGGATACCATGGGCAGTAACAGGGCTTCTCATAATTTCTACCAAAAATCCCTGTCAAACTCTACTCCTTTACGTATGTGTTAAGTTTTCCCTGTGCTCCATCTGTTGGGTATAAATACGGGTGCTGCTTACAGTGAAATGGAAATGTCTGAGGTGCTGCTCTGAGCTGTTCTTTAATCTGAGTTTGGATTTTTATAGCTGTTTTTTCACGTGAGCTCCTTACAAACATTTTAATTTACCGTGTATAAACCGTGTTCAGAGAGAGCAGCTCTACGAGTGGGGGGGTGGGGAGTGGTTTGGGTTTTGGTGGTTTGGGGTTTTTTTCCTGGTGGCTGAGTAACATAAGCTGTTGAGTAAGACATGAAGACTTTCTACTTCAGGCCTCAGGAAATTTTGATTTTTATTTCTGATCTCCAGCGGTGGGTTTGAGCTTGGGTCAGTTCGTCTCACTTTGCTATTGATTTTCCCACCCCTCACTCTTTGTTGCTGCTGTTTGAATAAAAGCTCTTCAGGGTAGGGACTCAGGAAGCATTTGTAGAGAGCTTGAGCACAAAGGGGCTGGGGCCTCTGTTAGGCCTTTAACTGATTCTACTTTGTGAAATTAAGTTAAACTCAAGGGGTACTTAAGCATGCCAAGTTCTGTGGGTCAGGTTTCTGTGTGCATTGCCACCTTCAGCCTAAAGTATCAACTGATCTCAAAGCACTTCTGTTGAGCTTGGAGAGAGGCAAACGGTAGATAGGTTTTTTGCTTTATGTGTTTGTGCTTGTAATCTGGGTCAGTTCAGTGAGAGCTCCTAGAATGCAGAGTAGCCAGATGCATTTGGGATAGCTGCAGAGCGACCAGCCAAGAAAAAGGAAGGTGTCCAATGGGGCTGGAGAGCTGGGTTCAGGCATCAGAGATTTCCGTACATGAGGCCAAGCCTTATTTCCAAGTTAGCCTCAGCTAACTTCAGGCAGAAATGAAAACAAACAAGGTTGACTCCTAAACTAATTTGAAAGCTTTGGAAACGCTGTATCCACCTTACCTGAGTTGGCAGCTGGCACTAACCCAGGGCTGATCCAGATGCAGTTCTGTTTCTGATGGCAAAAATAAACCCCATTCTCATGGGGGAGCCATTGTTGCCCTACCAGGATGGACTTCTTTCATACAAAATGGTGCTGTTTCAGCACTGTGAGCTTGAAGCTGTTTTTGTGGGCTGGACAGATTTGAATCTTGTCTTTGCATCCTGCCATTGTAATTGTGAAGTGTTCTCTTGTCAGCTTCGGGGCGGTAGGATCTGAATTGATGGGAATTTGAGTTCATTTACTGACTTGCTTCAGATTATAGAAACCTAAATCACAGTAAGAGGTCTACAGGTGAAAGGACTTGTATATGAACTGTACCTGGGGGCACAAGATCCTACAAATGAAGGATATCGACCAGTGTTTGGACTTAAAACCTTTTCTGATTCCTCTTGGTACCAAAAATGGGTGAAAACACCGTTTTGCTGCTAGTCATTTGGGGTCAGGAGTTTCTTATGCTGTTGCATCCCATTCTTTAAGGCTTTAGACATGCCAAGTACAGGAGCACTAGCTGAAAAAGCCAGACAGCTTCTGTGCACTGACTGGGACACATCAGTTAGTGTTTGCAGATTCCAGCCTTAAGCTCTCTTCATTTATGACATCCAGGAACTGCCCCTGC
Source organism: Zapornia atra (assembly GCA_013400835.1). Taxonomy (NCBI): domain Eukaryota; kingdom Metazoa; phylum Chordata; class Aves; order Gruiformes; family Rallidae; genus Zapornia; species Zapornia atra. Next base: position 587,229 of record VZTU01004372.1, on the reverse strand, counting down.
ATTGGTTCTGAAGTTTTGTAAGTGCTGGTGGGTCAAGTCCCCTGCGGTCCTTCCGCAGAGCCTGCTGGTGTCGGCTGGGGTAGAGTTAATTTTCTTCCGAGCAGCTGGTGTAGGGCTGTGGTCTGGATTTAGGATGTGAGTGATGTCGATAACACACCGATGTTTTTAGTTGTTGCTAAGTAATGCTTGTACTCAGTGAAGGACTTTCAGCTTCCCAGGCTCTGCCAGTAAGGAGGTGCTGCAGGAGCCGGGCTGTGACGCAGACTGGGGAAGGGATGTTCCCCACCGTATGATCTCATGTTCCGTCTGTACACTGGGGGAGTTGGCTGGGGTGCTGCTCGCTGCTTGGGAAGGGGCTGCCCATTGGTGAGCAATTGCATGGTGTATCACTTGCTCTGGGCGTTCTTCTTTTTTATGATCTTCCTTCGTTGTCTTATTAAACTGTTTTTGTCTCAATCCACAAATTTTACTTCCCCCCTGCCCTGATTCCTCCATCCCACTGTGGGGAGAGTGAGTGAGCGGTTCTGTGGTGTTTGGTTGCCGGCTGGGTTAAACCACGACACTGTTCTTTGTATGCATTCAAATTAATTGTGGCAGATGTTACATACCCTGTGCATGAAGCTAATGATAAGACTTTGACATTATCTTATTACTGTCTTTAATTTTTGACATTATCTTACTACTGTCTTTCATTTTTTCCAAGGTAAGGTTTTGTCATCAAGCTATTGTAGGAAGCCTTTACTCCAAAACCAAACCAGTCCCCACAACACTTCCTGGGCTGTTGTGGTTTGCACAAGCTGCTTCATTTCCAGGAAACACACCAGGTGGGGTTAATTTTTGGTTTCTTCTTTTTATTTTTCTTTTTGCCCTTTTGGGACCAGGAGAATGAAATGATGTTTGATTCCCAAGTGTCCATTGGAGTCACTGACATGAGGAAGCTTTCTTGGCAGTGTCCTCTGCTTGCAGGGCAGCTCTGTGCTACGTGTCGGCAGGAATTGGAGCAGAGTGTTGGGGAAAGCAGCGCAGGTGCCAGTTGGGCTGCAGTTATGCTTCAAAGTGAGACTTTGGCCAAAGAGACTCTTCAGCATCAGAACAGGACGCCTGGAGCAGAAGAGATGGATCCAAAGCCTTACTGTGAGAGTGCTGCTCTGCCTGGCTGTTGCTGGAAAGGATGGAGAGAGGGTCCGACGTCTCAGTGGTAAGCACTTCTAGGCTGAGCTTCCCTGTGATCCGGAGCGCTTCCCTGCGCTTTGGGTGTGTCCCTGTTGGAATCACTCGTAATGTACAGTAACTGAACACTGTCACAGGCTGTTCTAGCAAAACCCAGAGCAAGAGGGACACTGCTCCGAGCTCTCCAAATGGAATCGTGTGCCGATGCTTATCCGAGGTCACTCAACAGGCAGCATGAGGCTCCCAGCCTGTAGCTCCAGCATCATTTGTGAGCAAAGGTCCTGTAGCTTCATGCACACAGATGACAGCAAGAACGGTGTGATCAGTACAGTCACGAAAAACAAAAGCTTTTGTGTCTGCTCCTTCTGTCAGCAAGGGGGCCGGGGGAGAAGGAAAAGCCTGGAGAGGAGTGCTGTTGGGGGGTGCAGGGGGCACACAGCTGGAGCGTTGCATCAGGGGACGGGAACCTTGTACAACTTCCACCTTCCCTGGAGGAAGAGGCAGCAGCTCAGCTGGGTTTTGCCCACGTGTAATATCCAGGTGGTAGAAACAGGAGGAAAACACAGCCCCTTAGAAAGCAAGGCTGCAGTGAGTCAGAAATATGAAGGATTTTTGGGTGGGTTTTTTTTTTTTTTAAGCTGTTCGATCATTCTCTGGCTTTTCCACTGTTTTACAAGGGCATGTTAAGAAATGTACCAGAGCTGTGGAAATTCTGCAGCCGTTTCTCAGAAAACCATGAGAGAAGTACTTTAACATATGTTTCCATCTTCTGCTTTTTGCATCTTTCCCCTCTCATGTTTCTCTTTGACCTGATACACACTTTTATACATAAATGCTGCAAGTGTCACTGGTCAGAAGAAATTTCACATTGTTGTTAGCATTTCCCCACAAAGGGGTATGTGTCTCTTCCAACGAAATGCCTTTCTCCTTACAGTGTTGGCACATGCAGACCTGGGAATGGCCCTTTAATTGATGCCTGAGCGCAACTTACCAGGGAATGATGTACAGAAGGTGCTGGGCTCACTCTCAGCCACACACTTAAGGTGAGAAGGCAGATTTTGGTGGGGTGGTGTAGGGGTAGGAGGTGGGGGTTGCTATGCCAGAGAAGCTAAAACATGGCAGAGCTTGCCTCCAAGAGAATGTAATGCTGCTTCCACCTCTGACAAAAGGGCGTTCGATGTTGGTGGAGGGATGTGAGGGTAGGGAGATGTCTAAGTGGCACGACCTGCAAACAAGCTGAAATGGGTTGGACACCGTATAAAATAGGGCTGGGATACACATGCAATAACCACGCATCAGGAGCATTGGCATGTAACCACCTTCCCTGGCGTCAGACGGCTGCGGTGGCGCATGTCAGGTAGAGACATCTGCCCTTCCAGTGTGTGTGTGTGTGTGTGTGTGCATCTCTGTGCCCAAGGCAGCAGCCCCTCTGCTCATCTGGGGCTAGCAGCCTGCAGTGGGCCGAGCAGTGCCCTGTCCCAAGCCTTTTTGGGAGGGGTTCAACCATGTCCCAGTTCCTGCAGCCCGATGCCTCACGTCCAGCTGTGTCCCAGCCTGAGGAGCACAGCAGGCACTGGGTTTCTCTCCAGCACTACAGCAGGGACAGGGTGCTGTCACCTCTCCTGGCTTCAGCTACACGTGACTGGGAGATTCAGTGGAGGGTGACAGGCAGCGTCAGGCAGGTGTGTGGGGGGGGGTGTGTGTGTGTAGCAGAGTGTGAGTCCTTGGGCCTTCACTCAATTTCTAGGAGGTCCTGGCTTGGCGAACAGTGGTACAGAGCATCCCTCAGGTGCTTGCTGGGGCTCTGGCGTTTGCCCATCCTGGGCCCTCAGGCTGCAGCCGCCAGCGCGGGGACCTCAAGAACCATCCCACAGCTGTTTGGGTTTTTCTGGACAAACAATTTTATTTTAGGTAATGCGTCTATACACTGTACATTCAGTCACTGTGGTATATAAGCATAGCTATTTTCATACATAATCTCATAAAGTCCTTTATTTTACAATATTATCTGCTTCGAGGGGAGGGGATGTGGAAAAGGGGGTGGAAAAGGACTATCAAGGTACACAGCGAAATAGATAAATATGCCAAGCTTTTTTCTTATTTTTTTTAAATCAGGCATTTATAAACAAGAAAGCATACATTACTTACATAAAAATAGTTCTAGAATAGTAGAGTAAGTCATAATATTGTCATTAGCAGCAGCATAGGAGAGACCAGGATAACAAAAATGTGCTGAAATGCTATTGGCTATTATAAATGTAAAGATTTATTTTTCTTCAATTGAAAAAATGTCATTTCTGTGAGTTCTTTTGATTAAAAAAAAATAAAAAAACAACCACCAAACCAACAAAAAAAACTTTGCTCTAAAACACATGGACCGATGCGAGGGCAGAATGGAAAGAAAATCAACCTTTCGGTAATAAAATACTTTACAGTGAAAATAAGGACAAATAAAATGCAAATGATGGAGAAAGGTTTAACCTACATTTAAAACTTGCAAAAAGATTTTGTTTTGTTTTTCCTAACAGACAGCAAAGGTTCTTCTTCGTTAAAAACACAACTCATAAAACAAGACAACTACCAGGTAAGAAAGTTTTGAAAAAGTAAACACCATATACACTTATAATACAACAGTGTAAAATGAAAAAAAGTATTTACAGGTTGAATTTACTTGTAACTTTTTTTTTTTTACATTGGCTAGTTCTGTTTGAAAAGCAGAATATTATGTATACTAGTTAGCTGCTCCATAGATATGAATGTTATTGCTGTTGGTTTTTTTCCCTTCGTTAAGTCTTCTTTCAGTAATAGAAACAATGAGTAATTAAACTGAATATACAAGTATTAAGTAATATATTTTTAAGTATAGGGAGAGTCAACAGCCTGTATGAAACACCTCTTCTCCCTTTTAACTTCTTAAAGGAAACTAAAGAGCAGATGAAACGAGAAGATGTGACTCTAATTCCTACACTCACGGTCGGAGTGCCAATGGAATGCAGCAGGGACTCAACAGGAAGTGGAAAGGAAAGTGATGCCATCTGAACGGGGTAACGATTGTTTTCCTGAAGTGGTGCAGGCACAGAAATTACACACAGAACTCCCTCACTTCAAGCACCTCACAAAATGGTTTGCTCTGGATTCCCACTGGTCGACAGCCCTTCTCTAGGATTAGTGTCGCTGTGGCTGCCTTCTGGCAACTGGAAGATGAATGACATGCCCAAGATCTCTGAGTTAGAAACCAATGACATATTCTGCAGCAATGCTAAGGGTTTAATTATTACAATGTATCTAGGAAAGAAAAATACATCTAGGAAAGGGAGAATTGGTAAAGGTAAGACTCCTGCCCTGTAGACCTCTTCTGCTGATTAACTGCCGGCGTAGCACGGGTGTTCACAGTCTTCTTGCACCCTCTTTAATGACCTTTACTCCTACAGAGGTTTTATACTGAGATGTTTTTGTTCCCAAGGATCAAATACAATTGATTTCCCCAGTTCAGTCTGAGACAGATTTAATTTCAACACCGTTTTCTTTATAGGGGCCAGTGTGGCTCTGCCAGGACATGAGTCTTCCCCTCAAAGCTCCTGAAGTTCTATGTCATACATTACACTTCATGGCTCAGCAGCACCGTGGGGCAAAGGAAGAAGTCACAGGTTTGTAACAACAGCTGGAACTTCACTTTGGAGACCTCTTCCCTGTAAACCTCACATCATTTACCCGTGGAGCACAGGTGATGCTGCTTGTTTGACAAGACTGCTTACTACTGGTAAGACTAGATCCTGTTTGACTTTTTTTCCATAGAATCCCAGACTGGTTTGGGCTGGAAGGGACCTAAAGATCATCGAGATCCAACCCCCTGCCATAGGCAGGGACACCCTCAACTAGACCAGGCTGCTCCAGGCCCCATCTGACCCAGCCCTGAACCCTGCCAGGGAGGGGGCAGTCACGGCCTCCTTTGAAAAATGCAGATTTCATTACACTTGCAGGTTAAAACCAGCATCTGCCCAGAAGAAATTGTACCAGTGACCTGGAATGCTTCCCTAGACACACGAGGAAGAAGCTACATCAGGTGCTGCAGGTAAGCTGGGTGCTTCTCCTGTGACAAACCAGGGGCAGATAGACATGTTGCCATTTTTTGTGGAGTCGTAAAGGGAGAGACAAAAAGATCAGTGGGAAAAACTCCACAAACAAAGAAAAATTGAAAAATTAAGGCTTCAAAGCAGCTGACAGTGGGGTGGGACTGCATTTGTTCTCTGTGTAATTTCTTGACATGGCAGGAAAGCAGAGCGTGTGAGACACTGAAATGCACAATGATCAGCTACAGCTAAAATTATTTAGTTTCCCTTGAAGAAATAAATGAATAATACAGATCTGGAAATCATAAGGCTGAGAACATTTTTATGCATACTGCATAACAAAATAAACCCTTTACATAAGACAGTAATAATGCCCATTAATGAATATACGTATGGCAGAGATTTAATTCCATGCATATGATTTAATAATCACAGAAACAACATACAAAGAAGCAAAAAAAAAAAAGCCAGAAAAAACAAAACCACATTAAAAAAAAAAACCTGCTTAAGCATAATCAAAATTCCTTTTGCATTGCACTTTAGAAGAGGAGATCTGCACCTAGACTCAGTCTCCAGCATCCCAAACGCACAAGGGCCCTTAAACCCCTGTGTAAACGGACAGGTTCGTGTATAGACTCGGTGGAACTGTTTCTTGCTCCCAACAGTTTGACAGTGTCCCAGGAATTCTACTCCTTTCGTATTTCTTGTACCTAAGACATATATATGAACGTCTTTCTTAATGCTCACAGTTATTACAATGGTTATAACGGTTTCAAGCAAACAGCTTTTGTTTAAAAAAACCCCAAGACTCTAATGTAGGGTAGGTAAATACTGTAATTTTAGGATTGGAAGCCGCTTTCTGTCTACTGGGAAATAATTTTTCAGCTAACACAGTTTGCATTAATGTCCAAAAGCAAATAAAGATTACTGGAAATATGTTGGTTTGTTTAGAATAACTCTGTGTATGATGATGCATGGGGGGGGGCTTTTTTTTTGCCTTTTTTTTTTTCTTTTTATTCTTTAAGGTACAAAAGTGTCAGCGTTGCCTAGAGAAGATGCTGCGAGGAAAAATGAACTGGAAGGCACGTCTGCAAGCCCCAGATCAAATTTTCACTTCCTGCTGATAAGCTCGAGTGTGTAAGAGGTGAGTGTTTATGGGTGAAATAACTTTTCCTCTGGTTCAGTAAAGCACCGACTGTATTTGTTAAGCACTTCCGGGAGCACCTCTGCCGCTTCCCAACTTCTGTCAGACACAAGCCAGGTCTGAACCCCAAGCAGGAGCCCGCTGCTCTGGTGAATTCATGTTGGGAGCATTCTGGACCCGCTGACTCCTCGCTCTGCATACAGGTACACGGCGATACGGTGCCGAACTGGGTGGAGGATTCTCGCAGCTGCTGGGCAGGGGAGGGTCTAGAACGCTCCAAGTGTAAACTTCAGAGACACGGAATAAAACGCAGAGTAAAAGTCCTGACAAAGTGCAGTTTTTAAAAAAAATTAAAATAAAAATCACCAGCACGCTGAGGTGACAGCACAGGCTGCATCTCCATTCCCGGGCTGCGGCTTGGATCCCAAAACTAAAGTAATTTCTTTTTTTTAAACAAAGTTGTTTTAAAAAAAAACATAAAACCCAGATGATGTAGGCTTATTCACAGCAGCAAAAATGTTTTCTTTTCTGTAGTATCTGGTAATGTTGCACTCTCCTTGGGCACAGAAATCCTGACTGACAGTTCACAATAAAAGCAGGTAAATACTGAGTGTAGGGTAAGATGGTGCAACGAAGGTGAGTTTTCCAGAGAACTGAAAGCTGAAGTACAGATTTCAGAATGACTTAAAACCGTGTGTGTCTTCTGCTCTACCTCTCAACTGACTGAACAGGTGATCACCCGGCTCCTCCTTGTGTTTCCTTCTTTCTCTTCCCAAAGCTGAAGTGCTCTTGGACGAAGCGAGTCTTTGAACACATCAATTAATGACGATGTCTTCAGAAAGGATGGGGTGGATTGTGAACACTGAAGTCTGTAAGGCTGGGGTCGTAACTAAAGCACACATCTTCTCTTCCTCTCCCCCTACCGTCCCCTCACCCTTTCCCAATCCCACATCTCCCTCTCTGCGTGTGTTCAGGACAGGAAATGAAGAGAATTCTTCCTAAGGAAAAAATCAACTCTGAAATTCTCGTACAACCACATGATGGGATTGAAACTGCAATGGCTTCCTAGATGGCTGGAAAACTGCTAATGAAATGGCATCATCGCCAGAGGGCTTCTGCCTTAAGAATCCCAAAGCCTATAACAAGTCATTAAAAATTGTGCATCGAAGGTTGTTTTTTTTCTTTTGCTTTTAAAGGTTCATTATAAAAATCTTAATTTTTAATACCAAGTCTGTGTACTGAATTATTTTAAATAGCTTATAAGAAAAGTTTGTTTTTAAATTCCAAAATGTTCCAACAGGCAGACGGGCAACATAAAAACACTGCCATGCGTGCCTTTTGCTCTGATTTTAGTTGGACGATGCTGCTTCCTTGGAGTTTGCCGGTAGAAAATTTGCTGTGGACTTAAAGTATTTAATTTATAAACACTTTGTGTTTTAGAGGCACAGTAAGATGTTGTGCTATATGGATTGGAATAAAAAGAGGCGTAATTCAGTGCTTCTGTTATAGGGTAACATTTGCCTTCCAACTAGTAAGAATCCATAGTCATAGATCTGTGTGCCAAGACACAACTACTCACACATGCACTTACACACGTACCCCACACATCCTCCCTTACTGTGCATCTATTCGTTCTGTAGGTGTACTAATTGATGTGGTGTTCGATTAGTTCTCAATGTTGCTCGTTGTGTTGTCGCTGCTGGGCTGACTGCTTGATTTAGGCCACAGTTGCTCCTGAAGCTCCTTGACTACTTTCTCCAAGTGTTCTCGAGCTTCCCTTTCATGGATCAGGTCAGCTCGGAGCTGCTCCCTGTCGGCCTCTGCGTGCTGAAGCTTCACCTGTAGGTCCTCAATCTAGAGAGAAGCATATAAAGAAACACAATGAACTCTTCTTGTACTTCAGGTCTGGTGTGGTTTTGTAGCCTTTAACCCAGACTGGCACCTTAACACCAGAGCAACACACCCACACCTTCCAGACAGCAAATTATCCCGAGGGGAGCAGAGGGGGGGAAGGAATTCCCTGTTCCCGACTTTTTGCCGCACACCCCTGTACAGTTCCACAAACGCTGCATGAGCCATTTAGCTTTGGAATTCTAAAATACTGCTCGTGGCTTCCGTTCAGGCAAGGAGGGTGAACAGAGCACAGTTCACTGTTTACTCTTCCCATTGCTACTCCTTCTGTAGGCAGAAAGCAATTCAGCAAAGTAAACTACGCACTGAGTTTGCACAGGTAAAGTAATTGACTTTCCGATCTTTTAAAACAGTTATTAACCAGAGTGACCAGGAACACACTCCTTAGCTGCAGAGGGCCAAGGGCCAAGTCACAGCTCAAGATTATGTCCAACACCAGCAACTGCAGGGTCCTCTCAGGCACAGCCACCATCACATCATCAGAACTGCGCAGAGACGCAGTGGCCGCGGTGGTGCACCCTGGTCACATGAAGGCTCCTATCCCCCTCCCCCATATATGGATCTCAGTATCAAGCTAAGAAAAAGAAAGGCCTAAATCACACTGATATTCCACGGGTGTGGAACTTATATGGGGATGTTTCCCCTCCTGCAGTTGTTGGCTCTGTGCCTCTCATGCCTGCCTGATGCTGCTTCCCTCAGCCTCAGCCTGTCTAGAGAATTGTGGTTTCCTCAAAAATAATAAGTGACAAACACAACAGAAGTGACAAACTTCCTGTGTGCACTCCAAATGAAAGATAAAAGGACATATAGAGCTGTATTTTGAAATTTCTTACATAACTGAGCTTGCATGGTTGTCTTTTAAAATCGGCCTTGGCTGTAACTCACTGAGGGCATCGGTCTATTGGGGCCGTGCAGAGTCTCTCTGGTGTCCTCGCGGCCCTGCCCTGCGCCCCGGGCTCCAACAGCCAGCCCGACGCTGTGGGTGACGCTGCAGCTGTGCCCTCGGTGCCTTTCTCTAGGAAGGCCAACCCCCCCGCAGAAGCTTCCGCTGGGTGAATGTTTTATTTTTTGAGGTGATTTTAGCCTCTGGCATTAAGGAACCCTGACTGTTCCCTCCCCGGGAGAGGGGTGGGGAGGGGGAGGGGGGGGTTGGGGGGTGCGCTAAACAAACACATCACGAGGAACATTCCTGCCTTTCTCAAAGCTGGGGAGGGACCCTGCGATGCTCTGTTTGCTGCTCAGGGCATTTACTGTTATCTGCACTTGTTGCCTTTCTGCTCAAGTGGAAGTCAACTGCCGGTTACGCCCAGCGCAGCAGCCCTCAATCTGGTTATGTTTAGTCTGGACACCTCTTATCAGTGAGACATCCTGTGATGCTAGAGAGGAAGCCCACATCATTTCCTGCTTCTGGTCTCCTGGTTAGACGTGTCTCAGAGTGGTAGGAGCGGACCACTCCCCTTCCCGTTATTGAGAGCCTGAGGTTAGAAGGATTTCTGATTGCTATTGCATTTTGCTTTTCCCACTCCCCCCTCCCTTAAAGTGACCACACCAACACTCACAGCGCATGTGTTAGGCCTAACAAGGCTTTGCAAACGTGTGTTGACCAACATGTGTGTTTAACAACACACGTGGCAGAAAAGCTGCCACAGGAAATGTGATCTAGAAGAGTTCCCTGTATCAGTATTGAGTCAGGTCTGTTACAACACACAAGTTAACCCTGCAAACACGCGACACCTTTGTGGCATTTCAATGTGAGTGGTGTAGCCCTGCGGTAGGAGGTTAAATTTAGTCTGTCTGCCCCACTTTTCAGAGCTCTTCCATTGCCAATGCCTGCTGGCCCTCACCTTTTATTTGTGCATTTCTCAGCTGGGCTCCTGACTCGGGAACCCATGATGGGGACAGTGGTTGGCAGAGGGATGCTCAGGTGGGAGCGGGTCAGACACAGGTACGGCTCTCTTAGGGAGAGGGGTGTCTGGGAGCTGCTCTCCATGGGGTGGGGGGTTAACAATGGCTGTGTGACCACGCCTTTTTATAGGAAATGTATTACTGGGCGACTGGGATTGATTTATTGGAGAAAGGGGAAGGCAGGGCATGCAATGGCTTCCTCTTCAGGGCTGTTTCTCATGGAAATCCAGGAGGCTGCCATTCAGTCTGCTATGCTGGGTCGTTTCAGGGGCTTTGAGCAGTGGATGGCCTTGCATTCCACATGCCCTGCACCACCAAGACATGGCAACTTAAGGATGTGCAGCTCTTGGCTTTGGATGGTTTAAACAAACTTCAAAACCTTCCATTACAAGAGAATCTGATCTGGAGAGGGTAGGGAGGGGTTTTTTAGTTTGAAAGCTTAAAGCACACACGCTGCTTGTGACAACATGTTCCTGCATTCCTAGAACTTCCCCTGTGATCAAACTGGAAGGCTTTTCTTAGACCTGACAGTTTGCTCTTGTGCCTCACAGCTGTAAACATCCCTCCTTCCCAGCACTGCCGTTTGCTTATGGATGGGCCGTGGCTTCTTCTCAGTTTAAATAGTTCCTATAGGTCCAAGCTGATCTGCAAGGAAAAGTACCAGGGGAGAAAGGGGCTCTGCCTAGAATTTAGGGTACTGAAATGGATCCCTATGCACTGGCAGTGACAGCAGAGTGGTAGTGGAATGGAAATCAAGTCTGGTGTTTGTCCTACATCCTGTAAATGGTGATTTTCAACTGACAAATGTGGTCAGAGCGCAGGCAAGCTGGGAACACCTGGAAACTGCCACGATGGGGGCACAGGCATTTGAGACAGGAGATGGGCTTGGATTGGATTTGACAAAACAAGACCACTGGCATTGGAGGACAGACAGACACTGGAACTAACCCTGAACACTGCAGAACTAGTGAGCTGTTACAGCTTTCAGTGCACGGGTCTTACCTGGGCTGAGTACTTGGCCCGGAGCCTGCCTGCTTCACAGCCCTTGTCGCACACCCGGATCTGCCTGGCTTGTTCCAGTTCCCTCTTCAGTCGTATCCGAGACTCGTTGGCTTCCTTCATCTTCTTCTCATTCTCAGCTCTCAGACGTTCAATCTCTTTCCTTAAGTTGCGCTTTGCCTCTGTTGCTTCTCTCAGTTTCTCCTTCTTGGCCACTCGTAGGAACTCCAGCTCCTAGAATAGGAAAGCAGGTAAGGGGTGAGGACTGGGGGGCAGAGCCAGCAGAGAACAGAGCTGCACAGGAAGCGATCCAAGCTGCACTCCCACCTCTGCTGGGCACGGCCGCAAGGGCTCATGTCTAAACCCTGTTCTGAACTTTGTACAAGCTTTTCTCCTTTAAGGCAACGTGAGATCCTACGCTCAAGATACCCTGAATTCTTGGATAATAAAAAGCTATATGCTACCGCCACATTTTGCTTTGTCAAGCAAAATAGCTGTGACCATCTGGGCCTGAATAAAGATGAACTGCAGTTGGAGAGAGCTGCTCGCAATGTGCTCTGCGCTAGCTCGAAGTTTCAAACAAACCAACTGTAATGCCTGCACTTTAATTGAAGACGCTGAAGATACACTACACTGTGACAAATGCTGTTTCTCAATGCCCTTTGTGTACAGCAAAGCTGAACAGAAAGTTTCCTACTTGCTGAAGAAATCAGGAATCGGCTCCATTTTATGAAGCCCTCAAAATCTCACTTAAAGCAAGTATGAGAACAAAACAAATCGTGTCTCTTTTCCTTCTAACTCGAGACCACCTGGGTGTGCTGCAGGTAAGGGGTGCAGCCCCGAGGCTCTGGGTGGCCAGGCCATGGCTGCTGTGTCACGGTGTCTGGAAATTTCCTGGCTAAAAGCTTGTGGTGCTCTGGAAATCACCCCTCTCACTGACCAGGTTCCTGCTACCTGGAAATACCAAACACCATGGAGCTGTTAACCGAAGCGATAACGATACGGACCCAAGAAGTACAGATAGTCACTGAACAGCTGCTGTGAGAAGATGTGGTCATTGTGAGCACTGAAATGTGGCTCACTGAAGGCCTGTCTCCTCAACAGTTAAATTAGAAACTAAAGCTCAATTTCCCCCACAGAAGCAGCATTTCCTCTCGGTCAGACACAGCCCCTCACAGCAGCCTGTCTCTGTTCAGTAACACTGCAGTCAGGTCATGGGAAATTCGCTCTTCTGACAATCTCACTTCCCAGCCAGGCCACTGTCAGCTCAGGCTCTGGAAGGGGGCACACACACATACATGCTGTGCGGAACTGGAAACCCACGGCTGCCCCAGTGGAAAACGATGGCCATATTCCCTCTGACATGCTGCTTGATTTAATGCCTCAGCACTCAACTCTGCTCCATCGACTACTGCATGTCATTCCCGCTTTACTCCAGGCACATGCTGTGCATTTCACTGCTTAAAAATTAGCTGTATATATACAATGCATAAATATTTACTTTAAAATGTATAAAATACAATTTTACTGGAACACAGGGGAATAGAGTGATTTGCTCAAGGTGACAATGAACAAGCAGTTCAGCTGATACGACAGGTCTTGGGCTCCCTTCTCCAGGCCCTGGATCCGAGCTGCCCCAGAACAAGCCATCCTCCAAGCACTGGCTCGCTCTGCTGCAGGACTTGCAGAAGGCTGAGCTGCCAAACGCTGGTTACAATTCTATGTGATCATATCAACGCACTTAGCACCATCTCTCTGCACCTCCTCCCACCGGTTGAGGAGAATACTCAAATCTGCTACTGGGACTCTGAGGACTGGGGGCTTTTGGTGGGTTGTTAGAACACAGCAGTCCTATTGCTGCAACACCAGACACATCAGTGAGCCTGTGTTCTTTGTTTCATTCCCCACAGAAGCAAAGTGCATTGTGCCCGTCCACCTGCCTCTCACCGCCAGTGCAAGGACTGGTTTTCCATCTTGCCTGTAAGACAGACCTGGGCCCTTATTTCACAGCTGGCCCCCCAAACATGTCAGGACACTTGCAGCTTGGTTACAGCTCTGTACATGCTATTCAAAGAGGAAATGCAAATCTGGCTCTATCTTCCCATTCTATGGACGACTTTTGCCCCAGCTCAAATAAAACCAAAGTTCACCCACCAGAGCTTCAGCAGGTCCCTGAGTCCCCGGAATACCCCCCCTCAGCTGTGTGATGGCAGGAGCTTTGCAAATCTTTCAGAGCTACAGCTAAAGCCTCCCCAAGGACAGAAATGTTCTGAGTTCAGCAAAATGAAAACAAAATAAACTCTGCTGGACTAGAAGATTTTGTCAGTAATGAGAAGATGTTGATTTTGGTAACCATGGATTTACACGCCAAGGCAGCAACAGGTGGCCAGCTTAAAAAAGTAGGACTGGGCTCCGTGTACCGCAGTTTCCCAGCTGAATTTACAAACAGTACCCCAGCAGAGGCTGTTGCTATTTGGGAAAAACGAGGCAATTCCTCTTTACATGAGACTACCTAATGGTTTCTACCTGGAGGAGTACCTGCAGACGACAGAAGGGAAAGCTTTTCTCCAGCATTACCTGGTGTAGACTGCGTTTGGCTTGCAAGGCAGCGTTTAGCTTCTCTTCTTGCTTCACTCTCATTTTAACAACTTCATGGAGGAATTTTTCTTTGGCTTCTTTTGTATCTAGGCCACTGTCCAGGGCCTGCCTTAGGTGCTCCAGCTCTGCTTCCAACCCGCTGCTGTGAGAGTCAGAATGTGTTGCAACCTCGTATGAACTGCTGACTGTGACTGGGGCTTGCATCCCAGGTGAGCTCACGTCCTTCGCAGAGCTGGATGAAGTAAATGATGGGGAGGAGAGCGAGGATAAGGAGGAGGTGACTGAAAAAGAGAAACAGCCACAATTAACTGAAAAAAGTCTAAGATGAATATCACTCAGAGTATGCTGAGGCCTTTTGTACAGAGGAGATCTCAATGTTGAATTAAAAAAGGAGGAAAGAAAATACTCCTTTGATACTCTGCTGCTTGAAATGGGATGAAAACACAAACCTGACTGACTGGTGGGACCCCCAGCTGAGGTGTTAGGCTTCCAGAAACATATATAACCACCACAGCAGCAGATGGCTGAGGAAAACCCAGCACAAAGCAAGCAATACAGGCAGATAAAGCTGTCACTTACATTCTTCCCTGGTTTCTACTTCGATTTCTGCTTCTGATTCCTTATCCTCCTCGGTGGCAGTAGCAGTGGCTGCAGCAGTGGCCGCTGCCTCTGGGACAGCCGTGTGCTCTGCAGCGAGTTTTCTTTTCCGTGGCTGGGCAGTGCTGCTCAGGGGCTCGCTGCTCCGCGACACCACGGTGGCACAGGGGGGGTTGCTGACAATTTTCTGTTGGGCTGGAGGCGCGAGTGCCACGTTGGGGGCCACAGCATTCTCAAAGCTCTTGTACGAGTAAAAACTGGTTTAGAGAGGGAAGCAAAAGGAGAAGGTGGTCATATTCCTGGCTTTAAAATGCTTCCCAGTCCATGGGTCACACTGAGACTGCCAGACACTGCAACACAGCTCTGCTCAGCGTTTCGCACTCATTTAAACACAGAGATGATTTACACAGCTAATCTCCATCCAATTCAGAAGGGATCATATTTGAAGTGCCACATATTCTAAGAGCACCATAGAGATGAGATCTCCCAGAGTGTAAAAATTATACTGATGTTTTATCATGATGTTCATGCATTATTGTTTTACCTAACTGCACACTTTGAATTCCACAAATGTTTGGTAAACTTGGAAGTGGCTCTTCCTTAAGAAAGGCCACAGGAGTGCAAAAAGCATTTCCTTTTTTGACACAGCACACATGTGAGTGCATGTATGTATGAAAAGCTGCAGTTAAGAACTCTAAACAAAGGGGTGCTCAAGGACAGCAGTAGTATCATAATGTCAAATGCACAGAGAACTGCAAAAAGCATCGCAGTCTGCCTTTGCAACTTCCACTCAGAATCTACTACCTGATGTATCTTCAAGTCACAAATCAAAATTGCTCCTGAACATGCTGCTGGTGTTTTTTTCCAAGACTTAAATTGGCCAAACTCCTCACAGGGATCCCAAGAGCATACCCATACACCAGTTTAACCCAGGTCTCCCTACCTAACTGGGAAGTCTGTTTAAAAGCAAGGATAGACTGGCAGGCTGATAGGTCTCAGAAACTGAGGAGTCTCCTGCAGGCTGTCCTGCCCAGTGTGATCCAGCACAACCCCCCCGACCGCTGCCCAGCAAGAGGCAATGGGGCAGCCTGTGCCATCCATTCAGCCCTTCGCCCTCCTGTGGCACTGTCAAGTGTGGGATTTAACACGGGCTGTGCTGGCAACACGCTGACCGGCCAGCGTACGGAGCTGCTGCAGTTACCAAGTGCAGTTGCCTGGAAACAGCTGGCTGGTCCCTGACCACCTGCCCTACGAGAGGAACTCAACCTTCCTTTAAACGGCGATGCCCCAGGACTTCAGATGACTGTACCCCGAAATGCTGGGAAGTGCAGAGAAGCAGCCTTCATTTCAGACTCTTATGGCATGTTTCACCTAAGAAAACCCAGGTAACGACCGCACAGAAAATGCCAGGACCCTTTCTGTTTCCCTTCTGCAGCTGCAAATCTTTTCTGATCTGATACTAGTGGACTGACAGCCTGAATTACAAAGTCACAAGTTACCAGGGCAGGGGAACAAATACAAAGCAACTTGCTGTCAAACAGCTCTCCACAGTCCCGTTCTCCCTTCAGCTCTCAGCTCCTTACCTGTCTCGGATCAATGCAGGAAGATGGGTTGAGAGCTCCTTCTCATTTGCCGATACAGCGGGGGACCAGGGCCGGAAAGCCGAGAGACGCTGGCGGGGATGGACACAGCCAATACTCTGGGAAGGAAGGGAAAGAGAAATAAGTAATTACAACCAACCTCTCAAACTCCAAGTCACAATGGAGTGCACATTCAGTACACATTCTGCTCTCTCTACAACTACTGCCCCACTGGCTAGGAGCTACGTCCTTAGTAACCTCCACCAGAAGAGGTGAACCAAACTAATATAAAACCTCACGTGTTTTTCTTTGCCCATAAGTTATATGTAGCTTGCAAGGACCCCAAAAGGCTCATGAGTCTTTCAGGATTCTTGTACCTCAAAGGCACGAAGGAATTGCTTACTTCATTGTCACAACCAAGGTCTGAACGCTGGAAGATGGCAAGGGAACAGGGAGGACTGTATAGCTCAATGTTTACTAGGAAAAGGATAGAGATGTTATTACTTTAGAAAACCGGGCCAAGCTCTTTCTCTCATTTTCTCTTCTGGTTTCACAAAGGGATGCTACATGCTAATTTGATCACTCTTTTGATTACAACATATTCTGCAATCACCTTATTAGATGAACTGGATAAGGACCGTAACCAACTGGACTGTTTTTCCTTCTCAGTAGAAGCTGGAGACTGGGAAGCAGAGTCATCTATTTTGGGCTTTTTGGAAGCAGGAGGATCTGAAGGGACCTGAAACAAAGACAGGCAGCAGAATTACTCATTTTGCAATCAGCTTAGAAACAGGTTATAAGGCGAAAGCAGATCTTGCATTTAAAAGAGAGAAACACTGGAGATTTTTCTGGGTTTTAAACCTAAGGAAAAACAGAGGAGTAAAAACAAGGGACAGACACAAGCTATGAGACAAGGCGGATTCATTCCTTCATTAAAAATACTCAGATAAAGTGTGGATGGTGCAGGAGTGATAGGCAGTGATACAAGTGAGACATTCACACCGTGTTGCAGAGAACTATCTGCCTTTTAATATTTTTGTATGCAGAAAGGTAAGGTTTAATGTGGTTGCTGAACTGGAAAGATTATTTTAAACGAGAACAGAACAGACTTTGTTATTCTGTTTGCAGTGGTTGTTATGCCGATGACTTCACTACCCCACAGCTGCAGTGGATTCTGGGGGTGCTGCCAAGAGCTGCTTTGCCTTTTCCACAAGTGGCTCAGCTTGGCCCATAAATCATCCTCAAGCATAAGAAAGCCCTTTGGCAAGCAAAACCCCTTTCCTTCAACACTGTGAAGGAATAAAATTCCTATAGTCCCAGCGTGGCTTGCAAAAAAATTGGTAACTACTGGTTTAACTGGTGCAGTGGGGATACCAGCTTGAAGCCCTGCCAGTACAAACACGTCTATCAGCAGGGAGGGAGAAGGTTCTGGACCTTATGCTGCATTATGACTAGAAATAATAAAAGCAACACACCACCTCAGTTTCTATTCCTTTTCTTTCTTCCTTTCCCTTCTTTCTGCAGTTCCCAACTCTCTCCCTTCCCTATGCCCAGGCAGCTCGGTGCCAAGTGGGGTGGCAGAACCACAATGCAGTCACCAGCCATCGCTCCTATTTGTGTTACATTTTTTCATCTTACACCTTCCTGTGATTTTTGTGGGCAAACAAGTATTTATACAGGTGTGTCTGTAAAACACCAGCACGACAACGTCTGGAAAGGCTGCAAAACCAGGTCTATTTGCCAATGAAAGAAAGGGTCTGATTTGGCAGTGTCCTGCCCCCTTTGAGGCATCCCAAGCTGGGAACTCAGATTGCCTCTTCCAGTGATTATTCACTCCTGAAAATTGTCCCCGAAGTGACCTGACTGGAAGAGTATGGGAGGAACTGAAAGGGGTACTGTTAAGCTGCACTTCTCCAGGTAGACCCAACTAGAGCAATGCCATCCCTTCTGCACACCTGAATTAGGAGGAACGCACGACCTCAGGCCCACGAACAGCCTGCTGCTCTCAGGGGAGCAGGGCAGCAGCGTGGACCCACGGCCCAAGCTGAGGGCTGACTCACTAGTGCCAGTTCCTCTGGCAGTACACTCCCCCCACCCCCCCTACCCCCCCACTGCTTCCACAGCCCAGTGCCCACCCTCACATCAACCACGGCTGGAGGTTTTAGGAAGACATTCCCTGGCACTCTGGAGCCTGGGGCAGCTTTCCATATGTAGCAGATAAAGCAGAATGACACGGGTGTGTAGATGTGTAACCCCAAGTACAAAATTAGCCTGTGCCAGTGCCAAATGCCAGCGCCGGTGGATTTGCGGAGGATTCTCTGGGCACAGCTTCGGGCTTCCCTAGGGTGCCTCCTGCAGTGGGTAGGGCATGGTCCCTCCCACCTAACTCAGCTAAGAAAAGGCATTTCCTACTGCTTCGTGTAGAGAACGCAGGACAATGCGTTGGAAAAGATTTGTTTTTGCTTTCAGGAGATGCTGTCTGTGCAGAATTAGTGACAGCATTAGGAAGGTATTTGGCAAGTGACTACTGATCCCAACCCTATCCACTGGGGATGCTGAGCTGCGTGGGGAGGGGAACTTGGGGTGGAGGGTGGGGAGAAAGGGGGGCTTGGAATGAAAAAGGCAACAGGTGGCAAGACTCAGCATGGAAACCCATTCCTCCCCCCGACCATCCGCGCTCTGCACAACGCTCTGTTCAGGCAGGCGTGGAGACGGCCCCCGGGGCCGGTACCCCTCTGCCCAGCCAGACTGGGATCAGTACCACAGGGCACGTAAAAACAAGCAGCTTTGGGAAAAGGAGAGCAAGTGTCACGTTTGAGAAAGATGCAAGGAGAGATATTTCAATGGAATGATCTCATTTGCATTTTTAAAGACATCACATCTCATCTCCAGTTTTCTCCGGTGTGTTCCCCCCATCTCTCCCCTTTAAACCAAGGCTGACACCAAGGCTGACACATTTCAGTAGACCTGGAAAGGATGCTTAACCTTTTGTTGCCAGGAGCCAGTATTGATCTGAAAACATAGGCAAAAGCAGTAAACAAGGTGTGTGCATGGGGGAGAAATAGGTTTGCCTTCCCCACAAATGGAAATGGGGTGAAGAAGGGGAGAGAAAAGCAGGTACAAAATGGGGTGTATAAACTTCCAAGTCCAGCTCCTCCTGCTGCAGGACCCTGCAGCACTGCTAACAAACCAGCGCTGGTAAAGCACTTCAGCCGCCTCACAACAGGAGGACTGCTCACAGCCCAAGTTCTGAGCTGCTCTGACCACCCCTGGCACATGCATGGAGCTGCCTGAGGCAGGACCTGCCTCTCAGGACCCACTTTACACCCCATTGTAACAACACAGAGCTGCAGGAGCCGCAGTAGCTCCCCACCTGGTCTGGGTAACACTGAGGCACCACATGGTGAATGTTCTCTGAAACTCACTGAACACACGGTTTCCAACTACAACCTGTAGTCACTTCATTGAACTTTTGCCTGTGTATGTTACTGTCTGTGGGGACGTCCCACTGAACACACTTCATCCCCCCTCCACAGAAATCCTGTGGCATCCAAAATTCCAGGTGTAGGTGTCCCAGGAAGCAGGTTAACACACTGCTCTGCACTCTGGCCACGCAGCCCTCTGACGCTGTGAGAGGCAGAAGAGAATTGCTTACAGCTATAGGAAGGTGCTTCCATGCGGAACAAGACTAGATACTCAATACAAAATCGTCTCTCTTTATGACTCACCGATTACATCCCACTCTAGGACAGATTCCAGGCAACAATATACCCCACTTTGACACTTCCAACCCAGCCCAGCAGCCAGCAAACCTTGGTCTTGCCTCAAGTATGGATGATTTTATTTCGTTCTCTCTCTTTGCCAAATAATGAAACACTCGAAGTTGCAAAAGAAATACTGAAAATCTGATCTAACTTTTTTGCCATCTTCATAAATGACTTCCAAAAACCATGAACCCAAACCCTAGAAGGCTGAAATAAATATTTTCTTATTTCCTGTTCAGTTTTAATTCCATTCCAGGCAACTTAATAATTTGTTGTCAAACGGGCTTTGCGCTGGGCAAGGTGATTTGTTAATAAATGTTTTCTCCAACCTGTGATGTAAAAACTTCATGACTCAAAGAGGGTCCAGAAGAGCTATATGAAACATCCACTCAAGCTTTTGGACTGTTGCTTCCTGCAGCAATTGATTTTTGAGGAAAAACAGATACAGAAAGCTTTATACAGTTACTAAAAAAAGATTTCTAGGAGAGGATTCCAAAGGGAAATTCGGGCACTTCCATGGCAGCCATTTTAAGGCAAACCCAACTGCAGCAGCCCAATCTGGCCTCTAGCCAACCAGGGCCACATTTGACATGTCTGATCAAATTTTCTACTTCAATTAAGTATTACAGTAATAAACCACGAGATGAATAGGAAGAATTTTTGACCTTCTACTTCTCAAAAAGACAAGCCATCCCTAGTGCTCGGTACCACGAACAGAACCAGAAGGCTGGGCAGTACCAGGTCAGCATGACACCTCAACACTTTTCATTGCAACACAGAAATATCTTAATTTTATGATTTGGGAGTGCTCACTGATAGGATTCTCAATGCCTGAGGATCTACCAAAACACATTTCCTGGAGTGATTGACTTTCTTCTCCCTGCCTTATTTCCAACCTAGATACCTGGGCTGAGATGATGCCTTCTGCGTGGCTCTGCTGCCCCACACAACGCCTGCTGCATCTTGGATGCTCTGTGAGAGGAGCAGTGATGTGCCAGGTGATAAGCTAAGACAGGACAGCACTTCCTTTGGGAAAGACAGGATACTAGTACAAGCCAAATCCTGCAAGATGGTAACGTCAAGGGACCTGCAGTTAGTCTTACCCCATCGTCAGTCTAAGCATACATAAAGGGGCGTATTGCCCAATGTGTGAGCATCCACCTTGTATAAAAAGCACTATGCAGCAAGGTGAAAACTCAGTGCAACCCCACATTCACACAACACCAAGGGCTTTGTCTGAATCCTTCAAACCTCAGCGTGCTCTTTGTCAACCCGGGTTTTACCACGTTGCTCAGCTACTGTGCTGTGGTGCACCTGGCAGTGACAAAGGGGCTGCTTTTGCCTTGTTAAGAGTGGAAAACATGAGGTGAAAGGAGCTGAAAACATCTGAAATTTGGGAAAATACCTGGAGGCTGAAGAACTCAATTTCATGTTCCTAATTCTGGTGTAACTCTGAAATGCCTCCACTGAAAACTGCAGCAAGAAGAGCGTGTATAATCAGAGCAGGCAAAAAACAATTAAAAAACCAGGGGGCTGTAAATCTGTAGACAGCATGCTATCGTTTTGTTCAAGCCATTGCTTGTGCTGTTAGCTCATGCAAACAGCTGAGTTCAGTTACACCATGAGAAGGGTGGAGCTTCCTGTCTCATCCGATACTCTCTGGGTGTGAAAATTAAGCAGCTTTCTCATTAGGGGCACAAACCACAAGACCAGACGCCAGTCTGAAGTAAGCATGGAGAAACCCCAGAGAGAGACTACTTGGGTTCACAACGTGTCAGACATCAGCAGATAAAAATACACTGAAAGAGCAGAACGCTGATAGTGAGCACACTTCACCACCAGCATCCAACGCCCGTGCTGGCATTCAGGGCTACAGCTACAATCCAGTCTGTGCCGCCCGAGTACAGCACCACGGACACAACTGGTCTGGACCAGAGGTTTACTTCAGTGAGCAGGGTCTTTCCACTAACTTAAGAGAGCCTTTGCTTATAAATTATCTGGTTATTATTTAGTAGTATTATTTAATATGACAACTGCCCTGCATTCAGTTATGGCATCTGCAAGTGAATCATGAGAGAACGCTGCTAGTGCTTCTCATTTCACTTGGCAATTTAGCTGTTAACCATTACTGAGACAAAGCTTTTAATACTTTTAGTAATGTTTCCTTGCATGAAAGGCACTACTAAAAGTAAAATGTTGGGAGTCAAAGCACAGCAAGGGGAAAAAAATGTATAGGGCTTATTGCTTTCATTACTGTATAACTATCTGATAAACTATGTATGAGAGGCTCTGAAAGCACCTTTCTACAGGAATTGATGTCTGCTTCTTACTCAGTGATGGAAAGGAAATCTAGGCAACTACCCCAACCTCTGTATTTCAAGCTACTAGTATTGCCTGAAGAGCCCTAGAAAGTCTCCTGAAAATATCTGCATAGACAGTTGCTACAAAATCAGAGTATACAAGTTCAGTTCCCAGTCCATGAAGGCTGAATTGAGTAATGCAAATGGGAACTGAAAGACAGAACTTTGAGGTTCTGTTCTAAAGGGCTTCACTTGCTCCCGTGTGGGACCAGGGAGCAGTTAAGTAAACTCAGCTGACCTGTTGGTATGAAATGGGCAGTATTAGTTACCCATCTTTAAAGGGTGCAGAGAGGTTTATCTTCTACTTTTACTTGGAAGAAAAGGATGCAAAGGTTTATTCTAAGCCCCAGGAAGCCATGACACTGTGTGCTAACTCCTCCTCTGTAGTACCCATGTCAATTTTTTTTCCTCAGAGTGCCAAGACTGGTTCAGGCTCTCACTGGCACACTGATGGCATTGTGTGAAATGGCACTTCAGAAGAGATGTACCTTTACCAGTGACCAGTATTCAAAGCTATTCCTGGAAGTTACCGAGACCACAATTCCTGAACTTGGGAACTGAACTCAAGAGCTCTCCACATGAAGCTTCCATGACCTGCAGCCTGTCTAAGAAGAGGCTGAACCACATAAGAACGGAGTGTGCTCTGTGCTTCTTTGGTTGCCTTAAGATTTCCTGCAGATTTCTAATTAAAATCAAACTAAAAAAATGCAAAGTGAGAGGTATTTTCAATGCAGGGGAAAGGGCCATTTATCTGCATCCTTTAAGCCTTCACGAACACATCAACTGATGGACAGAACACTTGCTTCCTTAAGCCTCTTTGTGACGTGGTCCAGGAATGATTAATAAGGTATTAGAGGTCTTTATAAGGACTGCACTTTCCCATGGATTAAAATATATATATATATTCAGCTACAGATTGAAAGCTATGAAGGGCTGTCTTGATAATAAAGCTAAAAATAATGCTGTTCTACGGAGCTGTAAGAAGATTTACTGCTTGTCTACTGTATATATTTAAAAGAGAAAAAAACCCTACCACACTGCAGTGTCAGTTCTAGGCAGCGTATGTAGCATTTGTTTGATTCTTTTTTTTTTTTTTTACAATTTTGGTTTCATTGGGCAGGAGTCCAGACTTTCCATCTTCCCATTTTTCACTGCTCTGGTGGAAGCATAAGTACTCATTTTACCCTGTCATTTTGGGACGTGTGATTACGGGAAGTATTTGCTTTCTATTCTTGCCTTCACAGCACACATGCTGGCTGCCAGTGTGTCCCCCAAGTCTGACCTGTGGGGAATCTTCACAAACCACAGTTGAGAGCGCTTCGGAGAGCGCCTGCTATGCACGGGCATAAAAAGGAGCTGTGAAAGAAACCCTCCCTGGAGCTAACCTGCTCTCCCTTCCTACTGAAGAGCCCACGAGGCTTCGCTTTGTCTCTTCCTGAGAGGGGATCCTCTCTCTGGCCATGTAAAAGCCTGATTTTACTTCACTGGCAGCAGTGTAAATGCCACTTCCCAGCTAGTCTCAAAGAATGCTATGTGAAGAGGTAATGTCTCAGTCACATGGCTGTATAGGATGCTCATCTGAAAAAACTGGGAACTGAGCTTTTCCTCACATCTGTGCAATACTCTTTAATTTCTATGGAATCACATCCAAAATTTACAACACAAGTGAAAAGAGACTGGATTATTGTATTTCAGACACTATCCCAGTTTAAACATATTCCTACAGACTACCCCCTGATGAATTTATCTTGTAAAGGCAAATTTAAATTGTTTTCTAGAAATTCTTCTCTGGTGTGAGGCATCATCCATTTTCAAAGCTTCTTGGCTAGCATAAGAGAAAGGAAAAAGTTTTCTCTCCCGTTTCTACATTTCTTTCCTTTTACTCTCTTAGTACAAAACTTAGGCCAGGTGACACCTGGTGACTGCCCTTATCCCAGGGAGCACAGAGAATGGCACTTCTAGGAAGCTGTGGTAGGGCAAACCCAGCCACAGCCTCCCAGATAAACCACAAATCCAGAACTTGATTTTGAGAAGGAGGGAGGAGATGCAAATAACCTCACCACTTTTCTACTTCACAAAGACCAACAAACCTAGAGACTGTACTGCAAGTTCAATTACATGTTTAATCCCTGATCTCAACAATTACCCTTTAATTTTACTGTTCTACTTGTACACCTATTGTATAAAATTACTCTTTGCTATAGATCTGATCCTGTAAATCCTTACAACTCTCCAAATGTACAAACACTGTAATTTTAATAGTCATTCCCTTAGTCTCAAAATTCTACGACTCTTTAGTGAGTATTTCCCATTCAAGGTGATCCTGCTTCTCTGGTTCTAGCTGAAATCCCCCTGGTATGGGCCAGTACAAGCAGCACAAAGCCATCCCAGTATGATACCTGCTGCACAGAAGGGGAAAACTGGAATAAGCCACACAGAGCCAAAAACAAAGTCAAAGCCATGTACAAATGTGAGTGTCAGCCATCCCAATGTCAGGGTTAAATCCTTCCTATAAAGTACCCCTGGTTCTAAACGATAGCTATTTGTTATGCAATGTGCTTGCGTTTTGGATCTTGGCTGATGCAATTGGAAGCCTCTTTTCCACTGGCTACGAGTCTGGTTTGCCCTTCCAGTGGAAACTAAAAGCTACGGCTTGAAAAGAAATCCCTGCCCTGTGGCTGGAACTGAAGGAAAGCAAAAAAAGTTCAACTTGCACTTCCCACTGGCTGAGCATGGGCCAGTGATGGGGGACCAACTGGTATGAACCCGGCCAGAGGGGCTAAGAAGAACGAAGGGTCCCTGTTCCTCTGGTTGCTGGTATAGGCAAGAAGCTGCCTGGGAATGCTGTGATGCCCTGTCAGTACGAAGGGAAGGGAACACGACTGCCTGAGGAGAGCAACTGCAGCAGGCACATGCGCCTGCACACTCAGCCGTGGGTGTTCCAGGAAAACCGAAGGCAGGTTTGGCAGCTGGAAGGAACTAAGGGCTCGGCTCCTCTGTAACCCAAGCTGAGGGAAGTTATGCCATCACAGATTCATCAAGGAAAATCAAAATTTCCTCTTATGAACAGATTTGCTTTGCCCAATCTTTGCTGAATTGTTTGTGGGGTCACGGTTCTGGAAATTAAAAAGCTCTTTGTGGCTGAAATTTTCTCCTCACATTTCCTTTGAAATGGAACCAGGCTCTCCTGCTGCAACTGCACTGCAGTTTCAGCTTCAAACTCCCTCCAAGACATCGGTTCCTGTATGGTGGAGACATGTCCACTCTGTCAGCCAAGAACCTCAGGTTTTTTTCAAATGTTACATAAAAGGACAAGTATTCCCCTTGTGATCTCTCTGTGCTCTCCACCAGAGAGAACACCAACTAACACATAATGAACTTCAGCAACCAACAGTTCATATCTGAGAGCACGCCTGAGGCCATTACACCTCCAGAGCAGTTAACCACCACACTGGTGAGCTGTCAGTGCAACTGTCTCCCATCTATAGCCTTCCATGCCAAACTTTGTTAGGCACCTTGATGTTACTCCAAAGCCCTATCACTCTTAGAGCAGCGCACATCAGGCAAAGCCACAATCAAGATCATATGGATCTACTTAAGGATAGTTACCAGATCTATAGTTTCTCCAATAATTCTGTATATTTAATTGTCTGTGCATTTCTAAAGACAAAGCTCAAAGGTCTGTGTTTAGTTTTGAATCAGAGTAATCGTGGGAGGAAAAGAAAATAGCATATAAAATAGCAAAGTCAATAAGCAGTGTATGTTTAACGATCTCTCACAATCCAGCTGGAAAATAAGGCCTTCAATCCTCGGCCCACTCTTCCTCTCGACCCCTAATCCAATACTTGTGGCAGGCTGGTTTGCTTTCAAGATCTTTGCCAGATGCCTGGCACGTGTGTGTACGCATGTGACACTGAGGGCTGAGGGCAATGGACCAGTCTTTTGTCAGCCTAAGCCAGGGACAGCAGTCTAAGGACATCATGACGCATTACTTCAAAGTCTGAGGAGCCAGTGGAGCACAGCAGATACAACCCCCACCTGTCTGCACCATGATCCATACTTCCCTGGATGTATTTCGAGTGCTCTTTCTGACAACCTCTGCTGCATCCCCACCCTTCTACTTAATAAAAGAGCATTGTATCAGCAGACCTAGTTTGGTTGTAGTGTCATTTTGGTAATGAACAATGCACCAGAATAAAAACTCTGCGGAACACTTGGGATCCTCGAGGCTGCAGGAAGGCAGCACTGCCCTATGGGCATTCTTCACTTGCATTTAATGTACTTGAGATGGCTACAGGAAAGCTTGGGATTAGTCTGGAAGATACAGTCTACGTGTCTGATCACAGTTGAAGCCCAAGGGCAACAAGGTATAGGGAACCAATTGCAATTAGCTCAAATATAGTCACAAAGTCACTGAGTCTAATGTGCCACCAGCGAGTCTGAACTACCTGCTCAAAGCAGTGGACAGCAGAGTTTCCAAATTCAAGACTGCTTTAAATATATATGGGTGAAAGTCTAATGTCAGTGCTCTGGCTGTGGATTAGGAGTTACAATCCTATTAAGGTTAAAAGTGCAATGGCAAACCTCCAGTCCTGGTGAAACAAAATGGTGCAAGGCTTGTGTATCTACCCCATTCTAGTGGGAACTACCACGTTGAGTCTTTTGAGCAAAAGATGACTACAATTCTGACTGAAGAAGAGTAGTAACCATATAGTTAAGGGTATTCCAGGTGCCAGTAGCTTTAATAAGACACGGAGGAAATTTAGTATCATTAAAAGGACCTTGGTTTTCCTTCATACCTTCTCAGCCAAGGCAGGCCAGTGCTGTAAGAACACTGTTTTTGAGGAGTAACTTCCCCACCTCTATTTAGAAGTCAGGAAAAACCTAAATTCTTTGTTTACAAAATGTTTTGAAAGCTACAGACAGACAGATGCTTCCTTAAGCACCCGACAACTAATGTGCTCTCTGATTCTAAGAAAGCCACAAGAAGCTCATCTACTTTAAGTAACAGTTATTACTTCTGAAACCTCCCCAGAGCTCCAAGGATAAAGGCAGACAACCAATTACAGTCTTAGACTTTCAAAGCTTCTTTTGCTGCCTTTAGAAATAAGCATCACATGCTCTTTCCACCAGATGCTGAGTTAAGGGGGGTGGTGGTGTAAGAGGGGAGAGGGAAGGAGGGAGGAGGAAGGATAGGTTTACTCTTTCCAGCAAAGCCATGCAGCAGATCAGTCCTGTCAGAGAGGGGGATGTGTTGGAAGAACTTTTCCCTCACAGTGAGTGACCAGGCTAAAGAGCACTGTTTTTAGCAAGGACATTTACTGTACAGGAGACGCTTCCAAAAGGACTTTTGGCCTTCAGAAGGGCTGGAGAAAAGAGAAACGTGCAACAGTTACAAAACAAAATGAAGTAACTACACAAAATATTACCCCTCCACAGGGACCAGCAAGATGAACGCCAGTGCTAAAGAAGCAGCCTTTAGCAAATTCTCTCATTCAACATACAAAATAGTGATTAAAAAGCCCACATGTTATTTTTTTTCCCAACATAAACTCACCTTTTGACTACAGTATAGAGAGGAAAGAGGAAAGAAACGCCCTGGGAACGTAGGTGAATATGGAGTGAGATACACAACGTATTTAAAAAACCCTTATTTTGCATGAATCAAAAGAGGCAGCAAAAGATAATTTGAAGGGAAAACTGAAAGGGGAATGGGCTGGACAGGAAGGGGAATCTGGGACGCTACAAGAAGGCTTTCAGCTCTTGTATAACGTGATAGATTTTAAGCCTTTAGGGGGAGAACTGGCTAAGCAATATTCCAGTGCAGCGTGACTGCGCAGCCACATGGGTTGTGTCTGCTACAACTCTATTAATAGGAAAGAAGATTAGAGAGGTTTGACTATATACAGTCTATAGCTACCAATATAATTCCCGCTTTCTCTCCCTGCTGCTTTTCTCCTTTTCACCGCAGAGACTCCTGGGGATGCTGGAATGTGAACAGCACCCAAAGGGAGCAAACTGCCACCCCAGAGTGGACCTTTCTCAGCTGAGTAACCCCCTTAAGGTATTTCCTGGTCCCGATTCATCCTTCAAATCTGACAAAACATTCAAACTTTTGTTTACATCCATTCAAAAGTAACAGGCTTTAAACACACTTTCAGTACCTTAGTGAATGGCAGAACTTAGGCCTGGGTTGGTGTGGGTATAATGAGTTCTGTTTGTGGTGCCCAGATAATGAATACGAACACCCACCGGGCATGACATGCACTGGGTTTTCCCTCTTACTTCTCACTTACTTGTTACAATGCAAGTTCTATTCCACAGCCCCGTTCTGTGTGTGTAATGTGCCTGACCCCTATAAAGATGGTCAAATAAATATCTGGTGACCTCACAAGTATGAAAATAAGCTTATATGAAAGAAAAAGTATATCTTCAGGGGGTTTGGCAGTAACTTTCAATTATTTTTAATTGCCTGGAAAATTAAAGTAAGAAAATAGTGTGGTATAAATGTTAGGGCACATTATTAAGCCGTTTTCATAATATCTTAGCCATAAGCTTAATAGACAAAAAGGGTTTTTTTAAGCCTCGGTCATCTGTTCAATATGAATGGACTGTCTGTTCCCATACTTCCTCAAGGGGTAACTGAACTGAAATATTCCATGATGGAAACCAGATTCAGTTTGACCTGGTAGGCAACGAGAGCTCCGCAGAACCTTCAAAATTTGGGTTTAATTACAAACCACCATGGAGTCTGGACTGCAGCTTGAGATCAGAAATACAAAGAAAGGCGTTGAGAGAAAGTTTGGAGCTATAAACGCCAACTTCCCTTCCCCCACTTTCCTTTTCTAAAACCAGGGGATGGATTTTTTTTTTCCTTGTTGTCAACACAACTGACTTACAAACTGCAAAGTAAGCAAGATTTCCAAGGTAACAGTCTACGCCTGCCTTTCTCTCTTCCTATGGAATTCTGCTATTGCAAGGCTCTGACACTGCATCAAACGCATCATGGGGATCAGCACGGAACTGAAATTCAGCCCCGGTATGGTGACAGCTTCAAAGTCTCATGCTTTATTTTCTTCTTTTGTCTGAAACTTTGAAGCCTCAAAACCAGTTGTGGGTTGAACTTTTCTAATGAAGCCTATAATGCAGCAACTGAAATGCACGGGGCTTTGAGCGTTATTATATGTTAAAACCACCCAGAGCAGCCCAGCCAAAACAAAGCCAGCAAAGCCTTACATAAGCATAGGTTTGTGGCCTCCCATATTCTGGGCAGAGTCAAGCCATGCTGTGTTCTTGCCAAAGCTGTGGTATAAATTAGCAGTAAGGGCCTGACTCAAAAGTCTTGGGACAAGGAAAAGTCTGATTCAAGCCCTCCCTCCATGAGCACAAACACCGTAACATCAGGATGAGCAGGAGTCAGATCAGGACTGTATGACGGGACCGTAACTGCTCAGTGACACAGGTAGTTCCACAGGGAACATTTCTATGCTGTTTTCATACATCTACTATGCAAGAAAATCATCATATTTAAAAAAATACCAGGGAAAGAGATGGTGTGTGTCCATCTAGAGCAGGGACAGGAAATCTCTAATGACAGAAGCTGAAGTGACCGTGGTTCATGCACTGAAAGGAACTTAATAACCATCGGCTGAGCCCTGCACAGGAAATGGTGACAGGCCAGATGAGAAGCTCAGATCCATGGGGTGGCATGAGAACATCTGTGCTCAGGCACATGCTACCCTGCTTCTGAAAGGAAGGACGGGCGGAAGAAGGGAACCACCCGCCATTATCAAGAGGACAACTCAGTACATACGTGCACCGCACAGACTGAGGCATTCAGACAGATGCCTGCATTTGTTACACACACATTTTAGTGTTACTACAAAGAGACAAGGATGAAGACCAGGAAGACAATCATGTGGAAAAAATGGTCCAAAAGGCACCACAACCATTTTGCTTCTTGCTAAGAGAAACTCCTCTTTTGTAGGTCTAGAAGACAGTTTGCTTTATTCTGTCTCTACAGTGATGCACAGTCACACACACACCTGCCTCCAAAGGAAACAAATCTGTAGAAGGCTACTTGCTGTGTAACCTTGAGGAATCTGGCTTAAATGCAGCAGGTAACAGACGAATATAGAAAACCCAAGCAAACAATCCATCCCTGTGCCACTCCTTGTGCCAGCACCTTTAGGTAGATGTAAAACTGAATTTAATGGGTAACCAGCCAAAAGCTTCAACGGCCTCAAACACAGGAAGGCAAAAATCCTTCAGCCACTTAAGCTCTCCCATACCTGTGACTTGAGGATTATTTTCCATGAAATTTGGGCAGGTTCTTCCAACCACCACAGTCAGACTTCTGCTGAAGAGGGGAAAGAACTATTCTGCAAATTTACCACCCCTCTAAACCGTCCAACAAACCTGCAATCCTGTGCTCAACAAGGCCAAGTTTAGTCAACTTCTGCAAGGAGCTGGCTGAGTCACTGCTGTACAGAAGCACAGTTCTACAAATGGGAACTGGGAATGGAGGTAAAGCAGCACATTTCAGGAGGAGGGAAGGAAAAATTATTTGAAATACCAAATACAATCCCAACCCCTTATAAAGAATCCAGACTAATTTTGTGAGGGAGGAGTTTATCATCTCAACTGCTTCTGCTGCTGAAGTGGGAGGAAGGAACTGCAGGAAAACAGGCAAATAATGCCTGGCTCAGCTGTTCAGGGGAGCAGCTGTCCCGAAATCCGCATTGGAGGGAGCAAGCCAGGAGGTCAGGGAAGTCATGACTACTTAGAATGAAGAGGGGAAACAATAGGTTGGGGCCCTCCATCTTCTTGCCTTTCTCATGTCCTTTGTTAGATGTTGCCTTCCCAGAATAGCTGGCTGGCTGTATTCTAGGAGGAGCTGGGTTTGGTTTTGTACGTGTCTTTTCTCCCCTGCAGCTTCATAATTTACAGAAAGAAAAGTGATGCCCACCCACCCCTGTGTTTCTACGTCTGACTGGCTGCACCTCTTGCCATTACCTTCGGCTGCCTGAGGAGAGTCAGAGACTTAAACTCTTCAGCAATGGGTGCTGTAACTCAGCTCAAAACACAGTTCCTTTAAAATTTATTTCTCACAGATCCCGGTCCTCTGCTGAGTTTCTCTCCTAGAGCAAAGCTAATGTCATGCTGCACCAATGTGACCACTACCAAACCTCTGCCCGCAGGGAGGAATACTGCCCTTGCACAACTTATCACCAAGGAACTTCACAGAGAGGGGAAAAGGTTGGTGGAGGCCTTCATTCTGTTTGTATAGAGTTTAACAGTGCTTGGACCCACCTAACAGGGCTTGTAAATGGTTCACAGCATCTTCTGAATAAAACTGGTCCTAAAATTGGCTTGTTGAGATTTTGGACACCATGGTAAACACGATTCTTGTCCTGCCCCTCACACTGCAGACTTGCACCACCATGGGCAAGTCATTTAACCCTGATCAAATTAACGCTTCTGTCACCCAGGAGCTCATTAATTTGCAGAAGAGCCTTACCATGGTAGTCCTTACAGAAAGCTGTAGTGAAACCACTCTGGCTTCGTAGAGCTGAACTGAGAGTGTTATCATGGACCTAACTGGAAAACGTTTCCTTGGCATTTCAGATAAAGATACAGGCAGAAGAGTCTGGCTTCTCCTGCAGAATTTTTATACCCAAGCCTCGTATCCCTGGACTCCTATTTCATTTGAGTTTGGAGAGAAATAAGTCTTAATTTTCTCTACAGGATAAAACTGTTGTAGATCTGCCAACGCAAAAGAAAAGGTGAAACAGGATTAAAAATGCAGTAACTTTCACTTAGGATTAGCAGTCTGTGGTAGACATCCCTCGCTGATAGTAGCAAGGATGAACCCAGAGCCTGCTGAAAGCTACACAGCAAGTAATATTAGGGTAAATCTAGTATCAGAGAAAAAGCATTTCTTAAGTAGGGTTTCCTACCTTTTTTTTTTCTCCATGCAGCTTTAATATTGATTCACAGATAAACGATTTTGTTGGGTGCCATCAGAACTGTTTAACCAGATACTTCTTGTGTTATAATCTTGGTAAAGAGACCCACGTATGGATTTGATAAACATCTTGAAAGGAGATTGAGTGTAGTAAGAAGGCAGACAGACTGAAAGAAGATTAAAACTTCATTTGATCCCCATCTCCCAGGCAAAGCATGGTAACTCCTCCCCTTCCTACATCCTCTACATACCTGATTCCTGACACTGTATGAAGAGGCAGAAGGCACAGGAATAAAAAATTCCAACAATATC
This sequence comes from Zapornia atra, assembly GCA_013400835.1. Lineage (NCBI taxonomy): Eukaryota > Metazoa > Chordata > Aves > Gruiformes > Rallidae > Zapornia > Zapornia atra. The sequence continues at coordinate 554,852 of VZTU01004372.1, read as the reverse complement.
CAAGTTTTCACTTTATGTTTGGGACAGGTTTCATCTGTTTGCACAGGAGATGAAACCATGGTACAGACAAGTGATCTTCATTTTGGACATCGACCACCAGTAGACTTGAAATATCCTGTTGTAAAGCAGTGCTATGTGATTTACAACATCTCCATACTCGTTCTGAGAGCTAACACTTCTATTTTTTTCTAATGGTATTTGACTTGGCTTGTTTTTCTGAACTGCTGCTGCTCTCAGGTTCAACAGGAGACATGTTTCTCTAAGCTGATTTCTCTGTGGCTGAGGATTTAATCAGATCAAAGTAGCGATTAAAACATGGACCATAACCACAAGCCTTAAAGGGATAGCTGCAACATATAGCCCTCCACCATTCCTCTTTGAAATCAGAAGTGAAGTGGTGTCTATCTCTGGCAAATGGATGCTTTTAAAATATCTTGAAAGTTTGCTACCTTCTGGGTCACTTTTCCTCTAGATAGGGTGTGAAGCTATGGGTAAGTACCAAGGAACTAAGAAATGCAAATGACTGAAGGGCTGCACTTAATGTGAATGCATTAACACCATCCAGACATCCTCGAAGGTGGGTTTTCTGACACTCACTTGACTCCAACACATACACTGCCAACTTCCAGCACAGCTACCTCAGACCCTGTCAGTGCTCCTGACATTCTTTCCTACGGTTTTCCACTTGCTACTTTGTAGGTCTGTGGTTCTTTTCATCCCTCCAAAGACAGCACGATAGCATGTTTGGAGTGGTGAGAAACAGGAGCATAAAAAAATGTAAATGGAGCAGCATTTCCACAGCTCTACACAAAGTGAACCAAATATTAGGGCCAAAAATGCTTTTTTAGTGACAAATCAGAAATTAGGCCTAATTTTACAGCCACTTCAATCATGACCTGTATAGAGAGCCAACAAGCTGTGCCATCAAATGCATAAGTCCTGTCCCCATCTTCATACTGCACAACAAAAGCAGGCCAAGTGACTCACTCCAGCGAATGCCAGAGCTGAGGATGAAGGCTGCTGGATTCTGGCTCCTGTGGTTCTCTCAAACCACAAGAAATCACTGGCAGCTGTGATAGGTATTATTTTCAACGATGTACAACAAGAGCAGCTTCTCCTGAGCTTCATGGAAGCTCTGCATCAGGAGCACCAAGGGGTATTTTAATGGAGAGGTGTGTGTTCCATTGGAAGTCAGTGTTTGTTTGGTAAGCCTACTTGGCAGTTTACTCCTCTCCTCACTTCCATCGCTGTGACACCTTTGAGATACTGACTCCTTGGTATGTGGGATAACATCTTCTTCCAAGCTATTCCTGACACTCCTACTCCTCTTCTATGCATTTAACCATTCTAAAGCTGATTTGGGTCATGACTAATAGGATTAGATGCTGAAATCATGTGCAGTAGTCACTGGAGAGCTAACAGGACTGGTGTGGAATGCTAGCTGGGGTAGCTTTCAGGTGGGTGGGAAAGCATTCATGTTAATGTGGTCTTTCTTCCCCTTTTTAATTGTAATTAATAATAAAGCTGGACAAAATCCCACCAAACCCCCAACCTGAGTCTTTTCATACTCAATTTCTTTACTTTGCATAACTCTCACCCCAAATTTCCTAACAAGAGGTGATGAAGTGGTCTTCAAGCACTGCTAGGAGCGAGTAGGGATGCTGAAGAGAGAAATGCCAAAAGCCTAATTTTAAGATCTACCAAATTAAACCAGGCCTTCTTGTTTTTTAAACCTGGGCTCACACACCTAGGGTTTGTGCAAAATTCACTGGTTCCAGCTAATGTGAAGGGCACACGTCCTTCTCCTTGTATGGCCAATAACAGGTTCTTGTTTTCACAGGAAGAACATTAAAACAGAAGAGAGCACCTCCCCTCCTCCCCCCTCTGACGTTTGGAGAATGATCTGTTTGTCTGCTTTAGGGCAAGAGTAATAGCTACAAAGCCCTGAAGGTCAGAATTACTGTATTTTATTCCTGGCTCTGCTACTGATGTTATTTGAATGGCTCTAGGTGAATCAAATAACACATATGTTTCATTAAACTATATTAGTGTAAACAGTATCAGAACTTCTAAAGGAGTTTGAGATTTTCAAATAAAAGGCCCTACAGAAACGAGACTAATGTTTTCACAGCAAACAAAACCCAAAGAATTTAATTTTCCTAAGTCTTTAATAGGGTTAATCACCATTAATTCCAGCTGGGAAACAATTCAAGATGGAGCTCATAAATTTTTTTCTTCTACACACTGAGCATTCAGGTTTTTAAACTTTTTTTCTGCAACTTGCAAATAGTTGCAGAAAACTGTTGCAGGAAATAGTTGTGGTAACTCCTGGCACCTCCAAATGCCTTGGTTTATCACTCTGAACAAGAGCATGCAGTTCAAGAAAAGAGAACATTTAAGTTAACCTACAATAAAGTTCTCCAAAGCTGGACTTCCCACAAGACTTGCTCTTTGTTTGCTCCTTTTCCTGACCCAGCTCACCACACGATCCTGCACCAAATGTACCTGTAGCCTGTCCCAGTGTGCCACATCTCTTCATTATGGTCTCAGACTTTATGTGCCAAGTTCTAACCCGAGTACCTATATGCAGAGTACGGTTACTTAGAGTTGGGTTCACCATAGATGAGATGCCATCTGCTTTTAGATACTTACAATGGAGTTGCCTACATTTGAGAGCGCTGTCTATGTTCCCTTGCAGTCAACAGAAAGGCGCTTTTAGATGGCAAATCATCCTAAAGTACAGGCTTTAAAACATACCAGATAATCTATCACTTAGCACAGACTTGGACGCCTACACTGTAGGCAACCAGTAACTTTCCTAAGTTTTTTCACGTTCATGGACAAGACTTCCACAGAGAGAAGCAATAAATATCCTCAAAAATCTGGTCAAAACCCTCTACAAGACTGGTCCCTGTCCAAAGGGGCAATGTTTGAGCATTTTTTCTCCCAGCTCACTCACACCAGCTGACCAAGATTTGTTAACATCTTAGACAACTTCTACGCCTCATGCATAAGTCAAATTTATTTTTGTAGGATTTTCTTCTCCATATGAAATGATGGGGCTAAAACATTACTGTAATGAATGGCTCTCTTAATTATTATATTTTTCAGTAGGACAATTTTCTGGTTCAGAAGAGCAAAGAAATCGATGTGCATTTCTCCCTTGGGGTAGTAATCAGATAGCGCAAGATAAGTCCTTCCTGTTGGCAAAGATGTCTTACCTGTAAATGCCTGAAACTGCACCCAAAATGCAGATCACAAGTAAACTAAGTTATCCCTGTGTAAAAGCAGTTCAGCCATCACACACAAGTTATGCAGTTTTGAAGGTTTTTGCCATGCCAGCTGCATGCCTGAATCATTTACCTGCTACAGCTGATTGTACCCATTCTGGTGGGTTTATTTACAGCATTATTAAGAGGTTACAATTCTGCACGAATCATCAACCATCTGACTAATGTCACCTCTGTACATACAGTCCTAGTAAGACACTGTGCAACTTACCTACACATACTCCACTGTTTTCTGTTTCCCTAGAAAGGATTCAACAAACTCATCTCCGGGAGAGAAAGAGGACACCACTATGTTCTATAAAGTCAAAGTGCTTCTAATGTACTGCTGAGGTTGCAGTTTTTCTCTGTCCTCTACTTCCACTTTCCCTTATGTCAGATCACATTAAAGCAACAATCAATTTTCCTGTCTGGCTCTTTCCCGCACAGCACAAGCACCACCCCTCTCCAGCCCCTCCGCCCGCTTATCTGTCAGAGGCTGGGGAAACTTGGCTCACAGCCCCTGGCTTATCAATAAGCATCTACAGGGCTGGTGGAATAACCTGGCAGCAGTTTGTCTTCTTTCTTCTATTTATTGGCTAACATTCAAGCCTCATGCCTCATGAGTGTGATTACTACAAAGATTAAGATTTGCAGAAGTGCAAAATAAAAATAGCAGGGACACAACCTGGGCAAGGACACAGCTGTCTCACCAGCCCAGATTCCCCCGAGCGACTGAACGACATTAACCCCTCCTTACGATTCCAGCATCACACTTCCTTTAAACAGAAACATTTCAAATGGTCAAACGGGCCCTACACAGAACTGTCAGTTGAGCCCCAGCACAGGATCAGTTGTATCCTGATGAATTCTAATGTTCATCAGATGTTTGAGCAAAATCCAGCTTTTCCATCACCAAGCACACAGGGATGAATCTTCACCTAAGGACTGCACAAGCACGGTGCTTTTCACTGCACTTCTCACTGTAGCACAGCTATGCCAGGAGGTCAAACATTTCACCAGTATTTAAACATCCATACCTCTGAGCCTGTGTGAACTGCTAAGTCTGAATACCACCCTGAATTCGGGAAGGTTCCACTACTGCCCTTCAGTTAAAACAGAGGTACAGGCGGAGTTTGAATCCCGAGCCCTCTGCTTGCTCAGATGGACACCAGTCAGGAAGAACCAGAGTGACTCAGAATGGGGCCGCCTGTAGACGACCAGGTCTCCCAAAGTTCTGCTTGAGGTGTTTTCCAGCACTGTGAACACCAACTGCACAACAAGAAGGAGGGTGATACAGAGATCCCCTGGGTTTATGCACGCATTGCTGCTGGGTCCCAGGAGGAACCATCTAGGTGATCGTAACCGGCTGAACAAATAGGCACAGAAGGTCCTGTTGTGCAATTTACACCAGACAGGACAGGTAAAGTTGTTGCATGTGGAACACAATAATCCTTGGAATCCAGGAACAACCAAAACTCTTGAACACAAATTGCCCTGCCTGATGCACCTCAGTTTCACCTGAAAATGGCTGATGTGCTGCTCTGCACAGCTGGCATACTCTGTTCACATCAACAGCGATTCAGGGAAACACATCACCCTTCCAAATACTTGTAAATCTGGAGTTTAAAACAAAACAACTATTCAACTTCTAGATCAGCTAGGAATTACTAAGAATTTTAATAAAGACGACAAAAAGGGAACGCAATACACTGACGTTTTCACTGCTACCAGTGCACTGACAACACCCAAGGCATTTACCCTGTGCTTAAGGAGAACAAGTAATCTCATCTTCAGCCTCAGCTTTTCACTCGGAAGAACAAACACATTTACCACGGCCACAGGTTGTCTGTCCATCACTTACCTACAGACAGGTGTCCAGGAGAGATCTGCTCTGCCCAAGTTATTACATCAGTGCTGACAGCCTTGTGCCTTAATACAGTTACCAGTCAAACTGAAAAAGAATGCTGGGCTCAATGGGTTAGTTCCCACTACCAAAAAGGATTTAAGATCAGAGGAAAGGCACTAGGCTCCCTGCTCTATAAAGGAAAAGCCCCTGTATCTATAAAACAAATGTTCCAGCAGCACAAATGCTATGCAAAATACCCTCAGCTACTCCTTTCGGAGCAGAAAAGGAAATCAATTTCCAAGGCTCATTTGGTCTGGGTGTCTCTCCTAAGCGTGCTCAGCAAGGCCCTGCGTGTGTGCCCAGAAGAGAGGGAAACCTACAGGCTCCAAGCTTTGCTGATGGACCAAAACTGATTCTTTCAGCTTCAGCCAGAAGCTTGCGGGATTTTAGGGGACAAGTGCAGCAGTGCAGGTGTCTGTGAAAATAAAGAGAAACCACCGAGTCTCCTGGGAGGATGGAGGGAGAGGAGGAGGGGAATTACTGTGGTTTAGAAAAGGGAAGGGGGTGGTAGAGAGAAATGCTATAAAAGCACCATGACGACAGAGCAGGGTGATGGAAAGGTCAGCCCCTTTCAATAATGCTCTTTTTCTCTTGTCCAAATGAAACACTTGGCCACGTCCATCGCCAGAGTTCAGTTGGAGGTAAATGACGAGATAGGGGGGCCATAAACTGTCTAGAGATGGGATGCTGTTCTGCCACGGGTGAGGCTTGCCCTTCCAGCCCTTCTCCCCATTCTTCTACCAAGGCAATTTCCACAGCAAAAGACTCCAAAATTGCACCAAACAAAAGGTGCTCAGGGGCACAGAGCTGGGCTGTAACTCCTATTTACCTCAAGCAAACACCTTCTGATGCCTAGAGCCCATCATGAAGGATTGCAGGAGTGAAAAAGAAGGTATTTTCAATAATGAAATAGTGATTAATCCTGATAGGCATGCAGCCCGTAGAATTACTTTTCAGCTGCTAGTGGTAGGTGGTCAAATTATACCTTTCCATCACATTTCCCACTGCACTGCACATCTCCTCAGTACATTTTCTCATGAAACACTGTAAGGATTCAGAACAATTAAACCTAACCACTGAGTAATTCCCACTCCTTTTCCCCCCCTAATATGAAATCATTCTTTCTAGTGCTTTAGGAAAATAAATGTAAGCTCTGGAGCTCCAACTTGGTATTAATTTATGAAAATGGAGCTTTATAACAAGAGAAGCAATACAGTGTTCCATGGTAGTGGGTGCTATGGCCAGTTGAATGGGCATTTAAAGTTTTCATCTAGGCATGAGAGGTGAGAAAGCTTTTGGGAAAGAAAAGGATTACTGTATAGGGAATGTTTTTGATCTTACACAAATGAGGACATTTCCTGGCTACACAACCTTCTTTAAGACCAGGAGTTTTTGTTATATGTTCACTGACAACTGATCCTTCTAATTTATTTCTTTACAAGCACAGGGGTGACGGCATCTAAGTATGTCGGGAGCAAACATACAGTACCTGAGGTACCCTATGGCAACAGACAGGTATTTCCATAAAGCCAGAGGAAAGCTTGGGTAGGTTTCCATTCAGTGAAACAGCTTTCCCTTCACCACTGAAGGGTGAGCTACCGCGTGTTTACAGAAACAAAGAGTCTTTTATCAAAGTAGTCCAGATCCCAGCCTACCTGGGTGAAGTGTCTGAGTGCCTGTTACTCCTTTAGTACATCTGCTGACTGGTCTTACATGCCACTCTTCATTTCTGAATCCCTCTACCTCAACACAAAGAGTTTGTTTGCTTTATACAAAGCAGAGTGGGCAGAACCATGTGGACATTTCTTACTTCCATTGAGCAAGTTGCTTTCTGTTTTATTTATTATTCCAACCCTGCAAACTCCCCTTTGGAACAATAAAACCAAGTAGTTCCCTCTGTCCCAAGTTGATTTTACATGCATGACCTGAGAAGCTCAAAAAATATGTAATTTTTTTTCCCCTAGATCCTAAACCATCAGCTTCTCCCCAGTGAGTTCTCCATCATACTTTTCCCTAGTAACATCAATTCTCTTTCCATGGTCACTAACAGCATCGGACAGTTGAGCCAGATGCCTGGGCTGCGCTGGGGGCCTGGGGTGTGTGTGGATAAAGGGATGTTTGGTTCAGGACTCTGCTGGTGTTCAGGCTGAATATGACAAAACTATTTAACTCTTCCATCAAGAATTAAGAGGAAACACTAAACTTAAAATGGAATAGGGGGTGTTGTCATTATTCTGCTTGGGAAATTTACCAATGAAGAATGTGAATAAATCAGAAAAGAATGTTTTACATGAATAATGAGTTTGTACAGCCCATTCTCAGGCCCTTCAGAGTTTTGCCATGCAAAAGGCTTTACAAAATGGCTGCTGGGTTGGGTTCTCATCCCTTTATTTCCCACACGCTATCAGGGTGCATTTGCATGCATATTTTTCATCGATACAATTTTATAACCCAGCCTGCAACCTCTGCAGGAGGAGCAGTCAGGCTCTAAAGGTATTTAAAGAACAGCATTAAAATGGGATGTTTGGATGTGCCAAGCAGAAAAAAAAAGGGGAAAAAAAAAAGTGGGGAATGAGCAGAACACTGCAGGCAGTAATTATAACAATACCTCGCTGCCTTTCGAAGTGTCTCATAGCATGACTCATGAGATCCTAACAATGCCTGTAAGATAGGAAGTGTCACTATCACTCTAAGTGGGGGAAACTGAGGTAGAAAAATGGGAATGTACTTGTCCAAGGTCACATACCACAGTAGTACCAAAACAAACAGAGGATCCTATCTCCTAACCCCAGCCTTGTATTCTCCTCCGAAGCGGTTACCCTTTAGCCAACAAATTGCTAATGTTGAATAAGTTGATGATATCCTTTCAGTAGCATCCACTCTGTTATGACTTTGTGAAGAGATCACCAGAATGGAAAAGAATTTGAGCTGTTAAATTACATAAGTGTGTAGTCACCACCTAGCAATGAAGAAAAAAGGGCTGGATATTTTCAGTTACAACTAGATTTTCTAACCAGATGGCCAGAAGAACTGACGTCACTCACATTCCAAATTATAGAGCTGCTTGAAAGCTGCTCCAGCATTAAGGATGCAACCAGGCCTGCATTCTAAGTCATTTTTCCAAGCCCCATTCTGCAAAGATATGGGGAGGGTTTTTGCCGTCATTTTTGCTACGCTGTTGAAAATCTGCTGCTTCTGGGACACACCCAAGCTCCCTCCGGGATGTTCACATCTCTTTTTCCTGGAATGAAGTCCCAATTCAGGCTCAGCATTTAACACCAGCTCCAGAACAGGGCTTAACAGGGTCCTCTGAAATCCTGAGCTTGGGAAGTTTCCTGTCACCGAAAGCTTCAAAGAAGGAATTGTCCCCTGACATTCGACTGCTCCTGTCGGAATGACCTGATCCAGCAGCACTGCGCTGCGGAAGAAAAGCCCAGGCAACACACAGGAATCCAGGCAGTGTGACCAGACAATGGCAAAAGGGAAGCCAGAAAGTGGAAAGCTTCCTGTTCTCAAGTTCTAACTTTCAGCTTTAACATAGAATCAACCAAAATATTTCAGGTCTGCTGTACTTTTGGGTGCTTTTTCTTTCTCTCCCTTTTTTCTTTATAAATTTAAGAGTAAAAAGTCAGTAAGAAGCCAGCAGGAGCTTTGCAGCACAGGGAATGCTGGATCAGATTCAAATGTAAGAACCCTCTCCATCCCAGCTAAGTAAAATGTCTGAACAAGTTCCAAAAAAATGTCAGTCACTGGCTGGACATTTTCCCACCTTCAATGAAATGAAATACATAAGGGGCCTGCAAAACATTTTTAAACCGAGCCATTTCAGAGTTATGGGAGACCAACAGAGAAAACCAGAAAGATCTGAAACCACAAGATGTTGTGTTTTATACTACAGCACCTTAACAATCAGCAAAGTAACATTAGGCATTTTAAAATGCTGTTCCTCCTGAGGTCTGGAATTACCCTGCTGCAGGACAGCTGGCCACATTTTGATGGAACGCCAATACTGGCAGACTGCAGGGTGGGTACAGATGTACCCATCCAGAAACCCAGGTTTCTGTCTGAAGAGCCCATGCACCAGAGCAAGAGGGCAACTTCTGGGCAGTACACAGTCAGAGCTGAAGTCTGTACTATGAACAGGGCTTAAAAGCAGGAGGAGAGCCACACGCTGAATGGCATTGCCAGTATTTTCTGTTTATTGCAGCAACATTTTAAGACCACCTGTGAGGAGCCTGTAATTAACACATATTCGAAAAGGGCTCCAGATCCATAGGTAGAACTGCAAAGCATTATCACTATTTGCACACACAGAAAAAGGAGCAACTCCTTAAAGAGCTGCAAGAGGAATGTTAGTAAAAGTAATCTGTTGCAAAATACACAGTTTTGAAGGTGGTAAAGGAGAAGGAGTAACAAGAAGAAAATATGTGCTGTTATTTCTAGCAAGAGGTGTATTTCTTTAAATCACCCCCCTGTGCAAAATAAGCCCAGTATTAGTTGTGTCTGGAAGCTGGCACGTGAAAGCCTGCCAAGTTTCCATGCAAAATAAAACCTTTTATTTGTTCAAACTTTCTCTCCTTCCCCCCTCCCCATGCAAAAGATTCATGGTTTGGCATGGAAGGATGAATTACATTAGAGTTTAATTATGTTGAAATATGCTAAGGAGGGATCAAAGGGGGGAAAGAAAGAAGGAAGAGTACATTAGGTAAAGTAAGAAGAAAAGGGAACTCAAGGAACTTTTGGAAAGCTGAGAAAGGGTAGGACGTGCTACTGCTCACAGTTTTAGAAGAAAAGCCAAATAAAACAGAATAGGGAACGAAAGATTTCAGAGATGTCCAATACTAGTCCTCAGTTAGACATCAAAATGTAGCCAGAGCCGTGCTCACCCCACAGGTTACTCAAGTCCCACCCAGCTCGTTGGTAGCATGTGCATCCCCTGGGGAAGTGGCTGTGTAACTTCACTACCAAACCTCAATCTCAAATGTAAGTTATCTGCAGTGGGAGACAAAAACCCCAGTTATAGTATTCCATCACTTCCCTTTCCATAGGAACTGCTTGCTGTACATGGAAAGGCACATGTCCCAGCCATGGCAGTGCAATTAGAGGGACTTCTCAAGAAGGCAATGAGACTCTGTGACATTCCACTAAAGCACTGCCTTGTCTCCTTCACCCCCAGAAAAGAACAAAAAAAAACACCCCAGTAGTAAAGAGACAACCTCACTTTTACAGCCTGTTTCAGAATGGTTTAGTGCTTTTGTTCTAACGGTTTTACCTAAAAACCAGATCAGTTCACAGAACAGGTCATGTAATGAGAAGAGCTAACAGCAGCTGCCAGCTCACAGACCTACAACTGGCAATGAGGGGGGGGTGGAGAGCTGCAATACCAGAAAAGCATTGCTTACACTAATGTTACTGGCGGCCCCTCTTGCAGCCACACCATCATTATTCATTGCCCACAGTCCTGTGCTGCCTGACTTGGAATATCCGGCTGCAGTAATGCTTCACGACTGCCCTCGTCTTGAAAAGGTCAAGTCTCATTACTGATCACTCTTTATGTTCCCTGCTTACATTGGCTGGAGAGCCCCAAGTCCCAACAGTAAACATGTAGTACACAACTCTCCTTGTGCTCCAGTAATCAGACCTAACTGCAACCTACACAACCATCAATCACTTCCACAATATTACCAAGAAAATCTGGTCTAAGTACTTGTCAGAAATAAAACACAAACCAAGGTAATGGATTTACACTGAAAATAACTAGGAAAACATGTAAGCAACTGGCCAGCTCTGTGGTGGGAAGCACACACACAGCTCTGCAGCTCTCTAGAAGCTCCCCAAGGCCCACCGCTGACTCTGCAGAATGCACTGAGTGGCAAACCAACCCACTGGCTTTATGCACTTCAAATGTTACTTACTGAACAGCTTGTATCGGGTTGTCTGCAGCCTTTCAAATTATGATCCCTGGTAATAATGAAACCCAACACTTTTACTGAATAAAGTTGTCATGCTGAGGGAAGAATTGAGACTGCATGCCTAACAAAAGTACATTCTGCTCACCTCTGCCCCCTCTCCACCAATGCAACTGTGTGTACACTACAAACACTGGTAACTCCACAACAAAACCACTGCCCTTATGAACACAAGATGCCACGCATGCAATACTTGAGTCGCTTGATAAATACTTTTAATCAGTAAAAACTAGCTATTAATTGCAAACCTAATGTATTGTAGACTGAGACACTTCTATAAACTCAGGAACTCTCCAAGGAACATACTGGGTTTAAATAATAGTCTTATAGTCATTAAAGGCTCTTTGCTTCTCCATGCATTGAGTTTTCTTGCACTAACTGGTATTTTATTACACATCAGTTGTCCTAGACAATTGATTATCTATCATGATCAAGGGAGGTGAAGAAGGGTTGTTTGACTACAGCTATTAAAGATCCATAGGATTTGTTAAAAAAGGGAATAATTACTCCATTGCTTTTTTAGTTTCTCTTCACCTTGCCTTCCTTGGTTAGAAGAAAGCTCATTTCTATCAGGGCTCACAGGCACCAGCCAGGATCTCCCACAGCTTCCACTGCTGACTGCAGCGTGCCAGGCTGGATTCACCAAGAACAACCACCCATCCCCACCAAGCTGGTTTATTATAATTAATACGTTAATTATGAAACAAAGAACATGCTATAATAATCTAAGTTTTATTGGGGGGAAAAAAAGAGAAAAAAACCCCAAACACACCCACCTCAAACCACAATAAACCCACCTTATTAGGCAGTGAGACACTGCAGCTAATGCACCTGAAAGGATGTGTCCTTCACAGCCGTGAAGTCAAGGCTAACACAAAACCTGGGGGCAGCTGTACTGGATTGCTTGAGACATAACTGTTCCAGCCAGACATACACAGACTGGAGATGTTAAAATGATTCCCCACGTGTACTATGCATAAAGGATTCAAGAACAACACAAAAGTCAAATATTTACCTCTGTAAGCACAACAACTTCTAGGTATTTGCACGGTATACAGAAGTTATTTACAGCATGAAAACAAACTAATGTGGAAAACAAATTCAATCAGAGTAGGTAAAATATTCTATAAATCCCCTTCATGACGAGTTAGCTCAGTATAAACTCATCAAGCAGTAGGAAAAATCATCCCATGACCGTCTTCAAGGAAAGCCTTCACAGCTTTCCTGTGCAAGACCTGCCACTGAGAGCCCTGATGCCCATGTTCTCAGTGCTGGGCTGGGCCAGTAAAATGCTCCAGCCCCTCCATTATCTGCACCATTGTTCATTTGCTCAACGACAAACATGATCATGGCTTGGCAAAACCTGCTCAGTTCATTATTTTGCCAAATTTGGGCTTCATTTATGAAAATCATAAGGAATGTAGGAATTGACTACAGGCATTTTAGTCTCCAGAGAAGGGAAATGACTCTCTGTGAGCAGAACAGCAGCACTTTCTTATCCCCAGATCTCAAGCCATTATCCTAACAGGTAATTATTATCACCGCTACGTTTTACACACGTGGCATGTCGAGAGTGAAGCAACCTGCCACGTGGCAGAGCTGGGAACAGAAGAACAGTGCTTGAAACCACCAAGCGTGGTAACATCATCCTCAAGGTTTAACAAACACACAACCCATTCCCCTCTAAATCAAGTGCGGTCTGTGGAGTGGAGTCAAGTCCTTGAAAGAGTGAATATTCCAGACATAAAGACAAAATAAACAGCCTTACAACCCAAACATCCAGCACAATTAGACTAAATTGTTGATCATTCCAACAGCCTGAAAAGAATAGATGATGAAGAAACATCTGTGTAAATTAAAAGGATACTTACAGCCAGAGGAGCCTTACTTGAGATCTCAGGGTGCACTATAAACACTCAAGGCAGCGCTCCTATAGTTTGGGCTAACTTCAAGACAGCTGTTCTGCATTTATATTTTGCCAATCCAGTTTACCGTTGCTATTTAGCCTTACAGTAAGGTAGGAAATGCTTTTAGTATAAACAGTCTTTTTGAGAAGCAAATGTTTTTGCCCAGACTGGATGCGAACAGCTGGAAGGATGGAACACACAGATACCATGGGAAGCGAGAGAGGGCAAAGTAGGTATTGTTATTTCTGCTACATGGCTGATGTGCTTTGGAATTCATCTTCAAAACATTACCAGCAGCAAAAAACCCCAAACTCCAAAACTCTGCTTATCCCATCACTTCTGTTCTTCCCCAAATACAAACAACTTTATTTCACAAAGCATCTAGCAGAGAGAACGTCTGGGGCACAGTCTCTGACCTGTGGAGGAATCTTTGGGGAAAGGGACTGAACCAGTATGTGTGAACTGACGCTGCAGGGACATGCCATCTCTGCATGCAAGATGTTCTCTGGATGGAATTCTCCTGATTGAGTTTATTAGCCATGAAACCTCTGTATTCCTTGATTTTAAATGCTTTCCTGCTCTCATGCCTAATACGATTTCAGTAAACTGGAAGACTGTACTGGGTGAAGGGAGTTCATACGGTTTACATTATAAACATATAGGTTGTACAGTGAGGACACAATCAGGTTGCACAACAGCTCTCTTGACCACTGCTACACCTCCTCATTACCTATGTCCTCCTCTGAACAGTCTCATTCATTTGCTTCATTTTCTGCTAAATTAGATTTCAAGAAGTAAGGAAGTAAATGCCTCTCTCTGCATTCACAGAGCGCTAAGCACAGAAGGTCATGAGTCTGCTTTCCAGCCTCCACTACAGTAGGAATAATAATGAATCTGGTCTTGGTATGACTGTGAAATGGAGCCTGTAATCACGAGGTAAGAGCAGAAAGGAACATACTACTATTAGCATAGAAAGAAACAAACATCAACACGTGAATGCCAAGGCGATGTCAGTGGAGCCATTCCTGATTTACAGAGATGTCGCAGAAAATCAAACCTGAAACTTGGGGGGGGGGGGAAATCAGACCATTCACTCACACAGAATATCCTCCTGCACCACAAATACTCCAAAGTGGGAGAGGATTCAACATAAATTCAATTCTTTCAATTGTCTATGCAACGTCCTAGTTTGACACAAACCTGGAGTAATTCCAAATTGTTGTTGGGAAGAAAGAGGAGAAAAAATGTAAAATGACTGGCTGAAACTCTTCAAAGTAACAAGTCAACTAACGCAACAGGAAGACATTTCTTCCCTGGGGTCTTTGCAGAACAAAGCTTAATCTCGATAAGAAGCTGCTTAAATCTAAAGTAAAATTCTAGATGGTTTTTTTCCCTTTCTAAGGTCAAAACTGCCTATTTAACAGGGTCTCTTTGTGAATTATATATGCATATGCAGTTTACAAACTGAGTGGAGAGAGACATTTTGTGCCATTTTTGATAACAGTTCAGCAAAGACTTAAACACCTATTTAGCACTCAATCTATGAGTCAACACTTCAGCAACTGTCTCTCTAAACGGCTGGTTTTCTTCCTATGGCAACCACCATAATCACTTAAATGAAAACATTCTTGAAGGGAAAACAAAAAAGGGGAATGGGATTAAATCCTTGCCAGTTCAGTTTCTTCTGTGATCAAATTAAAAGTAAAAAAATTACAGTTACTAGGTGGAGCACAGCTGTCTGCAGACTCTTCTACAGGTCATATAGAAATACATGGAGAGGAAGGAAGAGAGGACTGGAAGGGACAAAATCTAGCTCGATTTCTATTGTCTATAATCTCTCCTTCTTCCATCCCAGCGGTGGCTCAGAATGCTGATGCATGTGTCTTTTGAAAGTTAACATTTAACAGAGATTTCAGGTCTACCGAATTCCAAGAAATAAAAATAAACTCTTGCCCTGCTTTGGCTGCCAGCTGAGGCCAATGTTTACTGAGGGGAGTGCTAGGAACCAAGGAGATTTTAGGGTGGAAGAGCTCCAGCCGACTTGCTGGCCTGTGCCCCCCCACCACATAGAGTTTCCAAGCAAGCAGCTTGGACCCACCACTGCTTTTCTCTGCACGTGCACGCCTCCTTATCACGCTTCCAGCTTCACATTATCGGCAGAGTTATTACAGAGAAATGTATTTATTGTGGTCATATAGAAGGGTAACCGGAGCAGCCTGGCCGGCGTGTTAGGCTCTGTTCACATTCAACCTCCCAGCCCATGCACACCACTGGAGGCACATCCTTCCGTGCGCAATGGCACAAGACCATTCGGCTGTCATCCTTCGGGCCAGGCTGTTGAAGTAAGGAGGATTACAACAGAAATGTCTCACCCTCCAGCCCATGTTGCAATTAAGATATTTGAAACTGCCTTTCCTGCAGTCAGTGTCTGCCCTGTCAAAATAAAAAGGGCAAATGTGGTTAAGTTTCCTAAGTGTTCTCGGCTTTGTTCTAAAACCAACAACTATTTGGAGAAAATCCTCATTTCCTATGCTCTTTTCAATGCTGACCTTTGGTCCGCAGCTAAAACGCTCTTCAGATTGACACTGTGCAAATATGTCAGGGCATCCTACAGGACATCCAACAGGAACAGCCAGATTTAAGATAGGTATGTATGGATGATTTAAACCAACATGAACTCTAACAAAGCCCCATGTGCGTGAGTCCATCCCTGTCTAACCTTGGCCAGACACAATGGTGATCCGCTGGGTCTGCCTGTACACTGTCCTGTACGTTTGCCTGTCTCACCCCAGGTAAAATTACCAGCGTACAACAGGCTGGCACAATGTTGTTTGAAAAGAAAATTATCTCTGTTTAGTAAGAAAGATACACCGGGGTGCCTGAAGCAAGCATGCATTTATCTTGAGTTTGTCTTCAACGTGCAACATTCTGGTGGGTTGCTTTGCTTTTTTTTTTAAACAATCTTTTCTCTGTAAAAACAATATAGAAAATAAAGCATGCTTTCTGAATGTTTTTGAGAGTATTATCTACCTGTAAAAGCAATTATACTAAGCCCTAAGGTGCAAGTATCGATGCCCATGGAGTAGGGAGTTTTTCCTTGATTTCGAATGTAAAATGCAGACGCAAGAAGAGCCCAAAATGTCACACACTTTTATCACCACAGGAAAGTTCACATAACCAAGAACTAATGATTTCTTTTTAAAGGCAATGATACTGAAGTTGTATGACTCAGCACTGCTGAGGGAGGTACCTTTAGGTCTTAAAAAGAGGGAAATTCCTTATAATGAGGAAGAACTCGATATTCTACCGTGAGAAATTGCATTGATAGGGTTTTTTTACTTCAGCTATATATGCCTATATATGTCCTTTGACTATTTCTGAAGGCAATAAAACCAACCCTCAGGGGGAAAAAACCCAGAAATTGTGTCTGGTTTCTACACCAAACCATAAATTGTTCCCAGCCTCCCTGAAACCCAGCTCCAGGTCTGGTCAGAAAACTAGCTGCCAAATGTCAGTGTCCTTGGTCCAAGTTTCAATTATTACAGCTAAAGACCCTAAATTTGCTTCTAGTTTGAGGTCTGGGACACTGCAGAGAGACACCACCAGCTCTTGCTTAAGACTGCTTGAGTTTCTGTTGTGAGCAAAATGGGGGTGAGGGTCTCAGCTCCAGTTGTACGACAGCCCAAAGCTACAAAACAGAGGACCAAATCCTGCCAGACTGATGGATTCCCACTGCACAGAGACCACGTGTAAAGGGTTTACAAGGACAGGTCAGCATCAATGGCTGGATGGAGTTGGTCCGTTTCAAAAGGACAGAGATACAAGTAACTTCGGAAATCATCCCAACACACAACTATGAAGTGATACATTTAAAGACTGATGTCTCTCATGAGGATGGAACCCAGAGTATTATATTAATCTGACGGCAGATAATTTCTTCTTGATTTGTTTTGGTTCCTTCTGCATCCCGATCAGAACACGTAATGCCTCGCCACTTTACAGGAAGCTACAAGAACTCCCTGGAGTCAAGATCTTAAGAGACGCCTCCTGTACCAGGCAGCTGGAGCACAAGATGATAAAACCCATTCACTTCCATTAAGGCAAAGTTGCAGGGGCTTTTATCGGATGCCAGAGGATGCTGCTGAAACACACCAACTGAAATGTAACCTACCACGTAGATGGAAAGCAAAGGGTAAAAGTGGGGCACAAAGCCTACAGAGATTGACTTAAAAATCTAACAGAGGTAAGGGAGAGTTTGGAACCACTTGGGTGAAACACTCGCTCCATTAACATCTAATTCTGCAAATCATCCAGAGGCTTTGACAGAAATACAACCTAAAGCACCTCTGTGATGTACCATGGGTGAGCCCTGAGCTGTTTTCCATACCACTGGACATACCAGCTGGGTTCAGCTCTCAGCTGAACTGGCTGCAGGGTCAGAAACCACCCTTGCTGCAAGCCCACAGATACACGTATTTCAGTTTGACTTTGCAAGCCTGGGAAGTCAAAAACCACAGCGTACAATACACAAATGGGGGAAGAGGAGTGAAATCAAGATTTCACCTTCAGAGCACACGAGGATCACATTTCTTCTCCACCTCATACTCCCCTCACCACCCTCCCCCACTCCTTCCTCCTTCTCCTTTTTTAATACTCTTCCAGGTCTGGCAACCCCTATGTTTTTTTTTCCCTCCATAGAAACCGACATAACAGCAAGTTTGAGCCAGCCTCCAGCTCCACAAACACAGCCTGGCCCAAGGCAGACTCAAGAGAAACACAGAGACATGGAAAGAAATGTCCAGGATACCCGCAGGCTGCCAAGCACATCTGATCCTTCAAGGGACTGTTCTAAACTGCTCGGCTAAAGGCATCAGTCCCATCTATCCAGTACTGTGACGCCTGTCCAGGAAAGTAACGGAATGTTGTGCCCACTATGCAGCACCATAGATACGGTTTTACAGCAACAAAGGTTTTGCTAACTTCTTGCTCTTTATCTGCCTCCTTTTCTTCACACACACACTCCTCCCTCCCCAGCAGTTAGCAGGGGAATGAACCCTTAGAAGGAGAGGAAGGATCGGGTATCCAGATGCAGATTGAACCAGGCTCGTAGTGTCTTCCAGAACACTAACCACAATGCATAATCCCAAGACCCTTGAATAAAACCCAAACACCTCATTCACATTTCTGTGCAAATGGTATTTGCTCAAACACTGACCTAAATACATTCTGTTCCCTATTAAAAAGACATCTGTGACATGGGCTAAATACGAAGACAACTCTCAAAAAGGTTATGCTGGTTTCCAAAGAGAAATAACATTAGAGGCAATAGCAGACCAGTGAAGATTTCCAGTATCAGACTGGTCTAAAAGTAACAACATTCCTCCCCCAAATTCTGCTCCACACAACAACCTTTCAGAGGAACCACTAATTCACAGGAGTTATCTTTCCTGGTTATGAGTGATAACACAACCAAAGCAAAATCACCAGGGAGTATCTGCAGAGATGCATCCATCCATGAGCCATGCCTTCAGCCCTCTGGGCTTTATTGTCTTCCCATCCACAGCAAAACACCCATGTTTCTGGAAAAGGATTATCAATGCCAGCAGCTCCACAAGGCTGTTTCGTACAGCGGTGAGCTAGTACAGCTACTCTGATTTGTCTTCTCCTTGGATGGGGCAGGGCTGCCCGAATGAGGTGGCCTTGAGATGCCCTGGGAGATTTCCCCAGCACAGGCTGACTCCTATGTGTAAAACCAGTCCTGAGAGGTCTTTGAACTGGTGAGCAATGAGAAGCCTGACGCTGACTGGCACTGCCCTTGCTCTGGAAGATGCTTACGCAGCTCTGAAGGTTCTATCAGCACCATGTGCCAACCCAAACACGGTAAATATTTATCTCTTATAGTAAATATTATCTTTTCCTTTCTCACTTTCCCTTAGAGTATTGAGGTGAACTTCAGGAGGGAGGTCAAAGGTTTTAATGTGCATCGTGCTCCACTGACACAAGCGCAGTATCTTATTTTGGAACTTTTACTGCCTCAAGTCATCTTAAGAACAATTTTGCAATTAAAAGAATAGCCTCATCACCTTTCACATAACCATACAACTATTCGAGCCTCATCAACCTCCACGTGCCAATAAAAATAACAGCTCACTCCAAAATTGAGACATATGGAAGAAAACGGAAAACAAATGAAAATTAAGTCTTCTTGGCTATTTGCTGCTCTGTTCCAGCTCCTCAGCGCTCACTGGCCCAGGGTGCACGTCACAGCAAACCTCACTAGCCACCTCTCCATTGCCTTTGAAGCATTTCTGAAGCACCACTGTCAGAGCTGGCACACAGCACGACACATGCTGCCCCAGCCTTTCACAAATCCCTTTAAGCCAAGTATCAAAAAGGACACTGAAAAGCACCAACTGACCTTAAATTGCTGTTTTATTTGGGTCACATCCTTCTAATACAGCAAGTCAATGGCTGCAGCTAACAAGTAGTAGCAGAAGGGGGGGGCATAGAAGGCTTCACACCTTAAACCACAACACTTTATGAGCAGAAACCAATGATGCCCAGAACGATATATGTGAAATGGTCCACCATCTTCAGACTAGTGTGCAATCCTGCAAATTAGGACTCTGGAGTTCTTTTTCCACCCACCCTGATGTATGACAGAGATCTGAACCTATCCAGCATGTTCTCATGCATATATGAAATAAGCATAGTAATAATCATATGAAACAGTGCCTAGCACAGATCATCAAGGACTAACTCAAACATAGCAGCAAAAACTCGATGTGCACAGAACCATACTGAATAAGCAGGAGTTTGTCATGACAGTTGACAGTATCGCAGCATAGGTCACTCCTGTATGAGTCTGCAGACCTCACAAATGCATACAAGGACTTAGGCTTCCAAAAAGAGAAGACTCTTTCTAGTGTTAAAATGAAGTTCTGAGTGGAGAGACTGTGAGAAGATACCTTGCTGGGTACTGATCTGCTTCAGCACTGCACAACATTTCACTCAAAAAAGCTTTCACAAAACAGAGGCATGAGAGGACAACAATAAAGGAGTAATAAATGGAAGAAATTATCACAGTTTAGGAGTCTGTGCACTATTTCTTGTTTGCTGTTCAATGTAAGAAGCCTCGAACCTTTGAAGAAAAAGAATTCCAGAAGGTCAGCGTGAGTGAACTCCCAGCCTTACAGTATTACAGTTATTCTTCTGCAACATTAGGTAAGAAAAACAACATAGCTCCAGAGTATGGAAATGCCAACTGAAAACAATTCCTGCTATCAAAAGAGGCAGGCTCAAAGCTCCCTGGCTGCTCCTTCCCTCCCAATCTGCAGGAAACACTAGCCTCCCTCGTGAACTCGCTGGCCTCCCACGTGCCCTCAGAAAGCTGTAAAGGACAACAGAACAGGCTGCAGAAGGCTTGGGAGCAAGCTAAAGGAACCCGCCTTTTCAGAGAGAAGAAAAAGGGCAGAGGCTGCTTACAGCAAACGACATTATCCTGTAGGCTGTGAAAACAGCTTGTGCCGGGCAAGTCCGGTGAGCCCTGCTTTTGTGGGGTCCCTCAAGGCACATGGTGATTCAACCCTGGAGAGAAGGAAGCTCCAACACTCCCTCTCCTCTCCTCTCTTTAAGGATAGTGAGACAGAAGGCTGTAGAGCACCACCTGAGAAGCTGGCATTATACTAGACCCCATCTGCTCTTCCATGCTGTCAGAGAACGAGTATGGTTATGTGGTAAATGCAGCAACCGCAGAACTTGGGGGGGAAAAAGCCCTCGGACCAACAGCTGGATTCTGAGAGATGCTACACACTGTGCCTGTAACTTGGCCAGCCTCACAGGACATGCTGAAAGCATGATGTGTGTCTCTGATGGCAGTTAGAGCACTCACATGCACGAGGATGCATATGCAAGTGAGGGACCCGATTTCCGTGCTGTGGGGACCTGAAGCTTTGTGCCAGGACATGAATTGTGATCTGCTGTGGAAAGCAGAGACAAGCAGACTCACTCGAATGCAAAGAATTAAAAGACTGGACTCTCCATTGCCCCCATGCGCTTCCTCAGGACATTCTGCTACCTCTGTGCACTCCTTTTAACCTTAACAAATGGAAAGAACCAAACAACCCGTGTTTTGGTTTAGTCATATTGGAGATTCCCATCAACATACTGCCATGTGACTTCCAGAAAGCTATCCTTCATTTACCCTAGCTCAGGAGATTGGGATCAGTCCAGCTGAGCAGAAGTCCAGCTCTCATTCTGTAACTCCGTCAGTATATCATCTCAGCATCGCAAGAGAGATCTCCTCCTGCACTCTCACCAGCCCGCTCCCATGTCTCCTCTTGCCTGCTGCAGCTCCTCTGTGACCCTCACAGTCACGTCTCTGGGCTGACTCCAGAACGCCACTGCACTAGCAATAAACAACTTTTCTCAGAATTTTATTCCCAACCCCCCTTTCCCATCCTGTGTATTTTGTCTGAGGCTGTGGTTGGAAACACCCAGACAGAATTATTGCAACCCATCTTTTTTACACACTGTGCAGACTGTCTCCTCAGCATGATGCATTTTTAATAGGTTTTCTAAATGCAGACAACCAGGCTGCTAATAACAACCTTCCCCCCCCTTCTTTCCTCCTTTTTTATTCCCCACAAGGTAAAGCTGCTGCAGAGCTTTGATGTCTCACTACACCTTACTCAAAGGAACACAGTTTACATGGCAAACAATTGCAAAATATACAGCACTTGAACTCTTACGACTGAAACATTCACCATCGGAAAGATTCTAGCACTTGCTTGCCACTTCTGTTAGGACCACCACAAATTATACTCTTCCAGGGCACAAGAAGCACACTATCTGAACAGGAATTGAACAAAAGATCTCAGATGCTGGGCACTGAACTAAACGAGAAAGGTAACTCCAAATTTAGCATGCCACAGGCAAAGCCCATCTCCTCCTGCAACACTTGGGACAATCTGCAGAGAACTCCCTCTTGTTGGACAGAGATGAAGAAGAGAAATCATGCTATCAGGTTTGAGCACCTTTCATCCGTCCTATCTCCATCTCTGCCATTTCTTTATGTTGCAACTAACGCCCCTGCTTCCTTGGCACCTCATAAATTGTAAGGCTATCCCTGTACTGATCAATCCAGTTAAAAAGGGCTGATCCTGCATTGCAATGTATTGACATGCACTGTACTAAATAATAATACCAAGTAGAAGGATGGAAGGTGGTAAGCAGGCGGTTCGGGCACTGTGGGTGGGTGGATAGGTAAACAAGAGATAGATAAGCAGGCAGATACACCTTGCTATGAAAGAAAAAGGCATCACCCTTCTTGAGCCCTCCTGAACCGATTGTGCTTACAGCCTTTAAAAGTAAAGCTACAATTTAGCTTCAATTTTACTGAAAAAAAATATGCATATAAATAAAACCCAGGAGCACTGATGTCACTGACTTCTTTTCCCCCTGCTTTTCCAAAAACGGAACTTTAAAAATGGGCCAAAATTCAGGAGAAAAGGCTCTACTGTCTCCAGAGCTAAAATGTACCAGTTTGACTTGGCAGCTGAACAATTTTCCACTGATTTGATGCTTTCCCCCTCCTCGAATTCTCCCATCCAAATGCAGCTGGAAATGTCGTTAGAGAAAAGAAGAGGCATTTCCTGTGCGGTTCCCCCTTCCCCCACCACATTCTTGGCACAAAAGGCAAGGGAAAAGCTAGAGAGACAGAGCGTGCATAAGAGGGAGAAGAGAGAGGCAGTGTGCAGGGATTGCTGGCTACTCACCAGAAACGTACAACAGGAATTGCACGACTCCAAAGACACCATCTACCTCCTTTCTCCAGGACCCCGAAACCAAGCTGATGAAGCACTTGGTTCAGGATGGACTAGAGGTCAGAGACATGAGCATGGCACTACGTCCTGGAAAGGATACTTTCCAGATACTGGAGAGGCCCTAGAGGAGAGATGAAGGATACTTCCCAGAACCAGCCACACAGAGCTTAGGTATCTGCACCTTAAACCCAGCTGTGTTAAAATTCTTCAGAGCTCCAAAATATAACAAATAATAATGGGGGGTTGGACACAGCATGATGGACACACACACACAACACATGAAGAAGACACACAACAGAGAAAAAAGACCTGTTTTAACACTATGGTCTCAGGCTGTATTTGATCAACTTTTTGAGTACCATTGGTCTAGCCTTTGAAAAACTGACCAAAGAGCACAGGTTTTGAAAAGGACAACAAGCAAGGCTTTTCACAGGACAAGCTTCCAGCGCCCTGATTTTTCAGAACGTGTATATTCAGCACTTTGTGAAAATTAAATCCTTCTAAGGCATCCAAATCCAAACACTCAAAGGGACTGGCACTTCTAAAAACAGCCTGAAGTAGCCCAAACGTTTTGTGACACTGGCTGCTGCCCAGTCATTTTGCACTGTTGTGTGCTGCAGAAAGCAGCCATTGTCCCAGCTCCAGAATTCCCAATGCCACTCCCAAACTGCTTGTAACACTCAGTGTTCTTTGTGAAAGCGATCCTACAGCAAAAGCTGTACGCTGGGGTATCACAAGCCGACTTCCCCTGCTTTCACTTAGTCACTCTTCTCCAGAATGGATCAAAGCCTCCAACAAAGGTTGAGTCAATTTAAACATTCAGC
Organism: Zapornia atra; assembly: GCA_013400835.1. Taxonomy (NCBI): domain Eukaryota; kingdom Metazoa; phylum Chordata; class Aves; order Gruiformes; family Rallidae; genus Zapornia; species Zapornia atra. The sequence goes on along the minus strand of VZTU01004372.1, from coordinate 531,153 downwards.
TTGCTTCTTTGAGCTGTGAATTAAATGTATTCTTTGGTGCCTGGGTAGGGATGGGGTGACTCAGTGTATAAACATTAACTGACTCTAAAGCTAATGGAAAAAAGAAATATGGAAAGGAGAAAAACAGAATCATACATAACTTCTTGTTTCAGCTGGCAGCAAAACCATCTTAGGCTGGTGCATGGCAGCTCGATGGACTCTGTACCATCTGGGCTGGTTTTTGAGGTAACAAGTACACCCCTACCTTTAAGTCTCAGTCCGAAATTCACATCCGTGCAGGGGAAGGGAACATATAAAGGGTGTGGTCTAATTACTTCCTTCTTTGTTCAGCAATCAAATAACAGTACTAGGCTATCTATACCCTTGCTTCCTCCTTGGCAGAGGGGAAGAATTCTCAGTTTGCTGACCAGACCTTGCTCTCTATAAAAACTTTCAACTGATCCCACTCTTCCGGTATAAACATTGCAAAAGTTTTTACATAACTCAAACAAGAGCACGGTGCTACAAACACACCCATGTACAAGCAATTCCTATCCCAAAGAGTTTACAACCTAAAGAGGAGGAAAAGGAAGGCTCCTTTTAACAAATCTGGATTAACATGATTTGGATCATGCTTACAGAGGATTTACGTGGCAAAGGAATTAGATTTATATATCCTCAGTCCCACCTTCCACTGGAGCAACTGCAAAACTTCACTGCAGCGTAACACCACACTGAAAATTGCATCTAGATACCAGGAGGAGACACATGGTACAACCACTGTGTGTGTTGCCAGGCAGACACACTGCCTGGCTGCCTGCAGCTCGCTGTTCAGAAGAGATGTTCTACCTGGAGCTGGACTGTCCCTTAATGGTGAAAAAAGGCAAAGAAGCAACTACTGCACTGACTTGCTAAATCGGTACCCACACCTCTGTAAGCACTATCCCACTCCTCCAAGGGCACTAACCTCTTCTTATCTGCAAATGGCTGCACGACTCAGACACGGTGATAATATGCACTTGGCAGGCGGCATCAGGAACTGTTTAATGCTGTTTGACTTCAAGATGATTTAGAGGGTCAGCTTCTACCGTTCTATCCTGCTACTGCATTTCACTGTCATCTCTGTGTTCCATTAGAGTGGGGGAGAGGTGGTCCTCAGGAAAACCAGCCACACTTGAAAACAGCTGTTAATTTTCCCATTTGTTTGCTGGGAAGCGGGTGACGGACTGTGCAGTGCATTCAAAATGGCATTAAAACCTCTTTACAGCAGCATAAAGGAGCCTCAAAGTAAACAAAAAGGCCCTGTAAGAACAGATTTCATACAAATGGTTCCTGTAATGGTGCAAGTTCTGCTTCAGCCCAACCACAGGTGTAACAACGCACTGTGTTTGTGTTTGCATGCTTCAAAGATACATCTATACCCACAAATAGTAAGGCAGAGCACCCCTGAGGCTGCTCTAAAGTTCTTACTGACCAAGAAAGAGAGCTAACCTTGGAATGGCATCTAAGGATGGTGTTTGTAGATGTCCAATCGTCGACATACAGATACCTGAGCCCCCATTTCTGAATATTTACAATGTTTTAAAATAAATTCAGAACTGAGAGGTGAGAGGCAAAAGCTACAAGCCAGATTACTGAGGGAGAGCTGCACAAGGGTCATCTTGGCCTCCTCTTTCCTCCACTAAACCCAACAACGTCCCAAACACTGGCAACAGGGCACCGTACTTGAAGGAACAGCGCATGCAAGCAGTACAAATTACAGGAGAGCTCAGTAAGGGCTGCTTCCTGCATTTTTCTGACATCTCATGTAGGCATGCAGTACAGAGAACTCAAACCTTCCCAGAGCATAAGGTAAAAGACAATTTCATAAGTTGCCTGATGTATCACAGTCACTGTTAGAGCCTTGAGCACAGGAAAAGAACATTCTGGAACCAAAGCAAAAGCATTGTCATTAAACAGAGGGGGTTTTCTTATCTCCCCCTTCCACTGATTCTCCCCACTGCTGCTGCATCTACAGTTTGCCACTTTTCTAGAAAAGGAAGTGAAAACGCAGTAACACAGAAAGAAGCTTAAATTAATGCTGCAAATCAGCAAGAGCTACACCCCACTGTCTCTTGTGGCCTCAGCACACAGTATTATCAAGCAAGCTCTTTGCAGACAGTGCTCAGTCATGCCCTGACCACATAAGCAAGTTTTTTTCCCCCCGGGTGACCTTCTCCTCCCTTTTCCTGTGTATTGAGAGGAGAACGTGTCCATCCACTAACTACCAACCAGGGGCCAAAATGAAATCCAGAGTTCTGCTGCACAGCAAAAGCATACTACAATGGCTCCTCTGAGCTAACTGAGAAGCACCTCCCGACAGGTCAGGGAAATTCTGGCCTTCAAGAAGTGAGAATAGTTCAGTCCTACATATTTTCAGTGTCAGAAATGGATGGAGAACACTTCAGCAAGCTGCTGTGGGGCAGCAAGGAGCCACAGGCCTCACTCAGAACGGGAATGCTTGCTCACTTTACAGCACAGTACTGATGCAAATCTTGACTTTACCAGGACAGTTCTTGGTAAACTGTATAATTGTTACCAAGAAAATTAGTTTTTGAGCCATACCAGCTATGCCAGTAACTCCTGGCCCATCTGCATAGAAAGTCCTTATTTCAGGCGTTCCGAGCCTGCGGCTGCAGCTTGCTGTCCTGTGCACGTGCACAGAAGAGACATGATCTTGCTAAGGCACACAGCAATAAGGCAAGGAGCAATGGTTTCAAACAGAAAGAGGGAAGATTTAGATTAGATATAAGGACAAAACCCTTCCGTGTGAGGGTGGGGAGGCCCTGGCACAGGGTGCCCAGACCAGCTGGGATCTCTGGAAGGGTTCAAGGCCAGGCTGGATGGGGCTCTGGGCACCCTGGGCTGGTGGGGGATGTCCCTGCTCGTGGGAAGAAGGGCACTGGGGGGCTCTGGGGTCCCTTCCCACACAGACCATTCCAAGATTCTATGATCTGTAAGGACAAAAGAGCAGGAACAGGTTTTCCTACAGCCACAGCAGCAGTAATGAAGGGGTCTTCCATGTACATCAATTCAGTGAACGACCATGAGCTGTTCCTCTCTGCCTTAGTTTTCCCCAAAGGAGAAGTAGTGACCTGCCGTTATAAAACACTGACCTGTGAAACATATAAGGCTTTAAAATTATTACTAAACAACCTAATTTGTTAACCCATTTCAGAGTCAGACATTCCACAGTCTACAAAGTCACTTTTGAGTAACGAAGCACACAGGCCCAGTTCGTAACTTACCCCAAAGCGAGCGGAGTCTGAGTGGTTCAAAACAAGGGCTCAGCTCACAAAACAGATCCACACAGGTACATTCTACTGTTACAGCTTTTTCCTTCCAAAGCTGCTAGTCTTTACCACGGTTACCAGTGTGGTTAGATTAAGTTAAGAAATAGTGGTTATATATTTGTGGTCATATTAAGCAAGTGAAAGAAGGTGGTTGAACTCAGTAGAGGTGGGGGTAAACCCAGACAAGGAGGAAAGAAATCTGTTACCTATCAGCTTCTCAAGCCTTCTTTACATGAGCAGCCATGCTCACTTTGTTCTGGGGAAAATGAGGCAAAACACCCTCCTTTTTATTGGCAAATCTCAGCGGTGATAACCAGATGTGTTGGAATTTACCAAGCAGCGACATCCACATGCAAATAAACACTTCAGTTCTGTCAGGATGTTTATCCCTGGTGTGTGGATATCGCTGCCAACTACATTTGGATACTTCCAGCTGTTATCACCATTATTTTGTGCTACAAAACTAGAAGGATGGAAACTTCCGTCCAGTATCAAATGGCAAGGATCTTTCATCCAGCATGAATTGCCACACGTTTTACACCCAGTCACTGAGATTACTGGGCCCAGGCAGACAAGAGACTGTGCTGTGTCTTCACACCAAGTGACAGGCTGAGGCACTTTGGCCAGTCACCGCCCCACGGTGACTGACAAGCCTGACATGAACCAGCCCTGATTCTAGCTGAGCTGCTCTTTCGAAGTCCCTTTTGTTTCTCCACAACACTTTGCATACTCACTGTCTGTCTCTGCTTCCTCCTGCTTACCCTGCGGTCGGTGTGGGGAGCCAAGGGACCCGGGCCAATTAAATGTGGGAGCAGGTGGCAGCCAGGTGGAATTATGAGAAGGAGATATGAAATTTCCTCTATTCTCGAGGATCTGCTCTCTCTGCACTGAGATCATACTTACAAAACAGGTGCTGCTGCACCATATGTCTCAGAGAAAGTCACACTAGGCAAATTCTACCCTGCAACAGAAGAATCCTTTTTTGGTTTGGGGTTCTTTTTTTTTGATCCCTCAGGTATCAACCCCCTGGGGAGACTCTGGGTTGCTCATGTGAAAGGTGCCAGGAGCATAATACGTACTGATGAATCTCACAGCTGAATTTACATGTAACATCACTTAGCTTGTTACTCCCTTTCTGTATAAATGATAAAAAACTCGGACACTGTTGCAGCATCGTATCAGCACAGCTCAGACACATGCACAGAGGGCTTCTGATTCTGACTGCTTTTTTCATACCCCTCAGTGAATGAGTAGAAAGCAGTCCAAAAAACCTCTCAGACATAATGATGTTACACTGTATTAGGAAGCCATTAAAGAATTATTGGGGTTGTCAGAAAGGCCTAATAGAAACACTTAAGTCATCTGCCTTCTGTCCTCTCTTTCACCCCTATTTTTGGCCCTTCCTTTGGAGATGAGTATCTTGCACAAACAAAATTACCTTTGATTGCAACAGCTGAACTTTAGAGAGCAGTGAAAAGCAGCTCCTCGCTGACTACAGGGAGTGGGCTGCCACAGACAGAAACACAGGAGAGCAGACAAGAAAAACAAGTTTTAATTGAAGCCACTTCTAGATAATCAATTTTCCCTTTTTTATCATCAAGTTCTAATATCTGTCTGAAGAGCGTGATACAACTGACACATTACAGAAGGTGACTCAGTGATCGAGAGCAAGGTGGCAACGTGTGAAAAGCACGATCCTGAGAAGTGCTGAACACCTTCGAGCCCGAGACTGCACAAGACAGCTACAGCAGGATCTCTTAGGACACCAAAGGATGAGCAGCATGGAACTCCCCATTACTTTGGGAGCTCTCGGTGACAATGCACCAGTGGTAACAGTAGCACCTCTCCAAAGGCCCCCACAAGGGCTTGGGGGATGCCTAGGCTGTCATTCGCCCTACTCACCCCTCCCTGAAAAGCTTATAATTTGACATAATATTGCTGACAGGCGGCGGAGGAGTCAAGGCAGCTTGTTCAATGTCACACAGCCGGTCAGAGGCAAAATTAGATGTGGCTCCTGTGTCCAGTGATTTCTATAACCCACAGTGCAGTGCCCCACAAGAACCAGTAATTCTTAAACAGAATTCAACAGCCCAACTTTTTACATCAAATGTTCTCAGCTTAGTTGATGTAACCTGAGAGAAGAATTTCGGGTTATTTTTAGCCAGTGGCTGCTGCTGCTTTTTATGTATATATACTAAGTAGACAGCCATTACCAGTATCATTTTACGTTATGTTCGTGCATAACTAGATGTATGAACATTTTTATAGATTCATACATACACACTCTCCCTATGTTTTATGTACAGAATTTATATATATATGCCAAAGAATAATTATATGTGCAAGGAACCTAAGCATATAGTGTATCATCCTGCCACTATGTTAAATAATTTCCTTTAAACCAATCAATTACATCAATCTTCAGAGACTTATAATTTGTCATACCATCAGAAGAGAGAAATTAATCTATAGCATTGTAAAAAGAACAAGCACAAGGAAGGGAAATTTGCAATTCATGAGCTCCACGGTTTTCGAGGGAGGGCGCGTGGTGGGAGAGGGACAAGGGAAGCTGATGAGGTTTGGTTTTTAAGCCAAAGGGACCAGCATGCCCCCTTCCTGGCTCCCTACTGACCCCCCCCCCCCCAGCCTTTTTTCCAAGTGCACAGTGCCTGTAAAAATTCCTGCTCGCTATTTGCGGGCAAGGTCACTGTGAAAGGGCATGGCTGGGAGCCAGGGTGTTTTTCAGCCGAGCTGCAGGGAGGGGAGGGGAGGCTCAGGAACTCAATTATAAGTTTCTCCAGTCTAGCCAGGAGGCTGGGAGCCCAGACTGCGGCTGTTCCGTCCTGCGCTCGCACGCCCTGTCTGCCCGGCTCGCCGTCGCCGCGCCAGGACTGACGCATTTCGCAGGCATTCTCGAATCCGCAGCAGGGAGGCCCGGGAAAGAGACGCTGTTTTCCCTCGATGGCCTGGTGAATCCATATGTGGTTTTCCGGCATGACATACCGGCCTGCAAGATGCATGTCGCATGTCCTTTAATAGGCATTTGTGCTACACGGGCTCCACACGGACGTTGCTCTGCGTGTGCGTACCTGGAGACACGTCTGAGTAAATGCAACCTTTGAGGGCAAGCTGCTTAGAAATCTGCAGACCTGGCTGTGCGTCTGACAGCACGGCCCTGCGCTGACGGCATTCGCTGACCCAGCCCGCAGACACAAGCCACTCCTTTGTCATTCAGAGGCAAGCAGGGTCATCCCCAGCGAACAGATCATTAATTCTCCGAAGCCTTATTTGTCTCAGGGCAGAGGAGTAACGCGCACAGGCTCAGTAACGCTCACAGTGTATTTGAAATACTGTCGAATGTCACCCAAGGGGAACCTTTGCCCTAAAATTGTCACACAATTTCCCTGGCTGGGACTATGTCCAAGGCGAATCCATTCACCAGCACCGCATGACTTCCTCTTATGCCTCCAGGACAGGCAACCCCCTACCAGTGGTTTAAAGAAGTATTTGCATGGAAGCAGCTTGCTGCTTTCTGTATTGCTGTGTGTGCACGCGCACGTGTCCACGTGCTCCACCCTAAACACTACCTTCAGCTTCCTTCAGGTTTCTGACCCCAATTCTCAGCCTACGAACTCGAAGCAAAGGCTGTTAGACAGATAGCCAGGTTCTAGCACAAAAGCTGCCACCACAGCACCTGGGAACAGAGTATTAAAAAAAAAAAGTGCCTGGATCCCACAAACATAGTGCCTGCTACTTTCCAAAGCACCATGAACACCTACTTCACGTGGAAGGGTTTCTCACACTCAATATGCTATAGATCCTCCTTCCCCCATGTTGGTTTTCTAGTTACAGTTCTAATTGGAATCAATTTGGCACATCACCTGGGAAATGAAACAGTATCTTTGATCATCTACTGAGTACTGCACGCATAGACCTTTTGAATATGTACCCACATACAGACATTCTCATCCTCCTAAGTATTTACTTTGCTTGCAGAAATATGCTGAGTTTAAAATGTAAATACAACAGGGTTAATGGACCGGCAGAACCTTCTCTCTTGCCTGAAAACTGGGCAGCACCTCTGTAACTCCACCGCACAACAAATCCTCTACTAACAGGCACACACGATAGCCCAGAGAATCCAGAAGCCTGAATTTGCTCTACAGTGCAAGGGGCTTTTTTTTTGTGGACAGATTCCAATCTCAGAGAGGCTCGTATTGCTCCCCTGAAGCCAAGGCATACCAGCATATCTGAAATTAGAATGCATTTTCTGAAGTTTTTAAGGTCATGTCACCTTAGATTTTTTGATAAAGGCTGAGTAGTGCTTGCCTGAGAATAAATCCAGCCAGTCCTTAGAGGCGTTGTTGCATACCAACTGGAGGAAGTGATTAAAAATTAATGCAAGCTATGAGATAGAGAAACCTGAAAGGGTGTGCCTGTAAAACACACTTTCAATCTGTCTTGTCAGCAAAAGAGAAAAATCAGATTCTTATAATACCAGACTCTTGGGAAGTGGTTGGGGCATGAACTGGTGTGTTCTTTCACGGATTCACCTCGAACAGTTAAGAGCTAGAAACTCCATGTTACCACAAAGACATTGCTTACTTCCCAGGTGGGGGTGCTGGAAGTAGGGGGAAGGGACCGTGGGGGTGTGGAGGTACAGCTGCGGGTGGCAATTACACTGCTGGCATGTGTAATTCCACTAATGCTCTAACACAGGGGAGTGAGCTGTCCTTGTACTATTCACTTCTGGCTGGTTGGGGGGTTTTATTATTATTATTGCTCTTCAGATACATCATTAAACCACCTTGAAAGAATAGAGTCTGTTTCTGAAGGCTCCTCTATCTTTGGGCTGCCAGCAAAATACATGGCAGGAAAAGGAAAGACAAACTGAACAGCTTTTTAGGAAGTTGAAGTTGGGGGTAATTCCATTGTTTTATGCACCTTCGGGCACAAACCTACGTTTAAGATAGTCTGGCTGGTAATGAAGATCTTCATGTACCAGAAAAGCAGAACCTTCCACTGTCCATTAAAGGAATGTTTGCCCTCAAACTGGAGATGTAGTAGTCTTCCCCACAGTAAGCCACCCTGGTTGGAAAGTTTCATGGCTATTTGGATTTTAGTAATTTGATTAGCAGATATGATTTTCAGTTTACCTGGAAAAAAGCTAATTTCTGGTGTGGAAAAAGATGAGCTGGAAGGTACCTGGTTCCTTGGATTAGCAGCAGTATTCACAATTAGGCTTCATGAACCTTCACAGGAGGCTTGGGCTGCTGCTCTTTCCCAGCCTCCTCACTTTCTCTACCCAACACCAAAAATCCCAGTCATTTCATTAACAAGTTCAGACTGCTTCTGTTTTTTCCCAGTAAAGGTCACACTTAACCTGTGACCTTTGCCATTTCCAAGCCATCTTGACTCCTCCATGCACCATCATCCACCCACCCCTGGGACTTCCATTTTTTATTGCTCACTATGCATTTCCAGTAGTAAAGAAAGATGGAAATAAAGCACAAAAAGGGATGACACCAAATGTGTGGCCTGTATATTATGACAGAACTTGCATGTTGTGACAAGAATACCTTGCTGTTGATATCATGACTGCCTGGAAGTCCTTGGAAGGTGGCTAGCAGTGGGCTCTGGGGTCAAGCCCTTATTACCAAGCAGGGCTGCGTCCCCGAACTGCAGTTACTAAAATAAATCGATTCAGCAGCATCACCAGCAGGCCACCTCCTAAAGCCTCTCGGGGACAAAACGTTACGGTCTCTAACAAACCTGTCACCACTGTCAGAGTACTGCCAGTACAAAAAACCCTCCAAACAACAAAGATGTCACTTGGGGGGCAACAGAAAAATGCCCCAGCCCTCCCCACTGCGTGTTCTCTTGTGCACAGAGCACACTCGACTTCTCTTAATTATTCCTGATGTTCATTGTAGGTTGCATCATTTTGGAACATCGACGGTATCATTTTTAAAACTCTGGTTGCCATGGCAGCACAGAATGTGGCTCTTAAATGTACTCTGCTTGCACATTTCTCTGACAAGAGGCTGCTTTTTTTTCTTTTTTTTTGGGGGGTGGGGGGAGCATCTCTACTAAGAAACATGATATAATGGGGGAAAAAAGCCCTGGAGAACACGGATAGGAAGAAGATGGTGGCTTATATATATATATTCACACACACACACGTGGTGGGGGAGGAAGGGGGGGCAGATGCTGGGCTGAAAAATAGAGCCAAGAGGACACTTTTCTTTTAAAGGCAGAGTCTAAGCAGTAGATTTTGGATTGTCTCAGGAAGGTTGTAAATTCAGACAAATGGAGCCACTTCCTTACTGCAGCATTTACAGCTCTGTATTCAGCCATTGTTTCCCTTTGTAAAGTCTTATGCTGGACTGATTACTCAAACCCAGAACTTTAAACCTTGAGCAACCTCTCAAAGAAGTGGTGGCAGGTGATAAGGGACAGGTTTCTGTGTAACCAAGCAGACACTCCCTTACCTCAACTGCTACTCCTTTCTAACCCTCAACTGTCTGCAAGAGCTCTTAAGGGCAAAGCAGGAAGTAGGCAGGGCAAAATAGCCACTGGTAAAGCAGACTTTACCCACATCCCCATAACACAGTAACTATGAACATCGATTCCAGTGTGGTACAGGAGTCTTCTCAGAAATGTGTCATTTCAAGAGAACAGTGAACCCTCAACACCACCACCAAGTTTAGCACTAAAAAGAAGCTGGTACTCCTACCAATGATCTCTTAAGAGTAACTTTTCCATCTGACAATAGAGAGTTTTACCAGCACTGCCCTACGCCCTTTTAAGGCACTGTATAGTTTAGAGTATTTTCTTCTGGTTTTCACTTCAACATCCAATCCCTTCATCAGGAATCTTCTAAGCAAGAGCCTAAGCTCAAGTTAGCAGGGTGCTGAGCAGTCCCTATTTGAAAAGGTACGGAGGAACAGAGTATTTTTTGCACCTCAAGACTGTGTCCTTCAACACTAGGAGTGGGGTTTGAAACTTATTTTAAATCAGGACGCAGTCTTGTCAGCGATACTCCAACCTTATTCATTAAAAACACAGGTTGCACCTTTTTCATGGGAGCTGCTGCACTTCCTGCTTTGCATGAGCCCTAAAAGAGAAAAAAACAGACTTGCAGTTTGAAGTACTTCTTCCCTTCTGGCTTTCACTAGCAGCAAGAGTGAAAATTTACATTAAAATCTATTTCTCCAAATGTTCAGTGCAGTCTAGTTTTGGCACAAGCACTCAAGCCATTTTATCCTTCCCTAACAAGCAGCCTATCAAAAAAGATAACCCTCTAAGTGCTTCATATAAGTCTATAAGCAGCATTATCTCCATTTTTGCAGATAGGTTAACAGAGGGAAAGGATTTTGAATCCATCACTCAGGAGGAGACGGAAATAGAAACCAATTGTTCTGACCTTCACGCCTGCACCCAGTTCCTACAATCACAACATCCTCTGACTGTAAGAAAATGAACGATGGCCTAGGTAGGAAAATCATCTAGAATGATGTAGAGAGGAAAGACAGTGAGTAAACGAGAACTAGAATGACATAGCAACCTCCTGGTTTTAATAAGGTCATGAGATGTTACTCCAGCTAGAATGACCAAATAACTGCTTGATCTACCTGTTTAAAATTTGAGAACACATTCTTTTTTTACATGCCCACACTTCTGGGTGGAAGGAGTAAAGTTTAACTAAAATCAGGTCCTAAAATCAAGATAAGAGAACTAATTTTCAACAGCTGCCCAAGTCATTACTGTCACTAGTCCACCCAAGTTCACAAGGAGTTTTTAGAAGACAGTGTAAATACCCAGATTTAAACTTTATGTGATTTTTTTTTCTTGCAGATTTTGAAATAGGTAGTAATTCCACATTTCAAATACGCCCAGGCTCCCTCTATGACCATTATAATCAAGATAGAACTATGACCCAAGAATAGGTCTCATCCTATTTCTGTGTTACAATCACAAACCTTTTTTCTCTGTTCTAGAACCTCCTCAAAGAGGTCTTTCTGGCATAATATACTTAGAGACTAGCAGTCCATTTTGCTCTCATGTTTAAAGAGTCAAAGTTTTGTGTCTGAGAAAAGACCCACACAAACCTACTCACTCCCATGTTTTTTTCTGCATGGGCAGCTTCTTCACAACTTCACCAAGGGGTGAAGTTAGGAGGGGGTAACCATAACAATCATGGAAAGGAAAGCATGTGAACATTCAAACTAAACAATCAGCCTCTACTGATAAAGGTTTGGACTTGGAGACATGTCTGACTTAGATTTTTAGCATTTAGAAATTGAAATGTTTTCAAATGAAAGCATTGCTCACAGAGAAGCAGGTAGCTGCCACAGCTGCACACCACAGAATTCCTGATGCATCAGAAGGGCTTCAGTGGGCACCTTCCATCAAACAGCCATTTCACAAGTCTGGTTTTCTGCCTTGACAAACTGTTGTTGGCTACAGCAAAATGCATTCCCCAGTCACATTAAGTATTTTGTTTTGTTTGGGGTTTTTTTTGTGGTGTTTTTTTTTTTTTGAAGTACCTGATTATCTTCATGCTGTTTTTAACACAACTGTTTGTCTATCTGCAGCACTGCAAATGCTGAGCTATACAGGAATAGAAATGGGCTGGGGGGAGTGGTAGTGGTGTCAGAGCAATGAGCTAATTAAAAAACCCAAACAAACAAAGGACCAAGTTTCACCAGACTGAATTGACTATGCAACCTCAGTAGAACACTTCCTCTATTTTATTTTTTTATACTACTGCTTTATGTGTTTCAAAGCTCAAGAATAATACAATGCACCTTCTTTGCCCTCTTCTCAGGTGTAATACCCTACTTTCTTTATTTGAACAACTTTAAAGGGAGGAGTACTGTCCTGACTCAGTCAGACAGCTGATGCTGCTTTTATTGGTGGAGATTAAAGTATAAACTGGATTGTGCCCCGAGTTCAGAGTTCAGCCTTATCTGCGGAATCCTTCCCCTCTTTACACATTCCAAGGGTTCTTACAACCTCAAGCCATCCAAGTCACTCAAGCCTGTAATATTAACCCCTAAACCAGCTTTCACAGAACTGTTTGAAGGAAAAGCAGGTTTGGAAATTTTTGAACAACATATTTTTAAATGCACCAGTTTGCAGAAACAAAACAACTTTCATTTCCTTCAAAACAATGCATATGTCCATTCCTGTGTCTGTGCTGTCTAATGGAAATCATTCTCCTTCCAAGCTGTATATGAATACGGACCAGGCACTTGTCACTGGATACACCAAAAAAGCAGATCATCTCCTAACTAGTTACGCAGCCAACAGGGACACCTCCCTGTGACCCCCCCCTTTGTCCCATCTCCTCTGAAAGTGCAGCTGGGAATCAGATCTATTTCACATTCAAAAAGCGACAGGCGGATTCGGTGTGATCTGAATGTTGCAGTATCACTGCTTCCCGGGACACAATGCCCGTGCGCTCACAATGGCACTTCTGCTTCCTGCAGTTTGGAAGCAGTTTGGTTATCCAGCCTGACAGCCAAGCAAATGGAAGCTGGCGAGTATTTCTGGTTGGTTTTGACACATACAACACAGTGTTTTGGGAGCTCAGCTTTCTTCCTCCACCTATCTGCTGCATCCAATTAGTTTTCTTTGGGTTTACATACTAAATTTCTCAGGAGCCAGAAGATCATCTCTGTCTTCAGTACCTCCAGTTTCTACCAGAATACAAATAAACTGACTAAAAATACACGCAATGAGTGAATAACAGTTTGTGGAACACTGTATGGCATAACTAGAAACCTACAAAAGTGCTCACTGCTTCCCAGAAATTGAACCTTATGAGGTGGTTTTGGTTCCGACAACCAAAAACAATCACTCACTTCCTCACTTTCAACATTTTTTGACAAAAAGGGAAAAGTTCAATAGCAGCCAAGATGCTGAACTTTGACTGTGAGTGGCTAAGCAAAGGCAGCATCACATTCCACTAAAACACTACGGAGGAGCAGCATGGAAGTTCTGGGGGAGATCTAGCTCAGCTCTGGGAGGACAGTTTCTTAGCCAAACGAAAGGAAGACTGTTGAGTTCTGACAAATTTTAAGGTGGCTTAATTTTCATTAGGAAAAAAAAATGTGTATTGTAAATACTTCTGAATTAGTGTCTTTAAAAATACGAAGTTCGAGCATGCAGAAAACAAAGCTTTATCTGGTAGTGGTAAACCCCACAGAAACCCATATTACAAGCCCTGTGGCCTGAAGTCAACCGACTTGAAGCCTTGTTCCTCAAGAAAACAGGTTACAATGAAAAACCAAAATACCACAACACTAACCTTGTATGGACTAACACAGTATGTGATTCTTACCCCTCCTGGACACCACTTCTTAAACAGCACCTCAGCAAAACACTGTATTTCAACGCTGCCTGCACAGCACAACTTCACTGAAACAGAAAACCAAACACTTCTAATCGAGATGTCTGAGGTTTCCCTAGAAGCATGAGAAGAGAAAGCAAAAACTAACTGGAACTGCAGTACAATCCCTCCTGCTTTTCCTATGGAGATCCTTCTCTTAACTAAATGTATTTTTTTGCCTATTCATAGTCTTAATTTTTTCACAATTTGATAAGGCAATGTTTCTTCTATTTTTTCATTTTTAAGGAGGAAAAAAACCTAACTACTTCAAAACATTAGCCTGGTTTTAAAGTAGCCCATGAAATTAAAAGACCTATTTCAATATTTAGGCTATTTTCCATTCCGTATTTAGTTCAGCTACCCCAGTGACAGACCAGATCTCCTTCTACTCACTGTTCAGCAGTTTTTCTTAGATGGTGTCTGTGATGGATTAGAAAAGATCCCAGTGAATTATGAAAGCTAATATGTATTTGGGGAAAATGCACTTCTCAAACAGTCCACCTGGGCAGAGTAATCAGTGCTCTTCAATATTTCTCTGAAGATACATACAAATTCTGTAATAGAGAACAGCAGCTTTGCTGTACTTCTGCAGCAAAATGCCCCATTACTGTCTTCTATCAACAAAGCCCCAGAGGAATCTGTTTGGGAAATATTTTCCTATACTGTTTACAAGGAAATTAAAATGTAATTTGATTACAATGCATAGAAATGGTAAGACAGATGTCTTCTAACAAGAAGGAATAATACGTAGCTCTGGTGTTGGAGCGCTTTCACGATCATTTTTTTACATTCTGCTTGTTTGCTTTCTTTAAATAAATCGGGAGAGGCAGAAGTAACCTCCTGCTATGACTGAATAAAAGTCCCAAAACCACAAGGAATCTCCTGGGACACAACAGCAGATATGGCTCCACCTTGTGAAGGTCACAGTAAGGACAAAACATGTCCTCCAGTCAGAAGGCAAGACATTTATCTGGGAAGAATCTCCCAAAGCTAACATCTCCATTTAAATCCAAGGCAAATTATGCATTACCTACCTATTCCACCATCCAGTACAGACGGAGCAACAAAGTGTGGGGGGGGAAGAGCTGCACGTACATGTGATTCTTGCTCCTTCTCCCCAAGCCTGTCAGAATTTAGGTCTGTTTGCCTTGTGCCTCCTGTCATAGCAACTCACATCTCCCAGCATTGTTTCACATTTTCAAGGGGAAAAAACCCTCAAATCCTGAGGGCCCTTGAAACGGTTTATGAATGTACTGGCAGCAATGTGCAAGTCCTTCCTGGGAAGAGGAAGGATTCTTGCTGTTAGAAAAGAGGCAAAATGATGCAGAGCTGGTTCTCCCCAATTTCTCCTACTCTGAGGCTGCTGCTCCTGGCAGCTGCAACATTCCACAATTGCTTCTGGGTTTGAATTTTTGTCTTGTTTTCAAGTGGACACAAACATTTAGCTTCTCAAAGAATAATAACGTTTTAAACACTGATAGCCAACATTATTTCTAGAACTTTCAAATGGGCTTGTAAGAAGTCAGAAGAATGACGACTACTCCTAAACCAACCAAAACATCCAAGAGTCATAAAAAAAGAGATAACAGCCCTGACCTGCCTGATGGCCAGGCCTGATGATGGTCATGAAATGGGACTCCTGAGAACTAAACGGAAGGTAATAAACACACACACAAAAGATCTATGACCTTTTGGGCTTTGGATCTACACAAAGGTACTAGACATGACAGCTGCACTGGGAGGGAAGATACCTGGTGGTGGCAGTGGCTACAGCTCCTTCCTCCTAGCTTGCAAGCCTCGTCAGAGATCCCTGGGTTTGAACCCAGGAGCAAGGTAGGAAAAAAAACCAACAGCCCCGGACACCGAGGCTACAAAGCACTGCTATCTTCCTAAATTACACGCCATTTAAATGCCAAGCTGGATGCCAAAACAATCAGAGAGGCACGCACAGGCTGAAATGAACAGCCTGCAAACAAATGAATTAACGAGAGGGGGAAATTCAGACTCGTGTCGATTATCCCTTAAATTATCTAAATAGGATGCTAGTGGAGCATTTTAGCTGTATTATGTGAGGTATCACCTGCATTCCTCTACTGCCCTATCCTATCATTCTATCAGTAACAACTGTGCCAGCAGAGTTTGTAAGCAAGCAGATGGTCCCTGATGGTCCCTGCAGCAATCAAGGAGGAACGGTTTCTTCCTGACCACTTTCACACTCACTCCCAAGTGACAGGCACTAAATCCTGACATAAATCACTCACACCTGCTCCATCTACCCACCTGCACGGCAACTCCTCAGCGCAGAAATGTAGATGTGTCAGCCTGTTTCCTACAGAAGCACCCTTCTAGCTTCATATTTTACAAGAAATCATGTGTCCTGTGCTTTTTAACATGCTTTAATAAACATTCAGACCAGCCTTTCATGCTCAGCAGTTGATTGATAGCAATTAGTTGGCACTGACAAGGATATTGCTTGATGTGACAGACCAACAAAACACACCAATTTGTGCCAGGAAAATGTGTTAAAAAAAGGTGGTACATCTAAAGCTCTAACAGGGCTCCTGCAATAACAAAAAAAAATTTAAATATAATGAACAAGTTCAGTATAAATAAAGGGAAAGCAGCACCTCGTGGCACGGATGTATATGGATTTAATCAGCTGCACAAAATACTGTTACAGGACAGAGGGTTTTTTTCTTATTTTTAAATCACCACTCTAATATGACTGTCAGGACAAAATTCAGTTTTATGCTAACAAGGCAACTTCACATTACCTCCTTTTTATCTTTGCACCTAGCATCACTTTCAGCTAGTCCAAGGCATTCAATTTAAGTGATTTTTATATGCCAATAGTGTTGTTAAATAGCCGGCAGAAAAAGACACAGTTCAATTGTCATGCATGTCAGGAGTCTGGCATAGACTCAGTTGGAGTTTTAAACTTCCTCTTTAAAGGAGAGCAATTAAATTGTGCATGAGGAAAGGAACAGCATCATCTCTGCACTGAAAAATGGTACTAGTTTCAAATTAAACTGGTGTTGACTGTAACAGAAAGGTATTTTGGGTTGGTTATACTTGATTTTAAGATGTTCCTAAGTGACAAATCTAAACAAAAAGACCATTCTTACCAGGTCTGTTTGCACACATACCAAGTACAGCTGCACTGACTTAGCTCTATGAGCTTAAATTCCCCCATTAGGTTAAAGTATTACGCAGATTTTCCATGTGGACACAGCATGTTGTGGATCCCAGACACATAAAAACTTAGGACCTGATTCTCTTTATGTATGTCCAGAGCCCACTCTGAGCTCCAGGGTTAGCTGGGATGCTTAACTATACTATTTTCTTCTCGTGGGTTAAGAAAAAGAATTAGAAAAAAAGAAAAAATAAAAAGGAAAATATCTGAACCCTTCCTTTATTGAAGGAAGGCTTCATGGAAGTTTGTTACCACTAGCTGTTATGCTAAATAGCTCACAATATACTTTCTTTTCCTCACTTGCACTTCTCATATTTCCACCACCACTTGAAAAGATAATATTTTCAGAGCGACTTTTATAAGCACAATAAGCAAGAGTCTGCAAAGGCTACTTTGTGAAGAAAATGCAGTTTTTCGTTTATAAGGTGAAGATGACAGACTCCCTTATTGCTTGGTTCTCCAAGATGTGCAGGGAAGAAGCACAGGGGGATGTTTTGCAATATCCCAAATACATATCCCATAGAAAATACAGGGGAATTCACTGCCACCAAATATGGTGAGTGCCAAAAGCTTGATAAAAGCTCCACAGGCAGAGGAAACTGAAGAAAACTCCAGTGAGACATAATAAAAAGGGCCAGGAAGTTCTGGATCTGCATGCAGTATCTAGGAAAGGTCTACTAAGGTCTCGATCTAGTCTACTAAGCCAGTTCTTTCACCATTGCTGAACAAGAAGAACACAGCTGCAGGCTTTTCCCCCTCAGGCGCAGCAGTGACAGCAGGGTAATGCTCCTTTTTCTGAAGATGCTCAGGCACATTACCCCAGCACTGCCCTCCAGGCACCTGACCTGCCATACTCCAGTGTTGTTTAACCACAGATACTTTTGCCAAGCTACCAGCATGCACGTCACCCACTTCTAGGCGCAGTGACACCCTGCGTGCCTGGCACTGCTGCATCACCTATGCACACTTGTGCAAGTGAGAAGACAAAGCACCTCAAGATCAAACTGATTTCCAGGGTGGGCAAACCTTTGTGCACCAGAAGTAAATACTGACACAAGTCACAACGGTTACAAAAACCTTCAAGGATCATCTTCTGGACGAGAACTGGGTAAGTTTTCCTTCACCTGCATGCAAATTTGCCTCTATTATGGAATGAGGCAAATGGCATTGGAAGAAGATGAACTACCTGTAGCCTCTCTGTCCATCAGAGTCTTTGCTTCTCTATGTAACAGCCTTTTAAACCAAACTAAAAGGAGACAATTTGTGCCAGAGCAGGGGACAAACTCGCACACATGTTCTGTTACAGCTCTTCCATCTCCCAGTGGACACACTGGCTGCGAGAAGAACGGAACTCTGTATGAGGACACACAGAATTGCTGGACAGGAAAAAACCACTTGGCCAACAAAGTATGTTGTGACTGGACGTCTACATAGATTAAGGTAGGTTTCTGTGGTTTTCCGGTAGACAGTTGTGACTGACACAATGCTAAGAAACCAGCCCTCCTCCTTCCTCTTCCTGTCTTATGACCTTTGTGCCACTTGTTAAGGTTTACTGTCTGTAAGAATTCATGAAGCACACTTCTAGTTGGAAATGCAAAACACCACCCTTAAGATGAGGATGGTTTTTCAAAAAATGCTGTCAAAACTAAGTTTAATCTACCAAGAGAACCAACTCTTTAACTCATTCTGGATGGTAATAAAAGTAGTGGAGAGTTTTGCTACTATTACTTCTGAATTTCTACCACTAAACACCTCCCCCCAGTATGTCTAGATGAACGTGTGTTGTGTGTGTGAAGCTTCACAGATATTTATTAACCGAAATTTCACTGAGCCAAACTTCTAGATTTAGAGTAACACTTTTAGACTCAAGTTCTGGAAAGCATTGCTAGTCAGGTCAGATCAGTATTCTAATGTGAAGCATCTTTAAAGCACATGATAAATCTTAATCATTTTAAGTCCCTAAGAGAATTATCCTAAGCAACTTCTAAAATTATGTCCTGAGAATTGGGATTTCAAAGTAAGCATTTCTAATCTTCCATGCATCATTAGAAACCCTCCAGCCCTCAAAACTAACCCCTGCCATGCTCCCCTCAGCTACTATACGTTTTGGTTTAATTCCTGACTTTCAGAGTAGAGGTCCACCAGGAGTACTAGCTCCATCCAGGTAGTGATATTTTAATTTCTGTGTCGTTCAGACCCGCTGCAGCGTTCAGGCAAAGCAGTGGTTACAACTCCAGCTTCCTTAGCAATCTCCATGAGCAGGCTAGGCAAGGCTGTCAAGATGGCAGCAACAACTGGTTATTCCAAAAGGAAAAGTGTTAGTGTAGACAAAAACTCAGACAGCATTCACCCATCACCTAGTACACTGGTGACACTCAGCCCCTGGAACTTTAACAACGGGAATGAAGCTGTGCATAGATTTTTCATGGTATTCTGAGCTCCTCAGCAGGACACTATATTGAGCATAAACTGGCCGTTTTAATAAAAATTGCTTGGCAACAGGGGTTTGTATAATACAAACATTTCTACATAAAACCCAAGGTAGCTTTTCCCTGTGATTACAGCCAGGTCCACAGTAATGCAGACCAGATGTGCATTCTGCATTCCAGCATGTTTGCTAATCTGGAGGTTCTGCGATGTGCGGAGTGAAAGAACAGCTTGCAGAACAGCTCACAGTAACCAGGTATGGCTGTCTTAAACAGTCTTTGCTCTTTGGAAAAAGAAATTGAGCTCTCTTGTTTAGGGATAAGCTCACCTATCACCTTAAAAAAAAATCCCTTATTTACAGTTTAACCTCCTTCACAGTTTATATTTGCTCCTGGTTTCAGACATTTCTCTCTGAATCTTGTTGTTGTTCCAATACCTGAAGCCCCATTCTGCCTGCCCTCTGGCTCTGCATTCATGCTCCTTGATTTTCATCCCAAAGGACGATCGGGCCAAACGGTTATGGCATTTAAGGCACAAAGCATATCTGTCAGATGCTGCTTCTGTCACACCTGGGAACGTGGAATTTTCACCCTTACAGTGAGGGTGGTACATCCCAGGGGAAGCATCTGAGTGGGAGGAGCTACAATCCTACACAACACAAGAGTCAGAGGAAGAGAAAACCCCATCTAGTTATTCCAACTTTCACTGTCCTAAAGTATAATTGAAAGAAGTACCAGATCTGCCCAATCATTGACCTGTTTTCCCCCTTAAAGTCATCTGCTTCTGGGATAGCATTGCCTGGAAGGGCTCTACTGACAATGCATCCTCTCTTTTGAAAAGATCTCGCATGCTATTCTAAACAGCAGTCTCCCAAACCTTCATCTTCTCGTTTGCCTCCAAGGTCTGGTACAGCAACATAACAACAGTTTATAAGCTACTAATTGTGTTTAGGGGGAAAAAAGAAAAAAGAAGTACTCAAAAAGCCTGAACTTGCCAGTCCATTGTTTGGGAGGCTGCCTGGTCGCTTCATCTAACCAGAGCATTTTACAAAGTTCAAGCTGTGTTTAATTTCTGGGCTGCCCAAGTGCTCCAGCAAGTGAGCGGCATGCCCAGCCTCCACCCACAAGGCAGGCTGCACACAAAGACAGGGTAGGAGGGGCTCCCAGGACAAGCCATTTTACAGTCTCTCGCATTCCAGTCCCGGCCTAATTCCCATCTTTGGAAGAAAAAAAAAGAAGGGGGAGAGGACAGCCTGAACTTTTGACCTGTAGCGCAGACACCCAACCAGAACAGAGAAGAGTCATAAAGGTGTCTGTGCAGGGCCGCGATCTCACGACAATCGTCTGCAGCTTGTTTCCTCACCATCCTCCTCAAAAAAATGTTGATTGCTCTTTTTATGATTGCCAGATGGTGGACTCCACTGAGAACCTTCTTCCATCCACAGTGACTGACTGACCCCACATAAAAACTGGAAGGAGCCAAACCTTTTTCTACCCATGCCGCCACGGGAGGATGCAGAGACCTTCAAGCCTTAAAGCAGCTGATCCCACCCGTACCAATGTGTTTCCAATTCGGTGCAAGGAATGTGTGCCCAGATTTAGAACCAGCAGCACGTTAGCTGTTCGTAAAACACTGACGTTACACCCAGAGCATATAACATGTTTAAGAGGCCAACACAAGAGGAGTTTCTCCTTGCCCTGAGAAGATTTAAACTTTGACACTGGCATGTAAACATGGGCTAGGGACACCATCTCGGGGAGCATTCGGCAGCTATTCCTTTTGATTCCTGTTCAGTGAGTGAGCACAATCACCTTGGGTAAAGAAAAGGGCAATTTTAAAGATACTGGCTTGTGGACACAGAAAAAACTTCCAACCCCTATTCCAAAATGGCTCCCATGCAGATATGCTCTAGAATAAAAGCCGTTTTATACTGTAGTGACTTCCCCAGCAGAGCTCTGGAACACACTCCTTTTTAATGCAGAGCAGGAAGCCCAGGCAGGGAGCTGCTGTGCAGGACTCTCAACTTGCCTTTCCATTGCACCCAAGTTGTCCCGCATGGGTGGGCTCTGGACTTCCAACTGGAGATGCTGGTGCAAAGACTAAGCACAGAATGGTCATTCTTACATACCACAGCTGATAATGTACTTTTTCCTTCCAACTCCAGCCCACAAGCAGCTCACACTCAGAACTGAATCACTTCCCTTTATTCTGTTATTTCATCCCTTCTTCCATTACTCCCTCTGCCATTTTAACTGATAAAGCCCCAAAGTTCACAACCTCACTGTCCTAGGATTCGCCTCAGATATGGTACCCTCCCCCACATCAGTGATAAATAAGATTTACAGGGATGCCGACTGCATCATCCTCTAATCTCCCCCCCTCCCCGACATACCAACAAGCCATAAAGTTTAGTGTGACCCCCTTTCTGTTGTTGTTTACAATACAGTCCTGCTTTAGCTTCTGTCTTGAATAGCTATCACGAAGGTCAGTTGGACCTAATTGCTCTGGGTGCCTCTTAATGACCACAAATAGCACCTTTTTAATGAGCAGAGAAGGGGGAGAAAGAAAGAAAATGAAAAAGAAAAGAATTCAGCCTTTCAAAGCCAGAGAAAGCCTCAACTCCCTCCTCTCAATTATGCACATCCTTAACTTCTCATGAACTTTACTAGGAAATGCACGGACAGGAGCTCAGAAGGTATGTTAATTTTTGCCACCTAGATTTAATTAGGGGATGGATTTACTTCTCATACTTCAGTTGGATTTTATTGTTCCCCCCTCTAAAAGGAAAGCAAGCAACCAAACCATCACCAAGAGCAGCACACAGATCCAGCACTTACTGGGAAAACTGGCAGGCTCAGAGGCAAGTCATCAAATGTGGCACAGAGGGAGAGAAACAATTGCTGTACATTACCTAAAACTGACCTGATACACATAAATTCTACATTTCTTGAGAATTATGCTTGCTGGTTAACAGGTCCCTGGTTATAGCTGCACGCCAGTCAAGGCAAAGGCACGCTGAGAGAGCAGTGGAACAATACAGGTCTGAAGATTACACTGTGGCCTATGTGTTCCTGGAGTTACATTAATGGTATCACCTATAATAAACCAAAATTTGACTCAGAACTTCAACTGACGTTAGTCAGAATCTCATGTGCCAATTTATATGGTGAGGAACCACAAAAAGAGCAGGGTTCTTATATACTGTTCATGTATAACCTGAAATTATACATCCATGGTGTTTCATCCTAACTTTTGACCTGTCCCAGAAGCTTTCTAAGGAAGAGCAGTGACTTAAAGTGTGTGGCCCATTCAGAGAAAACCCTACACTGCAACAGACAAGATCTCAGACACAAAGCTTCCTTTATATCCTTGTTAACTGGGATCTCCTAAGTGAAATGGCCTAACATCTATTTTTATCCCTGGGAAATGACTGAGAGGAGGAAGGGGGAAACAAAGATAAATGAGAGATTAAATAAACGGTATCCAGTTGTGCATTACAAAAACCACCTCTTAAAAATATCCTTTTTTCTTCTTCTCCCATCATGTACATTTCAATAAAGCATATATTTATCTAAACTGTGCAAATAACGTGTGTTACCTTGGGTTCTCCTATCTTGGTGAATCTCAGAAGTGTTTGCTCATTTCTTTTTCCACCAAAATTGCAGGATTTATACAAAGTTAGCACCGAGAAATGAAGATATAATTTTAAAATTTAGATAATTATCAAAAACACCACCACAGCACATGAAGATGAGTCAAAAGTACCATTGCCTGCAACACAGAACCCATGTTTATTTTAAAATAAATGGAAGGGAGAGTACCTGTTGTTATCTAGAGCAGGACTGATCAAAGAAATACAAAGTTCTAGCAATGTCTACGTAGGGATTCAAGTTGCAGGGCAGCTACCAAGCCTCAGCTCAGTTTATCAAAGGCCGCACTGGTTCAGTGGAAGCTGGCAGGTCAACCTCCTCACTGACTACACTTTCCTCTGGGCACTCATTCTGCAGCTTGCTGCTTAAAACAAGAAACTGGTAGTCATGACACCCAGCTTTTCTTCTCAGGTCTGGAGATACAATAGGGAGGGGTCAGAACACCACACTGGAGGTGAAGACTCGCTGCTCCTAGGCTGCACGCCAGGAGGAAGAGCTTATCAAGTCATCAGAACGCAGCAGAGCCTGGACTCCAGGGTTCTAATTGCAGGTCCACCAGATAACTTCTTGTGTGGCCACAGACAAGCCATCAGGTCGTTCTCTATCTCAGTTTACTCCTCGAAGGAGCAGATAAAATGAAACTCTTTGTCACAGGGTCACACAATGGCTGTTTAACATATGTAAATGACTCTAATAGTCTCGGGCAAACTAAGCAGGAAAGGCAAAGCACTGCTGGTGGTACTGCTGTAACTGCAGTCCCGACACCGTGTGATGTCACTGGGGCAGCAAATCTGAATGCTGAGCACACAGAAGTTTCTTTAAATGCAAAAGCAAAGCACTGTGAAAGGATTGTATTCCTCATCACGCCTCCTGTCACAGCCCTGGCTTCCCATTGCCCTTAAATCCCAGCGGCAGCACAGTGTGCAGAAGGGAAGTGCATGCATGCCTGGCCTCTCCTTTTGAAAACAGAGTCTAACAAATCCTTCCAGACAGCATTAGAGAGGAGACATGACCAGCTCAAAACAGCCACCTGAGGTGACCTTTCTTCTGCTTCAGAGACAGTTACATAAGCTTCGTGCAGGAGTGGGAACCAACAGGAGCGCGGCACGGCACAACACAGAGCTCTCTTGCCAACAGGCTCCTTTTGGCTGATGACAGGCAGGTACTTCTCCAACACACTCTGATGGCACCAGCCTGCCCTTTAACAGCAACACTAATTATCATTTGGCCACCCTACTCCAAAGAAGTGGCACCACAAATAGAAGGGAAACATTTCAAAGCAAAGTACAGCCTTTTCTGTGTATTAGACCTGAGAAGTTACACCATCACAAAATACAGCCCACTGGTATTGTATCCCTCATTCACAGTCACCAGAAGCCACAGACAGAAAAAATACCTGCAGCATGTTTGTTCCTGCTTGGCCCAGCTCCTTTGCCTAAGGACAGTGTTTAGTGCTGTCTGAGGGACTGAGATACACACTTCAGTTCTGGGATTGATCAAGCATATGGTCCTGACTCAGGGAGTAAGAGAGCTGTCTCTCTGGAAAAACTGTATGTCAGGATCAAAATTAACTTTGGGGAAAAAAATAAATCAAGTTACACCTTTTGAACTGATCATACGAGTAAGAGTGAACAGGCTGGACTAAGATCTACCACGAGGTTCATTTATTCATTTTGTTTTCTGAGTATCTCCACAGTCTTAATGGAAAGTGGCAAAGGGCACCCTGAAGATCTTAAATGCTCTTTATCCTGTAGCGACCCAAAATAGCATCTTGTGATGTACTTGTGAAATTCTAAAGAAGCCGCACAAAAGCCTAGAAGCCACAGGCAGTGGAAAATGGAGCACAGCAATGCAGCTTCTGATGGCACAGACCACAGGAACATACAAAAGAGGAGAAAAGAGACACATTCACTCTCTAAATGAGTAGTGAATGGGAGCCTGGGAACTGCATGCTTGGGATAATTTTAAAAGGGGGATTTTTAAAGAGGGAGCACAGGCTTCCCCAGAACTGACCCACCACCAGTAAACCACTGAGTTTCCTGGCTTTTTGCTACTACTAGAATCGCCCTGTTTGAGAACCTGACAGTTTTCATTTGTATCTGACTTTAATTGCAAGCTGCTCCCAGAAGATACCAGGGCACAGATGAACATGCTAAACACTTTTAAAGGCTTTACCCTGTGCTGTGGGTAATTCAATTAATACTTCAGCATCCAACTCGTGACCACAGCCAACTGACACTGCAAGTCTTCAGTCCCTTTGAGAATGACCTATGAATATCCCAGAAGAGAGAAGACGTCTCCTCTTGCTTACTGATAGCTCCCAGACAAGGTCACTAAGGGGAATACCACTGTGCTTCCTCTCCTCATTCTAAGTTTTTCATTTATTACGTGAAGGAAATTTTCTCTTCCCAAAGACATTCCTCAGAGGACTGAAAGCGACGCTGAGCCACTGCCCACCCAGCTGCAGCCATCCAGGCTCTATGATGCTCAATTAATACTTGATGTCGCTCAGAGGGGCCCTGAAACATGGGCACTTCCAGAGATCTTCCAGAAGCTATAGCTGGACCAAAATGGCTTACAGGAATGGAGCATGAATTATTTCTCAGTCTTTTCAAGCAGATTTCATTAGAACCTTCTGACCTCCCCTCTTAAAGAGGAAAGAGAAAATATGCCAATAAAAGAGGGCATAGCTTTCTTGCTAAATCCTTTTTCTGCGAAAGCAGAACTGGCTCTTAGGCTCTGCACTCAGGTAGTTCTGCTTTTCCTCAGTTCAAATGGGAAACCAATAGAAAAAGAGAAGCAATATGAGCAGTCTCTGTGACACCATAAAAGAGCCACCACCTACCAAGCTCCTTTAAATATCCTTAGATGCACACCATGGATTTTGGCTCATTTGGAACAAGACATGGAGGAGAGCAGGTTGCTGAATATTCCGTTTTATCTCAGGAGAGCAGCAGAAGGCTCCATGTCCAAGAAACACAAAACAAAGTTACCTTGCATTCCCCAACTGCTGCTGCCTTGGGTTTTTTTTCTTTTGCCTTTTCTTTCAACGCTCCTGGACAGAACCACCACAACTAAACACAGCAAGCCTGTAAAAAGAGGCTGAAAAACTTGATGGACATGCTCACGGATAGCAGAGGGCACAGCAAGGTCCATTCCCATCAGCAGAAATAAAAGGTGTCAGAAAGGACAAATTTAGGCTTTCACTGCCTACCAGCTGCATGTTGCATCTAGAAACAAATCTGAAGGTTTTAAAAAGTTACTTGTATCTTTCAATATTGGTAATTTTAGGATATATATGCTTGGTACTTTCTGAAAAGCAGGCCAGTAGGCATGTCCAGAAGTACACAAAACTCACTACTGTCTTTTGAAAATCAGAGGCAACGAGCAAATTATGCTCTAGTTATGTCAATGTACATCCAAAAATCAGCAGTTATGCTGGCTTTTACTGAGAGCAGTCTCTGCCCTATTTACTGTATCAACCACACACAAAGCACAACTGACATCTTACTGGCACCAAGCTGAATGAGAACATGCCTATCATAGCTAGCATTCAGCACTGTAGATACATGTGAATATGTATTTCAGAGTTACTATTGTTTCCCCATCCCCCAGCCCTCTGCAAGCCTCTCCACCTCATTTCCATCTGGCTGACACTGCATTAATGCTAAACCTCCAGCTGGATCCCACAGTATTGTCTTGAACATTTTGTTCCAGCAGAGCTGAACTCTAGGAGACTCTGGGCTCTAAACACAAATCACAAGGCTTTATGTACATACAAGAGCAGCCTCTCAATAACAGACTGTGCCCCTGGTACCATGGCGGACAGGCTGGAAATAGGGCTAGTTCATGGAAAGAGGCCAGTTGTTGTGTTATGGGGGTTTTGTTTTGGTTTTTAGACACTGCTCCTTTTCACACAAAGCAGACAAACAGGGAAGACTCTCTCTTTCCCTGAGGAGACAGGGTTTACTCCGTAACTCTTACGTGGTCTGCGGGCGGGAGCCACCCTCACACAGTGTTACAGTAACACGGTATTTCTTAAGCAGGATTCACTGCAATAGGTGAGTGAACTGACAGAGCCCAGAGCACACAAGTCACCGTTCCACACATTAGCATCTTTCCTCCCCTCCGATGAAATATATGACAGTCTCTGGCCAAAACAGAAGCCAAAACACAGGGGTAACTTGGAAATGCTGGACCATCACATCTCCAGCCCAGGTCAGACGTATACCAGTAAAGATCAACTGAACCAGGCTCCAGTTAAGTTACCAGAAAACGTTTGTAACAGGCAGTACCTTGCATTTATGAGGACATACAGCTACCTTGTGACTACTGCAGGCAGAAAGCATAATACCTTGCAGCGAGAGTTAACAGGACCAGGCTGATGTAACATGTTGCCCTCATCAAAAAGGCCTCCCTTGCTGGAAACTCCTATGACCCAGTTCAAGAAGACAATGACCCAATTTTGTAATGATGGGAATGAAGCCCTTCTAATTTTCTGGAACAAGAACTACTTCAACTAATTCAATTCCATCAGAAGTCGCCTTCTCACAGAACAGAAGTTTGCAGAAGTCCTTTTATTGCCACAGACTTACCCTTGTATCCCACCATCCATGCCAGCCTATCTTCAAGTGCTTTACAAATTACGAAAGCGCATTTCATATAAAATAATTGCCCAGATTCATACTCACCCTCTTGCTTTCAAAGGTGAGATTTCCAACCTCAAACTAGAACGAGACCATTCCAGTAACCATAGGCACTGTTGGGAGCGCTGCTTTCAAGGCAGTATCACTCCTGGCAAGAGATGCACAAACTATTTTGTATTTACATTAAATTCCCCTTGTCACTTCAGTAGGAGGGTAATGCACAAATGACATGGAATGGATGTCAGTGTATTGGAAAGTATCTTTTGTACTTCAGAAGAAGATGCTTTTGATGAAGGCTGTCTGCGAAGACCTTTGAACAGGAGAATCAGGTGCTAAGTGACATACTACCTACTGCAAGTACAAATCTGACAACACAGTCAGCCACAAATACAGGGAGGAAGTGCTCAGAGCACTTCTTTAGAACATGGAAACAAAGTACTTGCTGTATGTGAAACTTATTTACTGCAGTGATGGTATTATTCTGATCCACACAAATCCTAAACCTGGATCCTACTGAAAATGCAATTTTAAAATTAATTAGATTTGTAAAAACTTTTCAAATCTATCCTTACAATACAAACTAGAGAGGGGAAGGAGAGGAGAGAAAGAGGCCTGAGTGACAAAGGAACAGGTTAAGCAAAATTTCGTACTCCTTTAAACAGTTTAGTACAGGTCACCCCACTGTGATCACACGACCCTTACAGGACCAGGGTTGCGTCAGGGGTAAAAGAGCACACAGAGCCACGACAAACAACAAAACCTTCCCAAACCTTAAAATGAAGAGAATTTGGTCAGCAACTTCTGCCTCTAGTGAAAATCAACTGGAATTTTCTCTTTTGTATGTAGCAGATTCCTTGTAAGCTGGGAAAGGTTATGTGGTACCAAAGAAAGAGAACTATTTCCCTCAAAACAACAATTAGCAAGAAGTTTTAATTTCATTCCATGCCCTATCGCTGCAACTGACTTTCCTTTCTCTGCACAATAATCTGAGTACGGGGCCAAAACTATAAATAGCAAGTTACATAAAGAACTTTTTATAATTCACAAGCCATTGATACCAGCACGCTCATTCATTGAAAAGGTAAAGTGTATTCATCTTCAACCACACAAATGCAGCCCTTAGGAAGAGCACAGACAGAAGCTCCATCCCTGCAGATGTTAACATGCACACAACTTCGAAACCCCACGTGAAATCTGGAAGCATGCTGCTGTGAATACAGGCATCTATCTGCTTAGAGCCACCTGACTAACGATACCATTGTTTCTTTCAAAGACTTGCCTGAGACAGATATGGCTTAAGGACATTTGAGGAACCCAAGACACAAGGACACAAGGGATGCCCTGGCAAATGAGGCAGTCACTGCACAGAGATGCTAACCAGGCACCTTCCAGGGGATTCGTTTGAAGGCTGGACACTACCTGATCCTATGAAGCATTTCCAGCTTACAGCTTCTATGAAAAACCAAAAGCGTTTCTGTAGCCAAACTGAAGGACCCCATGGCAGCCTTTATCTGGACTAAAAAACCTTGAGTGCCCAGGACTTCTCTACAAAGTCTCTGCTGAGCTTGAGGGGAAAGAATTGTAAGAATGAGTCCCACAAAAGGAACGTGGAGATGGGTAGCCATGCATGCCCAAATATTTTCATCTAGCACAGAAATCCACTCATGTGGGGCGTTCAGGAGATTTTTTTGAGGATGAGTGAGCACCAGATGTTTTACTAGAGTAATTAAACCTAATTATTTTATCACAGAGCTCCCCTAACATGTGAAAAAGCACTACATCTCTTGAACCATTCAAATAGATAGGACTTAGAGAAGAGACTGAGTTCACTTTTTCATTCATTGTACCCACAATGTGTTCAGTGGATACGATGAGGTTTCAGAAATGAGTGTTAACACACTGGGCAAAAAGCACAGACAAGACATCAGAGTAGGAGGAAGCACAGTTGTTTATTCAGATCGGAGCTTTCGACAGTTTCTATCTGACCTAAACTTGCCTTGCCAACACAGTAGACTGAAATCTGATTGCTGGCTCTGAGCAGGGACAGAAGATGTTATCTGATAGCTGTCATTACACAATTAACTCACACCACCTGAGAAGACCTACAAACTACAGGGCGGGAACACTTATTATAGAGCACTCGGTACTCACCTACATCTGTCTGTCAACAACTGCAAGCCAAACACGAAGCCCTGTTACAACTCAATGCCAAAAGGCTTTAAAAAAAGAATGAAAAAACCCCTCTCTAACCACCACAACCAACCAAGTCAACCACAACAGAATGAAATGCTGGCAGAGATCAAGGGTGGCATCCATAAAAGCTTAGTCACTAATTCTTCACCTGGCACCTGGAAACATCTAATATATGCAAAAACAACCAGTGTCCAGCTGTATGGGTACCAGCACAAATCAGTGCCGTGGTTTAAACTAAGGTCATGGCCATATCAAGTCATTGAGACACATTTCCATCCTCAGCACATCGTAGTTTGCAAGAAGAGCGTATAAGCCAAGTTTATGGCCATATTTCTCAGTTTCTGGCACAGAAAATTCTCCCCCAACAACACAGGTCGCTATGGTCTCCTTTACAATGCCTCCTCCACTCTGTAAATGAAGAGGACCACATCCCTCCTTCCTGTACAAGTGGGAAACCCTCCCAGCAATGACCACTCTCCCAAAGCAGCACAGCTGCACTGTGGTGCTGATAAAAAGAGGAAGTTTTCCTGGACACAAGAGTGACACCCTGGAGACGGCACTTGTGCAACCTTCGCATGGATTCAAAAATGAGACTATAGCACAATGTTTCGTCACTTTTTCTCCTCTTCTCCCTCAGCAGTAAGGGCTGTATTATAGGATCCCACAGAAGTATCTTCAGAAAAAAATAATACACCCTTGGTTTGACAAGAGCCTTCCTAGGCCCTATCCCAAAATGCTGGCAAAAGCACCCTACTTTTTGCACGGTGCTACTTAGAGAAGGAGAAATTGGGTTTGCCACTTTCTCTTCTGAGGATGTCAACAGTTTCTGAGGACAACACTCCTTGTCTCTTCCATTACCTAAATTCACTGCAACCTGTAGCCTGTAATAAGTTGCGTGTGAAGGCCAAGGTGAGGGAACAGCTTAGCACCTTTCATACATATTCATAAAGAAACAACAATACTCAGCAATAATGCAATCCTGTATATATGTAAAAGGCTTGACAAAAATCCCCTTAACACCCCTGTTGGGCAGGTAAACACTGCCAATCCTGTTTCAGAGGAGTGAAGTAACTTGCCCAAGGTCACCCAGTTAAACCATGTCAAGAGCTGGAATCATAAAAAAGTTCTCTTGACTCAATCTTCTGCCCTACCCACTAAAGCAGTGTTACCTCCCCACACCTCTGGTAATAACAAGGGGAGGACAGTTCCTTCCCCACCACCCATGAACAAGTTATACCTAGCAAACACCAAGTAATTTCAGAGGAGGAATGAACAAACTCCTATGTTGTTAATTCCAGGGGCTGATCCAGTCCAGGCCTGCCTACGAACAGAAGGAAATTCTTTCACATGCACATGAAGAAGAAGGAAAGAAGAGGAAGAAAGACAAGAGTGAAATGCTAGATACAAAGTTTGGTAATCCATGAATAGCAGACAGAACAGACTGACTGCCCCACGAACTCAGCTGCCTGAAAAGGGTCTCAATTTTTAAAGTACAGTGTCTTGCTAACCTGACTTACCCCACAGAGCCTCCAAGGTGTGCTTGTGGCTTTAAGCATTTTCTTGTTGCCGCTTTGAAGGCAAGAACAGACATGATCTCCAAAGCATCCACTGATATGCAGTGGGGGGGGGGGGGGGGGGGGGGGAGGGGGGGCTTC
>VZTU01004372.1:452976-499674 GCA_013400835.1 Zapornia atra | reverse complement strand
AGGAGGAGGTGAATACTGTAGCTAGCTGAGAACTGTCAGATTGTGTTTGCCATCAAGGAATGCCATTTCCCAATGCCTGAGTTTAACTCTGGAATGAGATGCACGCTGCTGCTGACCCCTCTGCTGACATTCTATAGACTCCCTTATCTCATCAGCCCCTGAGCATCCCATCCTCACTCCTCCGCGTTCATGTTCCCAAACTGTCAATCTCTCTGCAATGACTCACAAGGTTCTGAACCCACCATTCGCCTCTATGAGTCTTACTATTTTTTCATACATATCCTTCTGGTTTAGATTGAGAGGCGTCTTATTCTTCTTAAACCTTAAAAACAAAATTAAAAAGAATCACTGAAAGCAATATGCCCTCAGCACAACAGCCTCCCTGAGAGCACTGCATCCTTCAAAAAAAACCCCACACCACCACACAAGAATCTAATTCTGCTCTCCAGTTAGTGCTGTAAATTAGGAATAATTCCACTGAAGTCAGTCAAGCCACAATCATTATAAAAACCACTGTGAGCAAAAGCAAAGCAGGCCTGCCTGTGGGCAGATTACAAGAGTGACACTGGATTAGAAAATGTATTGTAAGGGTGTATCAAAGTTTAGGTCAGGTTTACGGATTCTCTGTAGTCCTCTTACAATCCACTTAAAACTAGAATTTTCTTTACCTACATTATAACCCTCATCATTATACATGAGAGTTGAGTTGTTTATGCATCTACTAGATTAGATATTCAGAAGCAGTGGTGCAACCACCACCTGCGTGTTACTAACACAATTCTGAGTAAGGTGGAGTGGTTTGAGATGGATGCCAACCAAAATTCCAACACAGGCTTCATCTGTCATACCTACGCAGCACGGATGTATCATCCATCATGGATGGCCTCAGTTCTCTACTTTCTGTCACCTCACAATTTGGATTATCCCTTACTAAACCAAAGGTTCACTTAAAACGTATTTTTAAAACTGGTGGAGTTCAGCAACTGTTAATGGAACTGCCTCAACACCTTCTCATCCAATCCCACTGCACGGAGCAGGAGAAAGAGAATGCCATAAAGACACATCTCCCCAAAACATTTATTTAGATGCTTTGATATTCCTTAATCTACTGAATAACTTGACCAAAATGGAAAGAGTTAAAGAAAACCCAGCATGCTTATTTTTCAGAGAGCACAGAACCAAACACAAACATGCGCATCCATATGTTATTGGATTTGCTGGTTTAATCAGCAAGTACCAGTGACTCAATTAGCCTCTTAGCAGTGCCTAAATGCCACTAATTCAGCCCGCTGGCTGCTGCAGCATACACACACAAGCTTGTCCCTTTAGATTTAGCGGTAACAGCACCGCTATTCTTCTCATGACGGCACTGGGGGCCCAGACAGTCTCCTTCCCTCTCTCTCTCTCTTTCTCTGTTCTGCCAACCACACAGAAAGAAAGGACCCCAGGGCTGACTGTGTGTGAGCGTTGAGTAGGAGGAAAAAGGAAGAGGGAGACACTGTTTCTATTCATTTTACAGCTTCATCCATCAAAAGCCTTACTAAAAAAAAATGAAAAATGCGTTCCCAGAAGCTCATGGTTTAGAGCAACAGCCTAATAAGGTGTTAAATAAAAGATACTGACCTAATCTTTAGCAGCCACATCTACTACACAAAAGTTTAACAAATTACAGAAGCCAGAGCTGAAGAGGTACTATTTCCTTCTATCTAACTCACACTCCCACCATGGCTTGTCTGTTCTCTGCATTGTTTGTTTTTAGGACAAAGCACCAACACGCAAACTGTGCTTTTAACCGAAACTACCCTACCTCTGACAACCTCAAATAACAATAGGTAACGCCAGCGAACAACCCACCCAACCCACCCAACTTGCTTTTTCTGTACACTCAACAGCACATTTGTTCAGTTAGTTTTTGTGACTCTCCCTTATATAATGACTAATTTTCAGGCAGATTGATTCCCTGGTGAGCTGTTGCACATTGTGCAGCCATAAAAGCAGTAGTGACAGTCAAAGAAGGTGACAGGAACAGTGGGCTGGTGTTAGGGCAGAAGCCAAACGGAGTTTTGGCAGTAACTAGGTATATGTCAAATTAAAGTGACCAAGCAACTACAGCTTCAGAAGTATTGACTCAGTATGAACAAAATGTGCTGTCAAAACACAACGTGTCAGAACTGAGCCCATCAGATCTATTTTACTTGATGACTATACATAGAATTACAGGTCAGGAGAAACACAGGAGATCCCAGAGGAGGAAAAAACCTTTGCTAATTAACTTACAATGTGGGAAGCAGAGTATTTTTACCCAGAAAGCAGAGCAAGAGACACATGAGCTGTTCTCTCTCTTCATCATAATCCTTCTCATCACTTAAAAATGAAGGCTCATTAAAAAATGGTCAAAGGTGCATTCACTCTAGGTTTGAGAGCCACGACATTTACAAAAAAGGCAAGACTGTTTTAAATCCCTCCCAGCAGCTCCCCAGCTGACAATCACTTGGCATCCAAAGGCTAGGTAGGAACTTGGCAACCACACAGGATTTCTACAATATTTGCAACATAAAATGAAACAAACATACATGAATACCCCTTTCAAGTACTAGACAGTAAACAGTCCTTGCACTCCCACTCCCCTTTCCTCATTAATATTCAACAGTTTAAAATAAAGATGTACCAAAAAACCACCAGGGAATCCAGGGAATTCATTAAGTCTTCAGTATTTCAGTTCACTAGTCTCTGATTTCCAATCAGTTGAAACTGGAAAGTCATTACTTCAGCTGCAGCCCAGGTCAGAGGAAAGACTAACCTCACAAAACTGCCAGGTTCAGGATGAATGCAGGTTGGGTTTGGAATTAAAAGGGGCTAAGAAGAATGCAGTTACCTAATTAAGGAAAACCTGACCCCAACAAACAAGGACATATACTTAACTACGCTAAATCAGTGTTTCTTAGTAGAAGCCATTAGATCCACATAGCATGAAAACTGTAAATAGCCCAGCAAAAAAACAACCAAGCATCCATTCCTGTACGTATACTTGGATTTGATGCCTCATTTGGAGAGGTGAATGATGTATTAATTTTACACATCCTTCACAACTACCAGCCAAAGCAGGTCACAAACACCTGGCTATCATCTCAATACAACCAGATACTGCCAGGACTACGTCAGAAGCAACACCAGCATGCTTCACAACTACAGAACTCCCCTCCCTGCACAAAAGCCCACATCACCTTTCCTGCACAAAGTGAGAGGAAATTGTTGCCACTTAGGGGAACTCCATGGGAAGAGTGTGCAGAGACAATATCCTGCTTAGCAAATCCTTGGAGCAAAGCAGATTCTAAAAATGGTCACAGATTTGCACAGCAGCTCTGTCTGCCTTGCTGCATCCACTGACCGTATCCCCTCCCTGCTCCTTTCACTGCCTGTCTGATAATTCCCTTTATACCCCCATAAAGGCAGCTGCCCCCAGAGCAACCCATCCACCAGCAACTGCTGCTCCTCTTGCAACTTTGGCTTTACAAAGACAAGCAGACCTCCTTTGTAGGGTTTGGGTTTTTGGTGTGGGTGTTTTGGGCTGGTTTTTTTTTCCTCTGAGGGTTTGGGTTTTTCCTTGCTTGTTGGTTTTGTTTTGGTTTTAATATTCAGTGATCAGCCACCCAGGGTTTAGGTAAACTTCACATGAGGATCCTTTTTTTTTTTTTTTTTTTTTTTGAAGCTGCCATAAAACTACAAATCACAGCCTGATACTCAGTAAAATCTGCTTTTCTTAAACACTGTAGTGAGCAGGCCAGGCAGAAGTTGAGCCCCAATAAAAAGAGATCAGTCAGATAAAATGAAACTGAAGATTGTTCAAAAACATTATCTTAAGTAGGTGATGCTACTGCAGCTTATGGACATTTTGTCTTCCCTCGTCAGAAAAGCTGGCTTGCTAATTTATGGGCAGAGTGGGAAAAGCAGAGGGATACAGACAGACACAGAATACTTAAAACAGGACTCAGAATGGAGACAAAGCTCCCCTTTCACCTCCTGCTGCTATTTACCATCTGGGATCCTGAAAAGGGGGTGATGGGTAGTTTTGTGATAGGTTTGGCAAGGGGCAGGACATTTAGGATTTTCTATGTGTAACGAGGTCATGTGTCAGCGCCTTCGCAGCACATGGGAACACTATCCAAAAGAAGGTTTAACAAAAGGGTTGCCCTGGCTGAACTGGAAAGAAATTCTATTTAAAAATATCCTGGCACCAATGCAGAACTTTAATAAGATTAATAATAATAATAAATTTGCAGAAAGTGCCTCCAGAACCTAGCTTGGAAGACCACAGAAAAAAAATGAAGGAACGAACACGTCCAAGGGGTGGGTGTTATTTATTACTGCAGTTTCAGAAGTGGTATGGTATTTAGAAGTAAAAAATGAAAACTGAATCACAGCATTTCCATTTCTATTCGGAAACCAAACAAGTCAGTTGACTCCATGTTTTTTGACAAGTTTTCCTTTCCTGATCCCCTTACATTGGGATTAGGAAGCAAAACGTCAACAGGATTCTATTAACTGTGCTGCAACTCTGTGGAAAGGGAGAGCACTTTGTATTCTGTGACATTTCCACTAACATTGGGGATGGGGTGGTGGAAATACAGCAAGGACTGAAATCCTAAATGTAAGAAAGATAGTGGGATTTTTCTTTCTAACATAGCTTTATTTACAAAAAGCAGTTCTATGAAATGAGGGGTTTGAGTTTAGAAACCTCTCTTCTGTTTTCATAAAAAGAATTATTAATAAGGTAAATTTCCCATCATATGGTGCTACAGTAAATCTTTAAACATGATCCTTTAATCAAAGGATCTGAGGGAAACATGAGCATCCCAGCCCTCTGCCCAGACTAAACGTCTGCTGACTAAAGTGATTCTAACACTGCTACTGCAGAGACTCTAATCGGTGTGCTGAATTATTTAAAATCTATACCCTACAAGATGCACAGATGCCAAAACTGGCCACTAGAACTAATGCAGTGCTTCCTTATCCATGTGTCTCAAACTCATCATTGATAGAAATCTCGCTTTCAAGTTTAAAATCTTTAACCTGTGCATCTCACTATTACACCATCAACTATACAGTGAAGTGAAAGGTAGTTTATTGTGGAAGTTAAATAAGCAAAATTTCTCACTGTACTGATGTAAAGCCAAAAAGTTCAGTCAGATACAAAAGAATAGACCCTTTAAAACAATTGCTGGGTAATGTCTGTAAGTCTGCGATGCAGAGGGCCAGTGAAAATGTTCTTTTTCCTTCCTGGCCTTTCCTTCATGCGTGTACCAATCCAAAACAGTAGCCAACAAACAGTAAAAGGACCCACAATCAGCATATTGCTGGGACACAAACAGATGGACACTCTCAGTCTATCAGAGAAAGGCTCTTCGAGGTACCAGAGTTCACAATGCTCAGTCCTACAGCGAGTCAAGCTGCAATAAAAACCCATGTACAATGAAAGAAAATTAATCTTGTTTACTCTCTCTCAAGTTTTTTGCCTTAATTCTACTATTTCCAGAGATTTTCACACTGTGGGCTGGGAAAAGGGAGATGAAGTATAGAAAATAAGGAAGAGAACCACCAACAAATTTAGCTGGATTCTCAATGTTTTAATTCAGATGGTCCTGGGCCAGACTCTGGAGGGATCCTTTTGAACTTCAAATATTTTTCTTGTGATCGGCCAATCTAAAGCACACACAGGGCCCTCTGAGCAAAGCATTTTCTCAAAAATAGTCCTCTTGCTTTGGTTATCAGTTCAAGAATAGAAAGCAACCATCAATTTAAAATTAAGTAGTAATAAAATATGAAGCTACAGCGATCAATAAGCTGTTTTAAGAGTCTTGATGAACATACAAGTCATATGAGTGGTAATACCACATAATTCTATAGCACATATTCCAACCCTTAATGTTTTATGAAACCAAAGACAAGGCCACAAGACACAACCATCCCTAGTCAGAATGGCAGGGATGGCCTTCTGAGCAGCCCAGAATTAAACAGTGCCACCCTCACACACTCACATATTCCAAATGAGACAATGTCAAACCAAATCCATACTGTGCACCAACAGGAGAGTGTTCTTGTTTGTATTACTGAGTTACTTGCATCACTGCAACCCCACTGACACAGCAACATACCGACGGTGCAGAAAGCAACGTGTCCAGGCAGAACGTGCAGCAAAAGCAACCATTTAATATAATGCCTGACAAGCACATCATGCCGTTGTGATACTACTGTATCGATGCCATCCAGCTACAAAGAGCAACAAATAAATGGCCTTTCCTGCCAAATTTTAAGTCTAAAAATCCTTTTTTTCTTTTTTTTTTAATGTATTGTTCTGCTCTGAGACAATATAGTTTTGCTTCGACGCCACTGCTTTGAAAAGAGCTTTCTAAGTAGAGTGGGACACACACAGAGAAGCAGAACAAAGGTCAAATGCACCAGGCAACCCTGAGTATTTGAAAATGTTACAAAAACCCCACCAAAAACAAATCACAGTTTTGATAGTTCTGTGGTGAAAAAAACTTAGCAAATTTGCAACAAAACTGTTAAGTAATTAAGGCAAGACACTTCACACATGAACTTAAACTGCTAATTAAATCCCCCCTGCTTAATTGACTAGATTTGCATATCATTCAGTGAGGGGTGGGAATGGCTTGGGCTTCCTTGTGAGGAAGGCATCCAAGGAGAATAAGCTAAAGGTAATAAGGAAAAGCAATGACAACCCAAACACTTTCATTTCAGCAACTGCAGGAGAAAAAGTATCAGTGTCTGTCCCTTTCTACCACTAAACGTAAGAGAAATCTAAAAAAAGGTTTGAGCAAACTTTCAGATACGTAGCAGGAAAAAGCCCTTTGACACCAAGACCAACTGGAGTCAAGGAAAACACGCAATTACCTGCCAGCCTGCACTGCTCACAAGTGACCCAAAGCGTGCAGGACGAAACCAGGCTGTTAGAAGCCCTGCTCCAAGGATATCAGAACATGAGTTTGCTGTTTAAGTGGATATGGACTCAAGAACACAACCTCCCCACAACATAAACTGGACACGCTGTTTCAGGCTGGTTAACAGGCACAGGCAAACACCATGGCACAGGTCAGTACCTGCTCGCATTTGGAAGGTTATCACTGCAGAAATGATGCTAACACACTTCCCTTTTTTAACACATGAGACTGTAGGACTTGAAAACATTGTGCAAGACAACAAGTTCAGCACACAAACCAGAAATCTGCTAGGCCTGCAATAGAGCACTTCCTTCTATCTCTGAATGTTCTAGCTGTGTGGCAGAGAGACTGGTGACTGGAAATTGGTGGTGGTATTGTAATAACATTATCAACTTCTATCATTTCTGATCTTCTAAATCAGAAAAATAAAAATACAAAATATATTTGGCTTATTTATCCCAAGGCAAAAGGATTTTACATAGGCACCGATAAAAACATCAGAACATTTCTGATGGTTAGAGTTGCACCACTACTAAAACAGGATTACATGAGGTTGCCATCAAGGTTACTACTCGTAAAATATCCTGAAAAGAAAGGCCAGCTCTAGGACTTGTTCTGTTTAACAGTCTGCTTTTTACAGTGATGCTTCCTATGCCAATAATCCAAGAACAAACTTTTTAATTTAACAGTAGCTCCCATTTATTCCAGAAATTGAAACAATCATGTCTTACAACACATACAGCCATGCAATCAGCAACAGGAATGGCCACAGGGTCAGCCTCACACTGTCCATGCTGCTACAGATGATGCTGGTATCGCTGCCAAACTGCCATCAACCACAACTGGCACAGCAGCCTTAAACCTCTACAGTGCCCTGCATTAGTATTTGACAAATAAGGCAGAGTAATAAAATGGTAGGGGCTCTGTGTGTGTGTTTGCATCTGCACTGTATTAAACAGGATTCTACACGAATCATCATTACACATCTTTGACAAGACAAATACAAGCAAGCATTTAGTTTTTTGGTTGGTTGTTTGTTTTTTACCCTAAACTGTTTTTTAATTGATCATCTGCTGACCTGACCAGGAAGAGAAGCAAGGACAGCAGACACTAAGTGAAATGATCTTTTGCTCGCTCACTTCTTAGGCCAAGCAGGGGAAACTTAACTGCAATCAAATCACTCACAGCTATGACTGATGTGAGCAACTGAAGAATCGGGGCTGATACTACATTCAGATCTCAGAAATGAGCACAGATCGTCACAACACATCTCCTGAGCTCATGACTTGTGGAAGTCGACAGCACATTTCATTCACAGATACCAAGAAGAGTTTGGTTTTTTTAATTTCAGCTTGTATCTTAAAAAAAATAAATCCCATCCTTTATCTCATTTTTAAAGGTTCTGTTAAGTCTTTGAAACATTAATATTCTCCCTAACAAAGCCAGCAGCTGCTCTGCCAGTCTGTGACATGGATGGTTTTGTTAAAAGGTTTTCATGTGGGTTTTTTTTTTTCAGTTCAGTGTGCTTTGCATTTGAAACAGGACATTTCCCCACCCTCCACCCCCATTCCCTCCTAATCCAGAAGGGACCTTACTTCCTCCCTCTCAAACAAGCAGCTCATTCAGCAAAAGGGAAATCCCGAGATGCACTCGGCAAGAAGCCTACAGAAGGACTTGGGGAAAAAAAACAAAACAAAACACACCCAAACCCAAACCAGAAAACAAAACACACACCCAGCCACCCACCACCACCCCCCCCAAAAAAAACCCAGCTACCAGTGTGTCCAAAAGAGAAGCAACTTAGCTGGTAATGTGAACTCACTTCTGCAAACTACTACTTCAGGACAGGGATCTGCCATGCCAGGCATTTAAAGTTTTTCCAGGGTAGCAATACAGTCTTGGCCCCTTGGTAACAGAACCCACAGGCTGCAGTTCTCCCCTGCTAGAACAGAAACTGGTGGTTCAGAGAATCTTTTCCATGATCACCAAGATTTAGCAAGGTAAATTTGGAGCAACTCAATTGTTACTCTGCAGTTATAATCTAAAGCAAAATATGTTTCTGTTTTCAAAATGAAAACAAAAATCATACAGCCTTTTCTTAATTATGAACTTTGTTTGAAACAGGATCCACGTACCTCTGTATTTCTCTTCCCTGAGACCTAATGCTCACTTTTGTGACATCAAAACCGTCTATAGCAATTAATTCTGATGTCACAGGGGATTATGATTATGACTAAGGGAGTAAAAACAGTCAAAGGGGGGAGGGGGTCTAATTAAAAAAAGATATTTTTGTTTCCAGGAATCATCCCACGCCCCCCCAACATCCAGAAACTTCAGTGTAAGGG
Source organism: Zapornia atra (assembly GCA_013400835.1). Classification (NCBI taxonomy): domain Eukaryota; kingdom Metazoa; phylum Chordata; class Aves; order Gruiformes; family Rallidae; genus Zapornia; species Zapornia atra. The sequence goes on along the minus strand of VZTU01004372.1, from coordinate 490,370 downwards.
TTTTCACATCTGTCAAGATGGGATCCAGCTGCTCTTTAAGAACATGAATGAACATCCCTCTTAGAAACAAAGAGATAGAAGGTATTTAGTGTGAATCTATTGAAATTGATTCAAGTTATAGTAAAACTGCATCAATTAATTTCAGCTAACAAGGGAAAACTTGATAAATTTTTAGAAACCTGAATTATAAATTTGCACCTAAATTTCTAAGAGCAGGATTACACCTGACCCCTGACAGGACTTCCACTGAAATCCCGTGTTTACTCTACATTTTCGCTCATAAATTCTCAGCAGAATTTGACCCACAAATTGTAACCAGTGAGAAAAACCAGCTGTTTCAGAAACTAAGAACTGACTTCCACACTAAGACACATTTTGATAAAGTTGGACCAAGTCCATTCACTTCACTGGAGTCAAACCACAGCGCAGAGCACTGCCTCAATAACCTTCCTTCCCTGAATTAAAGCAAAGCATTAGGTCTGATTATGACTATACTTCAGGGTCCTTTTCAAAGAAGTTCCTATCTCTTCCATTTACTCGAAGCAGTTGATGGCATGGTTTGCCTGACAGCACCACTACAGTGATGGCAAGTGGATTATTCTTGCTGCACACCAGGCAAAATAAACCCTCAAGGTCTAGACCACAGAGTCACTTAAAATATTATCTCTTTTCTATAATGGTAGAAGTTAAACCTCATCTGGACATCTATAAATATATAACTCTACCCACTAACACAATTCAGTAACGTAACACAAGCCCTGGCTGGCTGCACAATGTTCAGCGATGGTACCAGGGGAAGATATTCCTGACTTAACTCCCCCACACACCATCCCCTCCTACAGCTACACTTGACCTGATGAAGCTTTACCAACTAACCCAAGCCCAAGGGAAACAAAGAGGCCACTGCAATTGTTCCTCTGCAGTTTCTGTCTCAGTGACTCACTTTGGTGTGTGAAGACTGGACTGTCCTCTGATTTCATAGAATTAGAAGTTGCTGTCAGAAAAAACCCGAGTCAGTTGTGCAGCCCAGCATGGAAACTACAGGTGGGGCAATAATCCATAGGCTGCTACTGCTAGTAATCTGGTTGAAATGTGAAAGCACAGCTCATACTCCAGCTCCTCCTTTACTCTTCCAGTGTAGCATGCAAGTGCCTCCTAACTGGGAAAGAAATATGTAACATTTTTCATCCTGAGCACTGAACTGCTAAACTCAAAATAAAGCAAAGCGTGACAATCTGTACAAATGCAAATGTCCCAAATGCCAAGACTAACATTTCTAAAACCTAATTCAACTCTTTCATTTCTTAGCTGCAGGCCGTTTACTGCCACTCCTTTTTTCCACCCAAACAAAAGACGAAACGGATGACTCAAAGCAACTTGAATTTCAAGCTAAAGCCACAAAGCCCTGAATGCCCCATCTTTAATATTAAGCAGGTGTGCAGATGATACCCATTCCAGGCTCATCGCAGCCAGGGCGACTGCTAAAGCACTGCAAAAAGACCCAATTTACTGAAGATACACGGAGTAGCTAAACAACGCTACAAATAATGATGCAAGTCATATGGTAAATACAAGCAAAAGCAAATAGTTACAGAGCCACCAACTCTCTCTACCCCTTTTCCCCTCCAAATTACTATTTTTCCTTTTTCTTTTATTTGTATGCACACAAATGCACATAATAAAATTATATAATAATTTAAAATATAATAATACATGTGTAATTTAATTTTCTTCAGAATTTAGTATTACACACACCATCTTTGCTCTAGAATCAACAGGGGTAAAGAAGAGTCAATAAATCCATTATTAAAAAAGCTTTTCACATAAATAAGATTCTGGAAATCAAGGGTTTTGAAAAGGAACTCCTAATTTGCTATGCTGTGAGGGCAAAAGCCTTTGAAGAGTAGCTCTGCATAACCACTGAACAGTAGAACGGAGCACTTTACACCACTTACATCACTATCTGCCACTGAATATGGTCCAAGGACTATTTAACTTCATCAGTTTTGCAAAATACTACACTGTTGTGGCAAAAGGAAAAGAAAAAGGCAAAAAGCCAAACAAAACTAAATCTCTGACTGTATTAGTGCAAGGACTCATGGTATGGCATGTTTCTTACTGGTGAATGAATGGGAACAAAGACATATCAATAATGGACCTAACGCTGCAGTCTGCACTCTTTTGAATCTGATTTGCTTCTCACAGCAGCTCTGCACCACTCGAAATACATTTATTTCAAAGGAATATTTCTAAATCATACCAGCATGGGTGAGATAATTCACACCCACTGAATAAACCGAAACTGCTAGTGGGGAGTTAAGAATGGCAAATTCTTTCTTTCTTTTTTTTTTTTTTTTCCCTTGAATGACACTCCATTATCTTTCAACTCAGATAAGTTTTTCAACTGTGGAACGATGGTACTTTAGAAAAGCATGCTTAGCATATCATTTCATAAGGAATTCTTAACAAGAGAAGTGTAAATCGGAAATCCATTATGTCAATGAAGGTTACTGAAATCAGGCCACATTGAAGCCTTAATATTGTCTATTATCAGCCTTTCTAGCCCATTACTCTGTATAAAAAGCTTCTTTTACTGCTATAAAAATGTAAACTTGAACAATCTCAGGGACTTCTTTGGGGTTCTTTTTCAAAGATACTTGTCAAAAAAATGTAGGACCTAGAGAAATTTAGTACTTAGAGATTTTTAAAAATTATTTAAAGTAACTGGCTGCTTCTAATAGGTGCTACTGCAATCTCTGCATTACGTATGCAGTCCAAGATACAGAGCACTCAGGTATTACATAATAATAGAAAGTAAATCACTATCATGATCCCATTTCTGCCATCTGAACTGCACGGACAGCTCTTTAGATCTGTGCAGCTCCCCCACTGCAATCGATAAGGGTTGTGTGCACAGGTCAGCTGCTGGATTTGGGGCTGCAGGATGCTGTCACACAAACAGCCTCATGCAGAAGCACACGTCTAAGCAAGGAGTTACTTTGCCCTCTTCAAGTTCAATAAATGCACTTGACAGCAGCTTTCTTCTGCGTTGTGACACAAACCAACTCAATTTTGCTGAAAAGCAGCAAGAAAAGTTTTTACAAAATGGTCAAAGATTATTAAGAGCAGGATTACAGAAACATTTTAGGCTTTTCTTCACTGCCAGAATTGGGAAGCCTCACCATCATTACCTTCTGTGAAACAGTAGTAAAGGCAAGAGTTTGCTATAAAAGGAGAAAATCTAAAGATTTAAAGAAAACAGGTGGTGTTATTTCTGATTCTAACAGTACCACTGGCTCACACCACTACACAGATATACATTAAAAACTCTCCAGCCACCTTCCCAGAAGAGTGTCCAACTTGACTGATAGTACCTGGGTATGAAGAATCTGAACCTGCAACACAGGTAATATAGGGAGCAGAAGGGGCTGGGGACCCTCATAAAAATGAAGGTTATGACAGTGAAAAGATAAGAAACATTTTTTCTTCCAACCCTAACAGATGTTGTCCAATTAAGGATGCAAATAAATCACCCTCTGCATTGCAAGTCAGAAAAAACACATACATAAAAGCTTTCTAAATACATTTCAGTTTAAACTTGCATAATTCTCCCAGTGGAGAAATCATCTCCAACTTATGTAATCCTTAGAAAGAGACATTATTACATACAATTCTGTGCCACTAAGAAACAAGGAAGACATCTCTAGAAAAAGAGGTGCACCCACACACAATTTATTATCTGGGCGCGGAGGAGCAGAGGGGAAAAGCTGTGGCAGGGATGCAAAGACCAGTCTGCTGTTTCCACAGAGACTGATCTGTAACTGAGCTCAAGGGGCTGCTCCCCTTTCACCAGCCAGAACTGTCTGTTATACTTAACCCAGACTTCCTAACACTTGATATCCTGTCTGCTATTTCAATGCCCTTACTCAATGTTTCAGACAGACATTACACAAACTGGCTGGTGAAAAGGGTTGAGAAACCAAGGAGCAATCCAAGTCAATGACCTTATTCTATCAAATGATACCATTGACTGAACAGAGGATGGAGAACAAAGCACAGGGGTACACATCTTCTGAATGTACCACTGAAATCTTCCACAGGAAAAGACAAGCACTAGGCTGCATCTTATTTTGTTAATATCACTGCTGTCTTTTCATCCTTAAAACCTAACAATTCTTGTGATTGCAGTGCAACTGATTCTCACACCAGAAAAGAAACAGCTTCAATTTAAAAAATAAGAAGGAAAACACAGCCCACACCTAAAGAGAGACCCAGCCACAACCATCACATTTCCTACAAAGCATGTGCCAAGGTAACCCCACATAAATCAATAAACAACAAAGCCAGAAACCAAGTTATTGATTGGCAAATTTGCTGTTTATCTCCAGTATAAAAAATGATGCTGCAATTTTTACATATGCACAGAATCTCTATCCTCATGTATGTTTTCCCTGACTTTTTAATTAAGACCATTAAAACAACTAAAGACTACTTAACATGAGTAAGGGTGGCAGGATCTGTCTCGCTTAACAGAAAATACAACTATGCGGCTTATCAGGTTGTTTTAATATGCATCCACTGTTTGGAGAAGCCCAACTTCATAGGATAGCCACCAAACCATAGATGGAGCCAACGATAAGAACTCCACTCACTGGAATTCCCATTGACTTCTAGAAAAGCACTCTCCATGAAACATGGACAGGATCAGAGCTTGAATGTTTATCAAGTGTTTTTGCTACCTCATCCAACCAAAAGTCAAAGCAAAATAATTAGCTCAGTGCAGAGGGGCAAATCTCTATGAGCCAGCAGGCTTGCCCAATGCTGACAGAACAGCCACACTCCAAGAACTGCACCCAACACAGTTCTGAAGCCGAGTTTATGGTCCTTGAATTTGCATCAGGAAAAAAAAAACAAAACAAAACTGGCCTTTATCTCAGCTTCAGACATGTTTCCTCATCAATAAAAAAACCTCAAAACTGACAAATCCTAAAGAGAGGAACAAAAAATACCACCCTGATAGGTATCTACCACAACCTTAAAAATGCAAACTTGCACATAGCGACCAGCAGACAAAATCCTTTCAGTCTGAACTCAGCTCCCAGTTGCAGAAACTACTGCCCCATCCAGTCCAATCTGTCCGAATCAGAAGCACCAAACATCTATGAAAGCAAAAACCTCATTAATGAGCAAACTTAAAATACTGCAGTAGCAGAAAAACAGCTTCTGCTCTCAGCTTTAGCACAGCCCTGTAAATGCCAGGTAAGGCCACAAGCTTAGCCAAGTCACTCTGTCTCAACCCGGACATCTTCTGCTCCAGAGCCTGTCCCTCTATTCCATGAGTGCAAGTCCTGCCAGTCAACACACAGGAAGACGTCTGATACACATACAAGCCTTCTGTGGTTTGTGGGTGAACTGCTTCCAATTACTGTGCCAGCTGATTGCTTGAGTGAGAACTGCAGAACTAGCCCCCAAGCCCCAGACCTTCAAATTAACCTTGTATGTTCCAGAAGATAGGGGATCAGGTGATTTTAATAATAATCTGAATCTCTACAATAACAATGGAAGACATACAAGAATATACAAGGTGTAAATAAGGAAGGTAAAGGACTCGAGCACATCTTTGCAGAGAAAACTTCCCTCTGTAGTTGTTTTCTCCAGAAAACATACTGACTGTATTAAAGACTGAACATTTTTAAACATGGTATTTAATATTAATGTATATTACCCAGATTCAGAAAAATATGTAAACAAATTAGATATCTCATAAAACTGTATCATTAACACCCATACTGTAATTGACAAATTTAAAACAAAACCACACTATATTACTACATTTTAAAGTAGTGCTTCCTGTACATGAAGATCCATTTGAATTAAGTGCTCTCTGGCCACTCAGCTAAAATAGATTAGCCCAGTAACTGACGATATTCTATTGACAGATTGTCCACAATGCAGTCTAAGTTACTTTTGTTGAAGCTCCAATTTCTTTTCAAGAACCCCCCCATTGGATTTAGCATCACTGCTCCATGACAGTTCCCTCTAAATAATAGTTACAGTGTCAAGTTCAAAGTTTCCTTTTTAAAAAACAAACAAATAAAACAAAACAAACATGTGAAGATTAAAATATTTTCTGGTGTAAGTACTAGGCACATTGAGACACAACTCTTTGTGCGACAGCAAAGCAGTTTGGCCAGCTAAGCCAGCAATGTGAGTTCCAATCATCAGTTATCACCAGTAATAGACAGCCAGCCCACTCCTTTCTGCAGTCAGTACCATCCAACCCCCTTCTCTTTGGCAAAACAACTCTGCCTATAGATGAAAATAACGTGAGTTCTCACTAAGAATGGACAATGCACCATCTCTTCAGCTACCCAAATTTTCTTGGGCACAACCACCTAGATGTAGCCCCAAAGTTTCCCCTGTTGTAGCAGCTTTGAGAATTTAGGAAGGTGTAGATAAGGTAACAAGTGGCTGCCAGGATTTTACCCGCCGTGTTGTCTAGACATGCTCTGAGCAGCCTCGTTCAGACGCCTCCAGATGCTTTTACAACACTGATCTAAATGCACCTCTCAGCAAGTGAAAACACACCCGCATGGGTCAGTCTGCTCAAGCTGGTGATAACCACGGTCATAGCCTGGCAGAGAGATCAGGTGTTAGGCTCCTAAAACATCAAAAAAAATACAGTTTACATGCATCTTCAAAGCATGCTACTGTTTGGGCAGAACGTATGCCCAAGCCTGAAACCACAGAAATGGAGAGGCTAGGAGACACCCCAGACAATGAAGGGAGAGGCAGATGTTTAAATATTTTAGGCAGAGATTTTCAAAAGGGAAGACTGCATGTAATTCCCTCCCTAATTCAAGAGGACTGAATTCAGGAACTTGGGAGCTATTCTGGGGCAACAGAGCGCCACAGTTGACTCAACATCATTAGATCATTATTTTCAGCATATTCTTTGTCTAACACACATGCATGTACCTGCTTCTTTGTTCTCAATCTGCATCTGTAAAACTGTTTGCATGCTTGGGAAAAAGTGCTGCTGTCGGCTTAAATGCTGACATCTCCTCAGGTACACAGTACTTGGTTGAAGCATGGTATCATTTTTGAAGTTCAACTTTTAAGCTGTAAAAGGGTTCTGAACTAAACTGCTTCCCCAAGACTTCAACATTTTTGCTTTAGGGACTCCACAACTTTCACTTGAGAATCTCTAATGCAACTACCAAACATCAGGTAGAAGAACAAATTGCTTTATTGCTTCATGGAAAAACATTCTTAGGCAAAATTCTCCAAGTGTATTTATCAAAAGAGTTTGTACCAAAAAGAAGAAATCCATCCAGTGGTCTGAACACCATCACCTGGGAATAAAGTCCGAATCATTCTGCTCTACCTAGCAGAGGATATATACTATTAAAATAAAGATTACTACTGCCAGAAGGCAGAACTTGAGGAGTCAGAATGATACACATTCTAGGTCTACTACTGCAGCATTTCAGGTGGCCACACAGCTCAGTACTGCACTACTTTCAGCAATTTTGGTTCTTTGATTCGGCTGCACACTTGACCTGGCTAAACCTCACTCCAGCTGAGAGCTGCATGTTGTGGCAGCGCTGGCATTGTGAAATAAAGTGGGAGGCCTTACGTGCTCATTTGTGTGTCAGTACCCAGAATGCTGCTTCTAGCTTCCAGCTACTTCATAGAAGTGCTGCTGGGACTTGAACCGTGGGAACACTGCAGTGCTAGTGGGTGTGCTCACACGTGTGCAAGGAAAGCTTGCTGCTTCTCTTAGTGTCTGGTCACATACAGCTTCGCTACAAGTACAGATGTCTGGCACACAGGTAGGAAATAGGAAAGCACTGTCAAACATTGCTCAGCTCAGTATTTTAAAAAAAGGGCTCAAAAGATACATTTAAACCCACCCTCCTTTACTGGAAACAGCAACCAACAAAGCCTTCAGGCCTGCTTTCTGAGCTAGTTCAGTCATAGTGGAGGCGTACTGATGTTGAGAGCTGAGAGCTGTCCATCACACACAAGTGGAAAGAGAGCATGAGAGACACTGAGGCCAGATCTACACCAGCAAGTGAACACTCAACATGCACCAGCTGCTGAGCTCAAGAAAAAGGCTTTGGCACCGACGATGGATTTCTAGGACCCTGTTTTGCAACCCTGTCAGGTTATTCACATTTCTAGAGATACCCCAGAATGTAACTGTAGTGCTCCATGCCAGTAATGGTGGACGAAGCGACAGACAGGTAGGGAAATAGGACACTCACTCAAGTAAAAGCTGTGCTGGTGCATGGAGCCTCTGAAAGACCAGAGCACAACTAAGCAGGAAAAAAACTCCCTGAGCATGCAAAAAGGTAGAGAACCCAGTGAAGGATACAAAGGAAAACAGATGTTACCATATGGCTCAAAAAACGACTGAGCTTTGGGAAGAGGCAGGAAGGTGAAGAAGCTTGGAGGTCAATCACTCAACCCAAGATGAACAGGGAGGATATAAAAAATCTAAGTTTTACAGCAGAGTAACAAAGTGGCTGAAGGCTCTATGGTTCCTGCTCTAGTGGGGACTCCAATCATCACCATCTCACCAGTTTTTGGTTAGGACTCTTTGCTAACTTCATTCAGATGCAGGCAAAAGCTACTTCTCCAAGTGGCAAGACCAGGAAACACTCCTCCAGACAGCCAGGCTGACAGAGACAATATATCCCCATCTATGCATCCACTTCTCAATGTAGGTATCTGGACCTGTATATACAACTCATACTTGATGCATGCAGAAAAATAAATTGGGAATGAAGTATCTAGGTAAAGCTGTGCTTTGTTGCAATGCTTTAAAACCCCATGAAGGGAAAAAAAAGGGAAATAAAAAAGAGAAAAGGCAGCTTTGCCAGCATACTGAATCTGCACTGGGGGCCTGTGCCAACCCAGCTCCTCCATTTAAGTCAGACCCTTAAACAGCAGAGCTGTGCTGGCAGAAACCTACATACCTCATCACAGAAACCTCAAAGACATGAAAAAAGGTCAAAAAACTCACTGCTGCTTAAACAGCCATTAAAATGGTCATATGCATCCCATGCTACTAATACTAACAGAGCCCCAGGGAAAACACAGCAGAAAAGCAATGTGTGCACACACATACATAAATAAATAAATTGGGAAACTGATTAAAAGCCCACTCTTGAAAGTATAAGACCGAATACCTGACACAGCAGATTACAGCATACAACACACAAACACCTCTGTATAGAATACAACAAAGCTGCACAGAGATGTAGATCAAAAAGGAAGACCACCACAAAGACACATATGCTACACCCTTTCATCCACCGAGACAGACAGACACAGAGCCCAACAGACACACAAACCCACACAGACTGACAGTAATTAACGCAAACACACAGCAGCAGACATAGGCCCATCCTTTTGTTTCCTTACTAGGCATCTAAACTTTACTCCACTGTTACTTGCCCCTGGCCACAGTTTACCAATCTTAGAGCCTGATTAAATCTCTCCATAATTATCTGCACACACTGCTACAACACAAATGACCTTAGCGTATGATATCCGTTGGCTAAGCCCAGTGGAAAAAAGACTTCAGGAAAAGGAAGGATAAGCATACAAAACTCTGCCAGCACTGTCAGGGTCTCCTCAAGACTGCACCATGCTACCAGGAGAGCCCGAAGACAGCCTCAAAGCCTTGAAACTTAACCCCAGTTCTGCATAGGATGTATGATAAAGTGTTTTTTCCTACCCCTTTGTCTGAGCACACACTTACCACCCTGTTTTTCCCCATCAAACTCCTTGCCACCTCCCAAATTAACCTCTGCAGGAAACAGTATTTTATAACAATGGAATTCAGGCAACATTTTCTGACAAGTAGATGGTCACAATCTCCATATATTAATTTTGGCATCTTGAATTCATTCTGCAGGAAGTGCACCATGCAGGTTTTGGAAGGTGGGCCAAGAGCACTTGCCACATTCTGAACTAGGACCTATGAAAGTGTGACCAAAAAAAGTCAGGGAAGGCCAAGATCTAGTGGTCTTTACTTGCTCTCCATCTGCACCCTCACCTGGGGCATTGGATAAATCATACAATTGCAGAGAATGCCATAAAAACCTTGTAAGAAAAGCAAAGTACAGAACTGCTAGCACTCATTTTAATTAAACTCTAGAAATGACCAAGCTACAGACACAGTACATTTCCCTGGCAAGAATATGGAGATTTCTTAATTTTGCTTCCCAAACGAATCATGCCCTAGAAAATTCATTTCCCAAGATGAAAACTGCCTCCACTTTTCAGAGCCATATTCTCTTCCCGGAGACATTCATATACATCTAAGCCCACCATTCCATCTTAGCACATGACTGACGGAGAATAGACAAGCCATTAAAAACACATCCACCTCCAACCACGGAGATAATGTGGCTCATTACAGCCTAGCTTTGTCACAGCATTCTGACACTCAGGCGGGAGGGAAAGGAGGGGTAAGGGCAAGGATTGAAGCCGGGACTAAGCACAAGACCAGGAGAAAAACTGGAACTTGAACGAGTGAGACGCACGCCTTAATCCAAAAACACAGAGGCCAATCAAATGGGCTAATTGGGCCTCCGAGGGTAGCTGTAGGAATCGCTGCATTGTTTGCACAGGGTATTTCAGGAATAAAAGCTCTATTTAAAGTCCTAAGTGTGCGTCTGCCCCTTTAAACAGGTATTAGGTAAGCTAATTAAGAATTTTACCGAACAGCCGCAGTGGGCTTTAAATGTTGCTGCCGATTCTGAAGCTTGTGTCATTGCCCTTCCACTCCAGGTACATAAAACCAAATAAAAGTTCAGAAATCTCTGACAGATGAGGCAGAATCCAACCAACAAACCTCCAGGGTAAAAACTCCGCAGGGAAGAGTTTTCTTTAACCTTATATTGGGGGGGGGGAAGGAGGGGAAAGCAAATTGCTCACCCCACAGCCAACCGCACCACTGCCAGGTAGCCACACATCCTGGTGTCTGCAAGCAAGTTCTCAAGGCCTCGTGGCACTGGTGCCCATTGAACAGGACTGGTGCCAGATGCCAAGGCAGCCTCCCACCCACACACCAGGGATTCTGGGATCTAAAGGCAGCTCAGACTGAAAGAAAAACAAAAGACACCTAAATAAAAAAAAAGTGCTTTAGCTGTCTGGCTCAGCACGGCATGGCATACCTTAAGAACCGCTGCAGCTGGCTCTAGACTGATTCATTTACTGAATGTATACATAATCCAATATACAAAAGCCTGTCTGGTGGGGAGATTCAGACTCTGCAGGGATACTCTAAAAGCAGGGACTTTGCCATTCACGTTCCACACGGGTAATCTGAGCGCCAATAACCTGCTTTACTGTCAGGATTTTCTTAGCTGCCACATTTTATGGCACTGTAAGTCTTTAGACAATTTAGCCCCACCTCCAGCCCTGGTGGCATGCAGTTGAGCAGAAAATTGTATATATTTGTGTCTGGAGCCATCAGTAAATGTTATTTTTTCTGACTTCTTCCTTGTCTTGACCCTTAACTGATGCTCTTAAGACCCGAAATCACATACTCGCTGCTAAAGTCTGGGTAGTGTGGTGGGTTTCAAAGATCAGGTTCCATCTGCAGTAAGGTATACAAACACACATACAGCATTTACACAAACTCCAACGACCGGGTGGAAAAAGGTGCCATCTCAAACACTGCTGGTCTATAATAACACACACGTGGTGAGAATTAAGAACACGATTAGACTGCTAAATGACTCAAAGGAAAAGCAGCTGGTTACAACTGGGTATATCAACGGATGTTACCGAAAAGACAGAAGATTCCTTTTCTCCTTCTCCCCCCACCCTCTTTAAAATTAAAGGCACCACTTACCCTGGGGGCTTTCCTCTTGTATTTGTTGTTATAGTCAAATTTTTCTTTCATTTCATCTAAGAGCTGGCCCAGTCTAGCTTTCTCCTCTTTCCCAGTGTAATCCTGGCTGAGGAGGATATAGGATCTCCAGTTTGCAGAGTCAAAGCCCCAATGGCAAGTCCTATTTTCCAGAGATTTGTGAGAGTGGACCACAAATTTGTGAGGTGGGTACATAAGCCTGCAGTCCAAGCACTGGATGCAGGCTGCACTGGGGTTACTGTAAAGCTCTGGCACCAAGAGTCCCTTACACTTCCCAAAGCACTCATGATACACCTTGAAGCTCTTCTCTGTAAGCTCCAGCTCAATTGTGCTAGAGAATTCCTTCTTGCAGTGGGGAGGATAGGTGCCACCATAAAGCAAGGCGTTACAAAGCCTCTCAGCATCAGTTTTAGTGATGAGCCCGCAGGAAGGAGCGGAGAAGGGCAGAATGCCCATGACTTTGAGGATTTCCAGCTGGTCAGCAGTGCATCTGGAGCAGTAAATATGTAGCTCATCGCACACCGAATTAATCTGCTGCAGGGAAAAGTCCCTGAGCACCGAGTTCAGGATCTGGGGCAAGCAAAGCCGCTTTTCTCCACCCACCACGAAGCAGGAGATGGTTTCCCCTTCCAGGATGGTCTCGCACCTCTCTGTGGATCTGTCCGAGGGCATGAAGAAGGGACCAGGCATTACTGGAGGAGGCTGGATAGGGGGCAGATGCAGTACAGGTTCTGCTGGGTCTTTGCCATTGTCTTTCTTGTACATCTCCTGTGCCCATCGTGCTGAGAAAGCAGCAGGGCCACCCAGGGAGCTCATAGAGCTCAGATGAAACTGTTCCAAGGTCTTCTGCAGTCCTGGATGAGGCTGGAAGCTGCTTCTACTTACAGTCTCCATTTTTTAGTTTCTATTCCCAAAACAAACAACAAAAATCCCCAGTTATCTTCCACCCTGGTACAAATCCACTTATGGGATTTTTTTTTTTCAGAAAAAAATTATGAACAAAATAAAACAACCCACCCTTGGTTTTTTTTCTCCTTCCCACTCGGGTTTAACAATCCAGTAACGAATAGGAAATAAATCCTTTTGTATGCGTGTCTCTCTCTTCTTTCTTTTCTCTTGGCTCGTTACAATTTCAAAACCTCCAAGTCTCCAAGCTGCCCCGATGGAGCACAGAGTCACGCCAAAAAGAGGTCTTCATCCGAGCACTCACCCCCTCAGCCAACCCCCCCAGGCAAACCAATCCCGCCTCCCACACCTCCACCACACACACACACTCACACACACACGCCACCCACAGAAATACAAAAAGTCTGTGCCACGCTCCAAGCACCGGGGCTCAAATATGTTCTGGCGGCTGCTGCTTCTCTGCAGTAATCACCCTCCTGTCCATATCCACCGAAAGGAAGGCGCGGGGGAGGAAAGTAAAAAGCAGGAGGAGAAAGAAAGCTTGGTCTGTGGAAGGGAACAACGCAGGAGAGAAGGAAAAGGCCCAAATCTCTGGCACTTCCAAAACGGCGCGGGAGCTTCGGACCGGCGATAAAGCTGGCTCCCTTCCCCCTCGTGGTCCCTCAGCTCGGTCTGGGAGGACGCCTCGCCTCTCGGTTCGCCTTTCTTCCCTTATTTCTCTCGGTCTTCTCGGCGTGCCGTGGGGAGCCGCGGTAACAGAGCGCACATCCTCCCAGCTCCTCTTTCCAGCAGAGACTGAGAGTGCCTGAGAGCTGAGCTAATGCGGGCTGGCTCAGCCTCCCTCACTCCTCCTCCTCCCCCCCTCTGTTTGTTGGTGTCTGCCTCAGTCATTGAATCCCAGCCAAGAATGTGACCAACTCCCCAGGCCGGGCTCTTCCAGGAACAGCGGCCGCCTCCCCCCTCCGCTCTGCGCCGAGCTTCTGCACAGGCAGGCGCGCAGCACTGCCCCGGGCGGCGGCGCCGGGGAGGGAGGGAGGAGGGAGGGAGGAGGGAGGGTAAACTGCTGGTTCACAGACCGCCGCGCCGCGAAGGAGGGGCGGTAGGGCGAGGGCTTTTTCCTCTCGCCGCTTGCTGTCTGCGCGGCGGCAGAAAGGCAGGAAAGCGAAAACGCGGCGGGCAAGCGCACCGCAGAAACCGGCCCGCGGCGCCCCAGTTCGGCTCGGGGCACAAGACCCTCCCCAGGCGCAGAAGTCGCCCGCGTAGGAAAGGGGGTTTCTGGCCGAGAGCAGCACACCCCGATAGCGCATCCTCGAAGGCTCAACGCGAGGAGCCGCGCACGGAATTCACCCGGCGCGACGCGTACATGCGTTCGGCACACGTCACACGCCCCGCTCCCACGTGGAAGGAGCGCGAGGCACGACTGCAGCGCGAGTGCGCAGGAGGTCGGTGAACTCCCCCAGCCCTCGGCTGAGGCTGTGACGCGGGGTCGGGCAGGAAAAACCCCGTCTGTCCCAAACGCGGGCGAGTCGGCAGCTCCGCTTCCCCGCGGAGCGCCGGGGCCGGCGGGCGCACGGACCCGCGCGGTCCCGGAGACGAGCGCCCTCTGCCGAGCGCCGGCGGCTCGGAGCCCAGGCAGAGCCGCGAGCGGGGCGCGGACACCGGCTGCGAAGCTTCTGCCGGTGTTACTGGGCCGATGGGGAACCGGGCGCTCTGCAGCGTCCATCCGTATTGCGCCTCAAAGGCAAGAATTTGGCTTCTCCCCGCTTTTTTTCTTCCCGTGGGCTGTGTAGCTGGAACTCGAGCGCGGGGTGCTAAACGTCAGAAACAACCTTAAAAGGTTATGTGTGTTGTCTCTGGCTCCATCAGCTGCGCCTGCCAAGAGAGACTGGAAAGCAGTTTCACTCCCCAACAACCGTGAGGGAATCTTGCTACGCTGGGCAACACACAGACCGAGTGCTCGGATGGACAGCCTCCCCTGAGGTTACCAGTATAAACCAGAAAAAACAGGTAGATGAGGACAAAAGAGGAGGAACAAATAGACAACTATCCAAGTGCTGCTTCGAAGAGCAAGCAGAAAACGCAAGCTGCCGTTTACACAGGATCACCATGACGGGCAGGGAAGACAGCAAGCTCTCTGACTTGTATTTTTGTATTCTGAAATCCTATTCAGAGTAAAGAGGTGTCACAGAGTTGCAAAAGAGCTCTGATCTTGCAATGAAGTCAGCGTTTCTCCAGAGAGGAACCCGCTTCTCACACACCCTACGTAGGCATCAAGCTTTACAGTACAAAAGAGGAGCTCAGAGGAGGCAAGAGCCAAACACACGTTGCTGCAAGTCATCAGTTGTGCCCTTGTGATGAGAGAAGACAGAGAATCTTTACCAAATTGTGCTGCCAGAAAAAGCCATTAAAGTTACTGTTTATACATTGCATCACACATGGACTTACTGATCCAGGAGTGGAATTTTTAGATAATACCACAATACCAAAGTCTAAAGATGAGGTCTGGCAATCTAAGCTGTGTGGTCCTTGCTGACTGATGATGCTAAAGAGGCTACCACGCTAAGAGAAAGCAGGGCTAGGAATATTCTTCACTGAGTAACAGGCATTTAAAAGGCTTTTGTTAACAATTGTTTTCAATAATATTCTTTGGAAACCATGTATGGCACCTTTAGATAATATGAAGGACATCTGTGACGTTACACCCACTCCATCATTTCCTCACCAAAGGATGTGCTCTATTAGAAAGAAAACCCTTCCCACCATCAAGCCTCGCCTTAGAAAAGCTCTGACTGGCAAGGCAGAAAATGAAATCCATTAAGGATGTGGCAATCAAACTGACCATCATCAAAAGTACCCACATACAACAGCTGCAGTATAATTCCCTAGATAGATTTAGTCCAGTTTCAGTCATTTTTGTTAAGACATTAAAATACAAATGCGCAGATACACTCAAACATCATGTGTGGAGTTCCTGCTGCTTTTAAAGAACAAAATTAATGCTTGCAGGAAGTTTGGAGAGCAATAGAGCAACTCCTAGCTCTGGAAGCTGTTGTGGGTTTTTTTGCTCCTCCTCTCATTTATCCATCACAAAGAAAGGACAGTAGTAACTGCAGCAATTCCATTTAAGAGAGGTGCCCTTTTTCCCTTCCAGATGACTCTTTTATGCAAGTAAATCACTGGATCATGCAACAGATTGTTTATGGGTGGAATTCATAAACAGAATTCCTGAAGCTGAGGGGTCTACCAAAAAGCCAGGAAAGATGGTCTTGTGGTTAAGACAGAAAGCTCGGGACATCTGGGGTCTATTCCCAGATCTCCCACAGACTTCCTGTTGCCTTGGGCAAGTTGTTTCGTCTCTCTCTGCCTCAGTTTCTGTATCTGCCATTGCCAGAGAGTGACCGATTAGAGCCGCTGCTTCTGAACCTAAATTTATGACCAAGGGGAAAAAAATATTCCAACTCCTGCAGTAACAATACAGTAAAACTTCCATTTCTTTCTATCCTACAGACTCTGCGGAATTAAAACAGCAGCAGGGCAGGAGGAGGGGGTGTGATGAGAGCTGTCATTTGGGATTAAGGTGGCAGTGACTTCTGAAGTCTCTGCCTCCCCTGATGACGGACCGTGAGTGCTGCACATCTTAAAATCATATTAATCTTTCCCCCAGTAACTGTTTGTCTTGCTCCAGTTCCAAAGCCCTCTAGCTGGAGAAAGGAGAGGGGAAAAATATCTCAGAGGAAGGGCCCTAACACCACAGTGTTTTTCTCACTCTCTCCCTCTTCTCCTCCCCCTCTCCATTGGCTTCAAGGCCAACAGCTCCTGGAACACAAACACTCTTGTAAACTTCTGAACCACACAGCCCTATGGTGGGTGGGTGTTTGCTCCCTGCCTGCCAGTTCCAATCCACCCACAGATTCCTAAGGCCCAGAACAAAAAGCAGACTCCATTCTCCATATTTAACAGGCAATTCGTTTCCCTCCCCATTGCCTTCATTTGCAGAACTCGGTGCCTCTCACAAGCATCATGTCCCACCTTTTACACATTCCCTTTGCACTTATGTTTATGCATATGTTTATATAGGCATATGAAAAGTATATTCTAAACAAATTCCCCCAGTCCCCCTCTGGTTTCAGATGCCTGCTTAGTCAGGAAGAACCGGGGATCGTCAGGGTCTGCGCTGCGTATCGCAGCTTTTGACAGAATGTTTGGGAAGGGCAGATTGTGAGGATTGTAAAGAAGGAAAGGAAGAGAAAAATAAAAGTATGGTGCAAATGTGACACACTAGAATTCCTACTGTAGCTCACATTAGAAAATTCTTTATAGTAGCGAACATCTCATTTTTCCACATTTATATTGTACGTCCTCATTTCTAATTGTAGCATTCCAGTGCTGAATTAAAGCAGTGTCTGCATGACCAGGATATTTCCTTCCCTCCTTTCCTTTAGAGACCATCTGCTAAATGTCATCATTTTCATTGATCATTTCCCTCACAGTGAAATTGGGGAATGCCAAATATCCAGAACCTGCAGAAGGTGGTTCCAAACTTGTTGAAAAAGACTTTACCTGAGAGTCAGGTGGTCTTTTTCAACTAAATATTTCAATTTTTCATCAACACAGATTTCTCTTATAGAAAATTATTTCACAAACACGTGCCAACTTCTCTTTCTGGCTAATAGAAATTTTAAAACACTTAAAGAGACCGCAATTTTTTGTACATACTTCTCCTAGATGTTGTGAAATAAGTGAATTTTAAAACCTCTACAGGATCACAATAAAAAAAAAAAGTTTCATGAATTGGTCATACTTAAGATGAACCAAACAAAAAATTTCACTGTCTGAGAAGGTCAGCAATGGACTCACATCAACAGAAATGTTATTATTTTTTAACCAATAGAAAAATCAACTTTTCACACAATGCTTTTCAGGCCAAACTGCTCAGTGAGGAAGCTGGGACTTCTATGCTATTCACCACCTATGAAGTCCTACAGTTTTCTAGGATGCTGCACAGCCTTGAATATCTACCCCCTATACTGCACCTCATACAGGCCTGTTACAGGTTTGATTTGCATACTAACAGCTCATAAGATTCTTTTAGGCTTCTACTGTGCTCCAAGTAGTGGCAAGATGTATTCTGGGAGCAGTAAAACCAAAATTGGTAATGATGAGACTGTAAGTGGGAAGGGAGGCTTATAGGTAGATGTAAAGCTTTCTGATGAGTTGCATGAGCTGGCAGTTGGTGAAGATTTTTTAAGATAACCTTGGATAAGAGGATAAGTGGGAGGTCATTCCAGTGGGAGGAATTCCAGGGGAAGCAGAGCTAGAGCTGAACCTGGTGTACTTCTGGCATTCCCAGGGCACCCTTTGGGAATCTCACTGGGGGTCTTCTGGCTACAACGAAAATCAGTCATCATTACTTGGATCTATAAGCTAATGAACTCAGGATTTAATGATAATTTTCTCTTCATAAAGCCATTCAGCATTTCGAAAGTTACTAACAAAAGAACAGCAGCGTGTTGCACTTACTGTCTCTAGCCTGATGCAAACAGCAGCAAAACCAAATGGAACTTTCCCACTTGCCGACGGCACAGACCAGTATGCACTTCAGCTCACTGTCCTACTCTGCAGGCCTTTCCACCATAGGCTGAAGAAACAGACACCTTATCATTTACTGGGCTTAATCCCTTCTCCTTTTTGGAGAAAGCACGGATGATTCTAACTTCCAGAATCTACCTGTGGATGTTAGACAATGACTGAGTGTTTGTACCACCATCACCTAAGTCCCATGTTCTGTCTCAGTGCTATTGCAGTGAGCTTCTGAACAATGCAAGAAATGCAGGCTTTTTTTTTTCTTCTTAGTGAGTTTTAAAGTAATTCTTTTTTACCCCCTAAATGTGCCTGAATCGTTCCTTACTTGCTTTTTTTTTTTTAAAGATCATAACACTGGCCTTACAGCGATAAAGATCAGACCTGAGCTCGTAACATTGATTTTCAGTTTGGACATGCAACCAAATCTCTGAAGTGATTCCTTAAGGTAAAACTTGAAAGATGTGAGTTACAACTGTATGTACTCACTGTTTTCTTAACCTCAGTCGCAGTTCTTGGTTCCTGTTAAGCTTGGCTCCATAGCCGCCTTCTTCTATATCTTCTACTTCTTTCCGAAGTACAGAACCTCTTGATCAATATACATCTTGTATTCCTCACTATTCCTGATCCTCACAGGATAATCATCCAGGATAATGTTCAACCTTTCAGCTCAGGTTACAGCAACTGATGCTTTTTGCTCCAGAAGTCCCTAGTGCTGGCCAGGACAGCAGCTACCATGCTAACACAATTCTGCAGGCCAGTCAGAACAATAGCTGTCTTACTCTAATGAACTTAACAACTGGCCTGAATTGTCAGAGTTTGACTACTGGGCATGGATATATATCCATGATTAATGTAAGTAAAGAACATATGATCTGCTTAAAACACAACTTCCTCTCACACCTGAAATTCACATTTTAGTTGCAAGAAATCATCAGGAAATACAGGAGGTGAGTAGTTGTTAAAAGCAAATAAAAGAGCTCTCCATCTTTTTGAATTTTTTTGTCCTAAGTTGCCTGGTATGCTGTTGGGAGCTGCTCCTCCCACCCACACATTCTGTACCTACATGCCCCAGTGGACTCTGCCAAACACCTCATTTAAAAAAGAAAAAAAAAAAGATTAAAAAAAAAGAAGACATGCTTACTAATGCCAATAAAAAAACATTTTACTGGAAAAAGTCAGAGTCAGAGAGAGGAATACAAGCTCAAGCTAGAACTCTTGGGCTTCCCAAAGGAGCTTACAGATTAGTCCTGCTAAGGTGACTCAGGGCTGCACAGACTTTGTCATTAATGCAGAACAGAATCTTTCACTTCTGGGCCTATTCAGCAATAAGCAAACAAGCCATAGTACACACATCCAACAGAGAAAGGGATAATAATACCAAGCCAAAGCCTAGGCCATGTAAAAAGGCAGCTGAACTGTTGCTATTCACCCTCAGCACACCCTCCTTCCACGGTTCTTACCCGAGCTATTACCAACCAGTCACTATCACCATTCTAGAGCAGAAAAATCAACACATTTAAGACAAAGTTAAACCTAAGACTTGAGGAACGTATTTCCCCTAGCTCTGGGCTTATAGCCATCTAGTGTATCCCAAAGCAGTCAGTATCAAAGGAAACGAGCGTGCCAACCTTGCACTGCAGGACTTACTGATTAGCAAAACCTCAGCTTTGAGCTTCACCAAAACAAAGTGGGTTAACTCCCCTCCCTTGCCCTCCCACACATACTCTATCATGCAGAGAAGCTGTGGGAATACTGATTTGATCTGCTGCAGCTGCTGTGGTGAGTAAAAGGGCAACAGAGCTGGGCTCTACAACTAGCATGTATCAACTTGCACAAGGGTAAGATTAATACTGCCTCATTTCCACTTCACCTGAAACCCACGTGCAACTCTCAGGCCAGCAGTTCCCTTTGCAGTAGCCTCTCACTGACTCCAGGGAATTCACAACTCTCTCTAATCTCTTCCATCTTTGAGATAATTTCTCATCATCATGGCATCCATAGTTTGCAAATAATATTGATATTCCTAAGAACCTTTGCTAAAAAGTCTTTGGAAGGCCTTATTAGCTGCTGGTTGGGTTATCACTAAGGCTTCTGATTCTAGTCTCTTTTCTCATGTTCTGTGGTGCATACTTTACAGGAGTCTTAGTAAGATCTGAAATCATGGTGGGGAATGAGCCCCAAGGTCTGTTTGAAATCTATGCTATCCACCCCTTGTAAAGTGATCCTCTATCTGCTGGGCTGACATATGAACCTGCAATTTATTTTAAAGGCCCGTGTCTCCTATAAATAACACGCAGGGCACTAGGCACACTATGGAGATAAGTGCTTGCATCATCACTTCAGTGATTCAGAACGTGCTGTCCTAAAAATCTGGAATTTCTACGCCTTTGTCGCAAATTCTTATCAGTAGGTCTCATTTATTTTAGTTATGGACTTTCTGAATGAACCTGTTGATTAAAGCATAAGCACACCTCATTAGCATAATGAGATTTTTCTTACAAGAGTGTAATGAAAAAAACAAATTCATGTGGTCTTTTTACAGATGTGGAACTGAGGAATAGAGGGGATCTACAACTGGCTGAAGGCTACCCCACGGATCTTTATCAGAATCCAAACCTTTTACCAAGTTAAAATCAACTGCTGTAACTTAATGACTGTTTTTTTCTAACAAAACTCCACTGATACTTCCTAGAAATATTCCCAAGTGAAATTTATATGAGATGGGAATCCATCACTGAAAGAGGGTTTGAGGGGTTTGTTTGTTTTGTCCATACGACCACTCTCACACTCCAGTGGGCAAAACAGGCTGTTTTTTGAAACAGATACTTCAGATGCTTTTAGTCTGGTACAACCAGCTTATGAAAGTCTCCACAAGACTGGTATTCACTGAAGAGTCTGTGACTTAACACTGCTCCGTTCTCTCTTCAGGAAAAGACACTTAACATTTTAGGTTCTAGACAGCTTAAATTGTCAGACTAGTTTTTTGTGTTTCAGGTTTCTTCAATTTTTAATTAGCTATGTCAGAAAAGAGGAGTGCAAAAGCAAGCAAGAGGAGATGTTAATGCAGCAGGTTCTCAATACCACAACCCCCATCTCACAGCAGAAGGATGTTTCAGCAGCCTACACTCTTCTAGCTATACAGAGCAGAAAGGCAATTGTAGTGTTTCAGCGTGACTTGCATGGGTACTGCTCAAATGAGCCTGCACAAGAGACTTTCAGTGATTTTCAGTTCTGCTTCCAACAGTCTTACATTTTCAATATTCCCATAGTCTATATGCATACTACATATATAGATTAGACTCACTTCATTTGTCTTATGTGGCCCTCTGACAAAAAAAATAGTCTCCAGAATCAGCAGGGTGTAAGATTATCTTAAACAAAGGATGAACATATATTCATAGACTTCTGTACTGTTCATAGGTATTAAAAAATGTTATAAACAATGACTGAGGAAGGAAGGATTGCCAGAAAGGCTGGTCTTGCTTAGATTCCCCTTTTCATCTCCACCCTTTCAAAAATTCCTTCTAGATTTCTTCTCTGCATGCAGCAGGCTTGAGAACAGGACTCTCTCCATTCTTCCTACTCTCCCTCATGTAATCCAAAGCCCATCTTGAAGCAATGATGATGTCTGTACCGTGCATACTGCAGCATTACCACTAGGACCCAAGATCCATCAGCTAATATTCCAGCTGGCACCTTTCCCTCCCCTCTGCTTTCTTTCCCTGAGCAGGAGAAACCATTCATTGCCTTCTGGGGCTAGCACTGGACCCACACTGTTCTTTGTAATGAATGCAACCTGTTCTACCGAATGTGAAGCTTATTTGTGAGTGTGGAGCTGCACTCAATTGCCTGACATTTCACATTTCTCACCATAAATCTGGGTAACACTTTATTTTAATTACTGGGACATTTTCTAACTTTTATTGTTTCTGGCAAACACAGGCAAAATGAGCTCATTCATTATATAAGGTATGTGAGCTATTTCTTCAGGGGAAATTGTGTTCTACATTATTCTTGCCATGCAACAAGATGCCATTCACCTCTCTTCTAGATGTCACTAAATATCCCATAGATTGAGAATAAGTAACTAATCTTTTCTTGAATGACAGAGACCATGGAACAGGATACATGCATCCAGCCATCCATCTTCCTGCATTTCTAACACACCCGTTAATGTAAGCAATTAAGGGCAATACATCCCATGCCTTTTTCACCTCTCCACTCCAAAATGGGTGTAGATTCCACTTTGACACGATACAAAGGAAATTCCAGACTGCAAATTTCACACCCTGATTTGATTTCTCCAAGGTAATTTTGATCTACATGTGTTACAAAGGCCAATACAAGAAACAGCAGGCTGAGAAATCTGATGAGCACTACACTCCTCACAAAGATGCTCTATATTGAGGACTGGGCATCAGAGACTGCAGTCAGGGCCCTGAAGAGAACCAAAGGATTTTACAAATGCCTTGAAGCCTCAATGTAAAAATCCCTTTTTATTCCCCTGCCAGCAAAGTTCTATAAATTCACTAAGATGAACAGTACTACAGACTGGAGAGTTTGAACTTCTCTATCTCTCCAAGGTCAAATCAGTAAACCTGCAGAAAACCACACTCAGCATCTCTGGGGCCTTATTTGTCCCATAACAATCAGTGCTAAATTTCAAATGGAGTCCAAACAAAGACTCTATCTCCATAATGATAATTTAGGGGCAAGATGGAGTAGATGCTGAACACTCTGCAGGCAATGTAACCTCACACTTGTAAAATGAGGCTTTAACTTCTCAATTAGTGAATTCAGACCAGACTGGAGAAATCATAACTCAAGCCACTCCTTTTGACAATTGTTTAAGCTTTAGAAATTGCCTCCTGCTCTTAGACTGGGGAGCAATGCCTCTCCCCTGGCCTGTGCATTACATCCCCTCCTCAGACTGTACCTTCCTTGTTCATACTGCTGAGCGCGAGATGATGGAATTGGCCATTTGCCCAGGTGGAGGTGGGGGGAAGCAGTTACTGTAATGGAACGGCTTTCTGACTCTTCTGAATACAGTAAGTGAAAAGCCCAGGCAGATAGCACAGAGCATGTTTAATGACTCACGCTCTGCATTTTCACCAGGGAAAAATTTCAGGCCTGTGCTCAGTTAAAAGATGGAAATTTTTATAAAACTTCCATTGTGGTATGTTACCATCTGTTCAGAAATTAACAAACCCAAAATCTAAGGAAGTAAATTGGTTGATTTTCTTTCTTCTCGTAGTAAGAGCTTTCTGTTTGATAGATAAGATGTGAATCTCTGGGAGGGGGATGGGAACATATACAATTCAGTAAAAAAAGAAGCCTTCAATCTAATCACTTGCTGACTTTGGGCAAATTTAAGTCCTGAAAAGTAAACTATTCTATACATTATGGCCATTTTCTCATACAATGATCAGTAGTGTTTTGTAACAGTCAGGAAGTGAGGAATTTTGTGTCTGTAAGCATTAGCATGTGCTCAGCCCAAAAAAACCCCTCTGATTTGAACAACCTCCAAGGTCTTCTGATGATATGACATTACTGAAAAAAGTGTCTCTTGGGAACAAGCCACAGAGGATTTGGATAAAATGTGTATAACACCACAAAATTTCAAGCTTTGTTTAGGAGGAAAAAAAAAGAAAGAAATTGTAGTCAGCAAATTTTGCCCCTTTCTCCTTCATTCTTTCTAATGCTTCATAAAACCAGACCATTTTCCGCCTGCTTTTAGGCAAGAACATATATTTCTTTCTTTTCAGCGTTGAATTCTTGGAACTCATACCATTTTCATTTAGCTATTTTTACCCGCCCTGCTCCTTCCTGTATCCATGGAGTTTCATCAAAACATTGAATTCCAGTCCCTAATGACATAACCTTCCCCTTTCCTTCCTGTTCTCATGTCACCTCTCATTTTCTCACCAGCTCCATAGCCTTCTCTGATTTTTAGACTTTTTCTACTCCAGCTTCTTATTTTCTTTCTGTACTTTGCAACAGCACTGGCCTCTTCACTACAGTGGGGAATATTAAGAAATCACAAATCTCTGCACAAACAAGCAAACAAGAAAAACCCAAATAACCCCAAAACCACCAAATGCATCAGCTAAGGGGAACTCCTGCTCTTCTTTCCTACTACTCTAGGGAAAAATCTGACTTCAAAGACCCAGCACCAAACTGGAATGGATTCTGTAAGAGTCTTATCTGCCATGTCAAGTATAAATCAGCTATAGGACAGCTATAGTGAAATGAATGGAATGATAGATGAAGTTAAGGCAAAAGGACTGTGACATACATCTAACAGCTTCACTGATTATATTTAACAATTAAGCATGAGATAAAAGTGCTGTTCAATGTCTGACTGAAATTACTGAATGGATTAGCACTAGCAAAATATGCATCATAGTCTGGTCCTATGAGATCTTCCCACAGCTGTACGTTCCTATGGTGTGTTTCAAGGGTAAAGGTAGGAACAGGAATCTGGCATAAACATTCCTTGTCTTAGAAAAAAATTGAACTGCAAATGGAATTCATTTGCTGATTTGCAGGAACAATGAAGTCAAGCAACAGAACTTAGCAAACCATATTAAAAAGTATCCTCACAAGTATTTTTGCAGGAGACAGAGGTGTTTATGAACCAAAAAAAGAGGTGTAGAAGTTACAGTTGCTCTAGGGCAAGTTTTAACTGGTTTCCCTTCCTTATTAGATTTCTCATTCATAAAAAAATTGCTAGCTGACTTAACAGTCATCGCACCACATGGGATTTTAGGTGCTTCTAACCATTTGTATGTATTTTTTCCATTTGTCTAACCAATTTTCCATTTTCAATTAATTTGTCTTAATTTTATCTCTTTTGTCTATATAATTAGAGTTTTCTGGATCATCAAGACAAGCCTTTATCTCAGCAGGAGCATGGATAGCACATTTGGTCAGAAGCAAAGAATAGCTCTAGGCTATCACAAACCCATTGCCATTCTCAGCTGGCAATACTGAAGACAATTCATGAGGCTATAAATCATGTTTGATCCTGGCTCTTTTTCCTGATCTGGATCACAGATCCTGAGAGTCCAGAGTCCTTCCAAAAGGTATCACTGAAGATTCTGGTCAGGTTTGCTCTCAGAACACAACAGACTCACATGCAGCGTAACAACACTAAGTTAATAAATTTGAGCTCCACACTGACAGTCTGCCAGTGCTGTCAGGTGCCCAAAATTTTCATCAAATTCAATGGCTGAGCCATTGAATAGAATTCAAGGATTAGAACATTAACTTGGACAGAGTTACACCTATCCATAACTTCCCTTTGGGAATGCGGTGCGGGAAGATTACAAGACTAAGTCAGCAATTTCTTAGTCCTACAGTCTTATCTCTTGGTGCCCAGCTAAGTCTTTTATCAACAGAAAACAGTTGGAAAGCTTTACACAAAAAGTTACAGACCTGCAAGATTCAGAGTATTATTTGCACTATAAACTGAGACATTAGGTTTGAAGTCTTTCCTGTGCTCAAGCCTAAAAAGAAAAGCTTAGTCAGATACAGAAATGCCAAGCTCAGTCTTCTTATATCCTGAAAATTAACAGTCTGTTTAGATCAATGCAGATTATTTTGTGCTGGCCTACAGAAGCTCCACGGGGAGCACATCTAGGTGAAAGACAGCAGAGGTATATGACACAGATCTATAGTGCCTTTCATTTTTTGCTCATACGAAAAAGAGCTTGGTGAGTAACCATATCAGTAAGAATGTTTTCTTTGCAATATTCAGCCTTAGGCACGTTGGAGCTGTGTATGTTCAGGATTCAGCTGCCATTTATCCATATGTAAACTTTGCCATGCCTCCCTTCCATACTTCCTACACTCTGACCCTTGACACTTTTATTAGTTGCAAACAATTATGAAGACACGTGACATGATGGACTTAAACTTCAGAGTTGAATCTCTGATTCTTTCCCAGGTTGGCAAGGTCATTTCCAGCAAGTCAGTTTTCCCTTCCTTCCTCCATAAAGTGGAAACATGCAAAAGGACTTCTTTTGTTAGAGCTTTACATGGGGGCACATAAAGAGCTGTGTATTACAAGAGGAAACAGTCACCTGGATAATATGTAGTGCTAGAAATAGGACAGCTTTGTCATGGCCTTCTGTGTTACCTACATTAAGCAAGTTTTTTGCACCACATTTTTTCTTTTTTCCTTCTCAAACCCATCATCAAAAGAAGCTACTCATTTAAATTGCCTCTGTGAAGAGAGACTTCTCAGTCAGCAGCAAAAACAACGAGGTTCTTAGGAGGGCTGGCTAGAAAAACTCAAGTTCACATAGATGCTTTGACGTTTTTGCCCATTACCCAATGTTTTCCTTATAAAATTGATTAACAAAGTCCCTCAAATTCCTCTGGAGACAAGCCAGGCCACAGACCCAGTTCTCATTTTATTTTAGTTCTAGGAAAAGCAAGAAAAAATTGCTTCTAAAAAGTTTCAACTGCTATTCCTGACACTTTGTTCCCACAGATGTCTACCAATAACTGAGTAACCAGAAGGTCTGATTGCCTTGTTTTCGGAGGTGGGTGATGAGTTGAGTTTGTTTGCACTGGTCTCAGTCACCTGAGTGAACAGCCTGCTTGCACAGTTTAAGCAAATAGGAATATGCACTGTTTGTGCAATTTCAAAATCTTATTTGAAAGCTGCTCATGAACACTACAAACACTTCCTTATACTTCCATGTTTCCCTTCCTTTCCAGTGTTATGCATTGCAGTGCACTGGAATGCCGGCTTCCAAAGGCATTTGAAGTGCCCATGAATCTGTCTAAACAAATACATGGGCAGATAATCTAAACCAGCATTCCCATCTGTTGAATCTCTCCCAAGCTGACATTTGGTAATGACCATCACCTCTTAAAGTGCAGACGGCACCTCCAGCTGAAGACAGTGCCAAGTATATTCTAATTTTCATTTGCAATATTTAACTTGGAAAGCCTGGGTGACAACTGCAGAGTAGAAGTTAACAGCCAGTTAGAATCGCTGTTAGCATGCCAGAAGAAGGGGGCAGGGAGGGAAATAAGACCAAATTAGCTGTGGTTTGCAAGCAAGGGAGGTCACGTCTGAAAAAATAACATGGTCCCTGTGGGATAAACAATACAAGAGATAAATCAGTAACTGCACCAATCATAAAATACAGGTTTTACAAATATTTCACAGAGTCACAGAGGGGGACTAAGGAGCAAAACTGTATTGATTTGTTAGATACAACACACTCCAAGGGAGCGTACAGTCTCTAGAAACATGACACTGGCACAGAGCTGGTGGGCAGCTCTCTCTAAGGTGCTGCTAAACTGAACACAAATCAGCCAAGGAAAGGTAAGTCACACAGTTACGCTTAGAATTTGATTTGCAAGTGACAGAGCACAAAGGCTTCCACACTGCAGCAGAAGGGATTGTGTAGCTGATGCTCTATAGTAAAAGAAATGTTACCTGCTTTACCCTGTAAAGCTAAATG
This sequence comes from Zapornia atra, assembly GCA_013400835.1. Classification (NCBI taxonomy): domain Eukaryota; kingdom Metazoa; phylum Chordata; class Aves; order Gruiformes; family Rallidae; genus Zapornia; species Zapornia atra. The sequence continues at coordinate 462,506 of VZTU01004372.1, read as the reverse complement.
TTGTGCTCACTAACCCCATACTAATTGCCTTCACTAACATTTGGATTTTTAAAATTATGTTTCACAGACATTGGATTTGGTATAACAAGTTGACACAGAACCACTAGGTTGGAAAAGACCTTTTAAGATCATCAAGTCCAACCATTCCTGTCCTACTCTAAACCATATCCCTGAGTTACACTATTTGAAAAGCCTAAAGATTTGCCTCAAATGTTCTCAATGGACTCAGTGCTCCCAGGCACTAGAAATCTAGAGTGCAGAAATAAAACCAGAAGGTTAATATAATCAGTAAGATTCTGAAGACTTTCTTCAAAAAGTAAGAGAATCTTGAAAAAGCATACACTCAAACACATAAAGGAATTATTTTTGATACGCTTTTCATGACACTAAGAAGATTCAAAGATTCTTTCCTTCTTGTTTATTTTCTTCATGAAAAATGAGTCAGAGAACAGATAAAACCAGCACATTTTCCTCATGAAGAGCTGCTCTGACTTCTAGTTTTTATTAATTGACTCGGGGAAAGATGGGAAAAATGCCTTAAAAATATAAGTAGCAACTGTTAAGTTCAGTGGAAACAATCAGTTTAGCATTAAAAAAAATTAGAAATATTTAGGACATGGGCTTCAATATATAACTTGTCATGAATGGGATCATATAGTCAACATAAGCTACCTATTTTACTCCTATATTTCAGATACTGTGCATAGATCAGGTCTGAGCTGGTCCTGTGGGAGGGTGTCATGCCACGTGGCCACAATACACATCCACGACATCAAGTTCCCCACCTCTATAACAGGATATCCGAATTCAAAATGCCTTGTATGAATGGGCTTCAGCTCACAACAGCTCTGGGAAGGTGTTTGTTGGCCCAGCCAAAACCACACAAAAGCTCTTTCAACAATATATCCATGTACAATGAAGTTGGGAGCCCAGATACCTTCCTCTGAGCTGGTAGCTACCAGCATACCTGTAGCCTCTGCTTTCTTTCTGTACTGCTTGCAGAAGTTTGGAAGCTACTATGCATATTGGCCATTTCCTGTTGACACAAATAGTCATAAGGGGGAAACATCTGTAGATGTTGCTGTAACTTAAAGGCTATCACTTACAGAGCCTGGAAAGACAGAACTGTTTCTCATGTGCTTTAACTTAAGGGAAACCTCCAGTGCCAACCTGCTTGACATGGCTTAGCTCAAAGGGGAAGACTAGGTCTGAACTGTCACAGAGAACTTACAGCATTCCTCAAAATCTTTGAAGAAGTACTTGAAACAGGAGAAGTACCAATTTACTGAAAGAACAATCAAGTGGGTTCTGAGAATGAAAGACAAGGTAGAATATTTCCACTTCCAAGTACTGAGGCTATTTACCAGCTCAGTAAAGAAGCCCCTGATAGAATAGAATGTATAACCTCCATCTAAAGATTTCAACAAGTCTTCCATCAGGGTTTCAAAGCAATTACAAAAGTTACATTGAACTGAAAAACTGAGGCAAAAGAGATAAATGAGGCAATTCTCTTAAACACAGGACGTCTGGATAGAAGCGCAGATTTCCTGTGCTTTTAACCAGTCGTGAGTGTACTGCCTCATCAAGCCCACGCATGCGATGGAAACTCATCAGAATCAAGGATCATTATGCAAGAGAGAGGATACAAGAATGGTAAGACATATTCATCCAGCAACTCGCTTAAGCCACAACTCAGAACAGGAAGTTTCAGTCAGACTTTCAATTCCTACACGAAGATAAGTCAATCTAAATCAAATACATTTAAAAGAAAAAGCCTTCAATGGAAAAAAGAGTCTCTTTATGCCACCCACTACCAGAAAGATTATTGTTCTTGCTTCAAAACTATTTCTGATTTAAAAGCTACTTGAATTTAGAAATCCAGAGGTTGGATTATTTTCTCTCTCTGTTTGAATTTCTACACAGGAAAACTGAGTAATTTGTACAGCTAGCTAAGCCAGAAAAAAGAAAGGTAGGCAGGGAGGATGGGGATAGCCACTACTGGATTAAAATAAATTGCTGCTGATACAGTAACACTGTCAAAAATCCCACTGGAACAAGCAATTTTAAACATCTTAAGTCAGGCCTTTTTTTTTTCCTCTATCAAAAATTTCCTTCTCTGAGCCACAACAGTTGGGGGACCAAGCTTTTGTGTCTTGGCATCAAATGTTGTTGGTGATATTTTCAGCACAGGAATTGCTGGAATGTATAACATACAGTGTCCACTGTCTTTTTCCTAACATTGGCCACAACTAGCTGCTTCTCAGAAAAGTTTAAGACACTTCAAGAGGCATCAATCCAATAAAGAATCTCCTCCTTCACCACCAAGAGTTAAAAAGGTTCTCTTGTTTCCTCACTGATGTTGCTGTATTTTCTTTTAAAGATCACTACTGTAGCAAATATGGGTGTTCTTGCCAGCCATACAAATATCCCATCATTTCTGACGCCTTCCACGGTCTCAATACATTACAAAGTTACATATATATATATATATATTTGTGTTTGATGGTACATGTTATAAGCTCAAGTCTGCACTTCTGCACAGAAAAGGAGCTGAAGCAGGAAGGATCTCCTTCTGCACAATTTCTCTTTTTTGCTGTGCATTTATTACCAGTGAAGGATATCGGACATGACAGCCCTGGACACTGAAGTTCTTTGTCTACACAAAAGGTCCAGTTCTGTCAGCAAGAGGGTGGGACTTCACATTTACATTATTTCAACAGTATGTTTCAATCAACAATGCCTTGAGAAACTTCCAAGAACCACGAGCAAAAGTCAAAGGAATGAGCAATATTAAAAAAAAATAGTGAAGGTTCTCTCTGAGATTTTCTGAGAACTACCAAGGAAACCAATTAAGACCAATTGAATTTGTCATTTAGACTGGAACACATCTGAGACCACATAACTGTTTGTTTATGGATCACTTAAAAATAACCATTAAGTTGCTACTAGCACATGCTGGATTTGAAACAGCAATTAAAGTTTCTCATTTCATTACCAAGGCAGTCCATTAGCAAAGTACACCGGTCCTCTCAAAAAGCAAGCTTACAAAAGCTGGGGTAGAAAAAGGGTTACCAACATACATGTTAAAATGTCAACAAAATATGCTGTGCACTCTGTTCCCTAGAGTGATTTTATTATTATTTTTCCACTAGCAGCAATACCACAAGCACACAGGAGTCCGAAAAAGAAATCTACTGGAAGCAGTTTTGAAACTGTCCCATCTACTTTTACCATCCACGTGGAAAAACACACAAAAAGAATAACAGGCATACACTGGGGGGAAAAAAAATTAGATTAAGTCCTTAAACTTCTTTTTTCTTAGTTTTTAAGGAGATAAGAGTATGTTCTGAATGTGTAAGTTTTCCAGAAGCACTGTCTCTTTAAAGTTGGAATGTAACTTTTTTTTCACCCACAAGAAAAAGTGCAGTTTCCCAGGTTCTTACTGGAAAGTTTTCTTGGGAAAATATTCATTTCCAAAGCGTTGTTTTTACACTTTTGGTTCACTGGTTGTATGACTCTTTATAATGCTTTAATAGTGTTTTTACTCCACAAATGTTTGTAATAACTTAATCCATCCTATTTCCTACAGTATCTCCTTTTAAGGATAATTATATCAATATGCTTCTGACATGTTGCAACCCAAATAGCTTCTTTCTTCTAGATTTTGTTCTCAGTTGGGTGATTCAAAACAAGACTTAATTGTACATTCCTGGCCCTTACAATCTTCTGAAAAAGCTGCTGCAGAATGAAGCTGAATAACTAACCCCAAACCCATTGGAAACATGGATAATTCTGCATAGTATTTTGCTAAACTGTCACAGCTTTCTTTTCTAATAAAAAGAGTTCAACATTAGCTATAAGCTGCTGTATGTTCCACAACAAAGAAATGCATACCTGACCTAAGAAAGCTTTCTTTGGTTTTGGGATTGTTGGGTTGGTTTATTCCATTAAAGAGGCTGCAATGGGATGTGTTTTGTGAAAGGCTTATATACCCATAATTAAATGCTGGTATATATGGTATTTAATAAAGACACTAACCAAATCTATTCACAACAGTAAACTACCCAAGGAATAAGTTGGAATAAGCTTATAGGAGTCTTTTTCAAAAGCTAAACGCAGTCTTCTGCAGAAGAGGTATATTGTTCACCTCAAATCCTTCCAAACCTCTGTGCTATTTTGCCACAGTCAAGCATCAAAACTTCTCACAGATTATGGGAATTTAGGAATGAATACACTTTATGGTTCCACAGACTAGTTTGTGAACTACTACTGTATGACTTCAGCATTTAGCTCCTCCTATCTACACTAAAGCAAAAACCAGGCTTCCTCTGCTGTCTTTCCCAATGCTCCAGTTATAGTATAAGCTAGCAAAGTATCTTTAACGTGTCTGTTGTACTTGATCTTTATTTAGAACATTCTGACTGTAAATATCTGTAAATTATTAAATTTAATGACAGTGATATCTAATCATGTCAAACAAGATCTGGTCTTTATTGTGTAAGGTAAAACACTGCCAGTAAGCAGTCCTTCCGCTGAGGAGTTTGTAAAGTATGGGAGTGATGTAAAGATGAAATGACTCACACGGAGTCAGTCAAAAGGCCAGCTTCAGGACTAGTGACAAAAGCAGGTTTCTCAAAGCAAAGATCAGACTCCATTGTACTTTTTTGCCCCCAGATTAAAAGCCCACATTGCAGGCTAACTAGAACCATCTGGCTTTAATGCAGTATTAGCTTTTATTGCTACTTAGACTACAGACACAGCCTAAGACAGTCAAAGAGAATTTTGGTAGGCCTAACATCTATTGTCCTCTCAAAGGTCCTTTGCTTAATACAGAGTGAGGGAAGTGGTAAAGCTGCTGCCTAGCTGTTTATAAAGGAAACCAGAAGATCCTTCGATAAGATGCTATCTTCTTTCCTTCCTCTCACTGTATTCACTGTACAACAGGGGGAATTGTAGCTTTGTGTTCCCTGTCCTATCCAGCAATCAGATGCTCTAAAGGGGAGCTCTCTAGCAGGCCAGTTCAGGCCATTCGCCATTAAGCCTCTTGTTCTCTGAAAGATCGGAGTACTTCTACAGCACATCCAAAATGTATCTGGTGAAAATTGTTACCAGAATGTTTTAATCTCAAGCTCCCTCTCCCTGTAAATAAATTACAGAAAAAAAGCCAACTGACAGAACCCTTGACAGCATGAAGCATGGTGCCAGAATGCAAACCAATAGTTTCTTTTTCTTGAATGTGACAAAATGCTTATTTTAAGCATAGTGAGACAATAAAGTGCTGATTAACAAGCAAATATTCTTCAATGAAACTTATGAGTGTGTAGTCTTGTGCTAAACAGAGATATTGCTGAAGGTATCACAGACACAAGAACAGCTCCACCTAAACATATCCAATGTTAGCTTTAAACTCACCTTAATACGAGGAACGGAGTGTCTGCAGCTACATGGAGGATTAACACAGGGGCACAGACATATCTTTCTGAAGTCATTAGATGTAAATACACGTGTAAGATTGGTTCTCAACTAGCAGATAGCTATAAGCTAGCTACCTCAGACATATCTACACTGCCTGTAGATATGTCTGACTGCTACCTTATCCTAGTACAAATGGGTATATTGAGTCTTTGGGGGTTGCTAGTGAGTGATGATTACTTTAGCCTTCGCTAGAAATTATGATACTCTATTCATAGATAGCCTAATCACATGTTAGCACTGTGTTCTGCAGAAATTAATGTAGACAAAGCTGAAAATAATACTCACCCACGGAGTCTAAAAATAAGCACCAAAATTTCCCCTCCTCGTTTCTTTCTGATCTGTTTCCCCTCAGGTGATGACACCATTCTCCTTTCTGGCTCTCCTGAAATGCATCATGTGCTCTGGGTCACAGACTGTTCTGAGGATTATTATTTTTTTATGTAGGTTTATGGTTTTGGGTTTTAGTTTTTACTGTGTGAGGCAAACCAAGAGTCTGTTTATTAGACCAGAATAAACAACAGACGACACTGGTATAACATGGCGTCCAAGAATCAGGTACCTAAAACCATATTTAAGCATATATAAATAAGATTGGAAGCACAGTCACGAGCGTGATCTGTGCTAATTACAGTAAATGTGGTGTTTTCAGCTGAACTACCATGAAGAAATACACTCCTTTGGAGAATTTTTGGTATGACAGACTCTGTTTAGTTTAGTCCTGCAGCTCCACTCGTTCCAAACTTCTCAAAACAAGACAATTAAAATATCAGAAACTTACTGAATATTGATTGCTTTAGACCATGCAATTTAATGCAGCCTTGTTTCATGCAAACACAGGAATTCTGAGAGCACAAGATCCTTAAAATCAGTAAAAAGGGTAATAATTTAACAGGAGCACTGCAGAAAATACTTGCAGTTCCTGCCAAGCAGCCAAGCTTTCTAATAAGAGGACAAATGGAGAGGAGTCCAGATGAAACTACCTGACAATGAGAAGTAACAATCCTAGTTACGTATCCTAGATACATCTGCAGTATCAATATGTCCTCATGCATATACTTTATGAACTAATAAATTCCCAAAAAGCATTTTATGAAGCAAGTATAAAAAGTTTTCATCTCCCAAATGAAAATGTGAGGTCAGTAGGTGTGAATACAGATGGAGCTGGCTCTAGAAGTGGGATGAAGGAAATGGAGTTCTGGGATTATGCTCTTCTGTGGTATTTCATTTAGAGAATGTGGTGAAGGGACGGGAGAAGAATCAGTTTTTCATTACACATTTTTATATATACACATATACACATATGTGTATGCAATCCCTGACATAACGCATCCCCAGCCTGGTCTAAGACCCACCTCAGTGCACACAGTAGAGCTCCTCATGCCCAGAAGACTGAAGCAGAAATCCACCAGGGCATTTCTTCGCACGGAGGGCACGCTGCACACCACAGGAATAATGTCATGCTGCCAGATGCATGCTCCATTACATTCTTCTAGTCCTGAAGGAAAAACACTTTAAATTCAGTAATATATAATATTCCTGTTAATATAAGACAGGAGACTGGCAACAGGCCACTAAGAGAGCCGAGCGATGAAAAAACCAGAGAACTAGTAGAGTCTCAATCTGAAGCAGACAGACCTATTGTAAGTTGTCTCCATCCTTGGGGCTGGATGGTCCATGCTGATTTATGAGCACAATATTTACAACTAACACACATGAAATACATTATGAGTATAAATAAATCTAACATGCACAGAAAACAGCTAAGATAAAAGAATGCATATGGTAAACTAGGTGAATGTTTGTCATTAAAAGTGTGGTACTAAAGCCAGAGCACGTCTTTGGGGCAGAGGAGACTGTATGTTTGCACTCGTGTTTATCAGTACTCCATAAGACATGAGCTATTAGGCAAAGACTTTCAGAAAGACATCCCAACCTTCTATTTTTTTTCTAGTGAGACCAAAGCTGATGAAAAACACTGCATTTAAAATCCTTGGGAGTAAAATATCCCTTGAAAGGAAGATTAGATCTTATGCCTAAGCAAAGACCCACTGAACAACAGGCCAGAGTTCAGGTCCCAGGCCTTGCATTATCTCAGGCAATATCCTTAATTTTTGTGCACCTGTGTCCCATCTCATAAACAGGTAGAAGTATGAAATAAGGTAAGAAAGGCCTACTTTAAGGCCAGAAGGGACCATTGTAATTAAGTATTCTTACTTACTGCATCACACTACAGGCAGCAGAAATTCCCTGAATTAATTCCTAAATTAAATCATCCCTGAACAGATAAACTCTTCTGAAAAACAACCACCCCTTACTAAATAATGTGATTAGCAAATGGGGATGTCAATTCTAGTTTCTCTGTAATTAAAAAAAAACCCAAAACCTGCTCCCAAAAGAACTGAAGACAATTTCTGGCTGATCACTCCTGTTTTTTGAGCCACATACAGCTGGCTGCATCCGGCAGGTTCCTCTAAATCTCATTTGGTTTTAGAGGGAATAGGAGGCAGCTATCACTTAAATGTATCTATATTTGACATTTCTGCCTACAAAGCTGCATTGATCATAGATCGTATCTCATCACCTCAAACAAATCCAATTAAGCAAGAACAGCCTCTCACAAGGACCTGGGTTCAGCTCTTCCTTTGACACGAAGGTTTAATAGGGTTTTTTGGTTTGGGTTTTTTTGTTGGGTTTGGGTTTTTTTGGAGCTCTTGGTGATGTTGACTCTCACCCAGAGGGATCTGGAGAGAAGCTAATAGACTGATTTATGCAGGGTGTAGAACAGACACAGAGAGCAGTGAAGCTGCTACTTTGCCCCACAATCTTCTGATAAACCATCTGATTCCAGTATGGTAGGACATGTTAATAAAAAACCAGGCTAATAATGGAACCAGTCTACAGTACAAACCAGAGTAATTAATTTAGCTAACTAAACATACTTCCTGTCCTAAACCAGCTTCACAACATGTTGTTTCAACTACTACACATCTCTTTCGGAGAATTTTCCACTGATTAAAAGGGAGCATCAAATTCCTATGAGTGCAGAAGAGATGAACTGAAGGAACAGTCAAGTGGATTTCAGGAACAGGAGGGATCAGCTGGAGAAAATACTCAAAGATCAGCCCAATTTCAAATTCTCTCATGAAAGGAACAGTAGGATGAAGTTACCATTTTATAGCAGTACTATTTGGATATGGCAGGAAGGCATCAGCTTTTTTTTTCCTCTTGAAGCAGTCTAAGTAGATTTGATTTACAGATGCTGGGAGGCAAAAAGTGACAGCAAAGGAAGGCAAACACCTACTTTAATATCTCTATGTGTCACAGTTGCATCATAACAAGATATATTCCAGGCAGAATGACCTTTCACATTGACAATGTCACAAGACAGTTTCAGTTCAGTGGGCAAAAGACAATGTAAATAAACCAAACTCAGCTTGCGTCTGATACAATTAAATCAATGACATGTAGGGAAAAAAAAGAGAGAGAAACTATGGTTCTACTGTATTTTACTGTCAGATCTTCTAGATTTGTCCCATTTTGTACTTCTTTCATCAAGTGAAGCACTAATGAAGGACAGAGGAATAACAAATATGAAAAATTAAGGAATTTAGGAAGGGTAGAGGGGACATTCTGGGTATTTCCAAGGTATTTCCATGATATTTCCATAATGCAACAAAATTATTACACCATTAGGCTGCAACTAAAATATCCTTCTCCATGAAAAGGCTTATACTTGCCTCCACAGCTTTGATCATACCTTCAGATTTACTAGATGTTCTTTCTAAAACACTAGCTAGTCCTCCAGAAATCAAAAAGCTAGCATCCTTAAACTGAAAAGCTAACTAAACCCACTCTCCATATCTGCTGAAGAAATAAAAACTTATCTGTTGAATTACATTCTATTTTAAGTTGATGTTATACACCATTCCAGTTATGAATACCATCACACCACATTAACTAACATTGATAATTATGCCCCACTGTTTTGTGGTTTCATGCCCACAAACTAGATGTGTGATCTTCTGTAATTACTGCAGCTATTATTTATGGGGGGG
>VZTU01004372.1:393514-446162 GCA_013400835.1 Zapornia atra | reverse complement strand
CCGGAGAGCCTCGCCCGAGCCGGGCTGGGGCCGCGCGCGCTCCCGCCCGCGTGAGGCGGCTCGGGGACGGGACCGCCCTGCCCTCCGCCGGCCCGCGTGCCGCCACGGAGCGGCTGGGCCGTCTCTCACACACACCTGCCTCCTGAGGCGCGCCGCGCCAACACCCGCCTGGGGCATCTTTAAACACTGGGGCATCTTTAAACACTGGGCCTACCGCAGAACCCTGCGCGCAGGGACCCGCCCCCTCCGCGCCTTAGTTACGGCGAGGACGAGGCTTCCTTCACGCGTGGAAATTCAAGTTTTTGTTCCTCAGGCTGACTCTCACGGGAGACCAAAAATAAGTCCTGCTTTACCCAGCCCTGTAGTAGGGGAGGGTGCCGAAAGGCGGGGTGAAAAGGCTGTGAGTGGTTCGGTTCTTGTTTGTGAACATCCTCCTAGGCTGAGCAACATCAGCTGTGCCCCTCAGAAACAGGCTTCAGAAGGCTGATCGCTTCACTTTTGACGGGCTTCTAGGACTTGTCTCCGGTTTCTTCACAATGCAGCATCAGTCCTGCACAGTGACCTGAGACAATGCATCAGTAACAAGTGGGAACACTGGAAATAGTTAACTCACACTGACAAGAGAGGAAAATCAAGTTAATTAAGAAGCAAACTAATAGTGCAGAGTATTTTCTTCCCTCTCTCCCACTCTCAAACTACTGGACTGTCTCTGTCTTTACAGGACCTTGGCTGATGGATGTGCCTGGTTTGAAAAAGACAACTTAAATGAATGCGATAAAACATGGGTTTTGTTACTGAAAGACATGGGTCAAGATCTACGATGTGCAAATCGGCAAACAGTGCCCAGCTTTCCAGAGTTCCTTGGAAAGGTAGAGTGCTGTATCCTCTGCACTTTGTGTACTCCTTAATCATAGAATGTGTTAGGTTGGAAGGGACCTTTAGAGGTCATTGAGTCCCTGCAGTGAGCAGGGACATCTTCACTACATCAGGTCGCTTAGAGCCCCATCAAGCCTGACCTGGAAGTGCCAGTCTGAATTATGTTAACAGGGGAAACAATCTGAAATGCCTTTTAAATACACATTTGTTTGGCTTAACGTTGCATGGCAGGTAGTATAAGGACAACTCACTAGGGGCTTTTTTGCAGCATGGTAAATTGTTTAGAACATTTTCCTGAAAAGAAGTAACCTGTGTAAGTACACCGATGGCTTGTAAGCAGTAGCATCTCCCTAACGGAATGGAACTGGAAAAGACAAACTGTAGCAGAGATGTTAATTATACAGCAATCATCATTACAGTGCTCCAACAGTGTTAGGCAGTATCGAAACACAAAATACAGTCCATCCAAAGCAGCATTTTTTTCCTGAACAGCAGCAGGTTTCATCCTTATTCTCAACCAGACATAGTAAGCAAGTACTCTGTTGTATCATGTAGAAATGTTGAGGGAAGACACATGCTGTGTAAACTCCAGGAAGCTCTTGATTACTTTACAAGTGCTGGAGGTGGATGTAAATAAAATGTTCTTTCCTTCAATGCAGTTTAACCTTCTCATGATTTGTAAAATGTCAGTTTTATCTATTGATGGAACTGCGTTTGTTTGATGTTTTGTGTGTGTGCCATAGAGTTCTGAGGAAGAGAGTTTACAGAAACAAGAAGTCTTTACTGTTGGAACGAAAGACTTTCAGTGGGTATCATTCCCATCGTTCTGCAAAGAGAAATGTGGGAAACCAGAGGATCACAGCTCCCATCGGGTAGCACAGAGCCAGGTCGACCATCTACATAACAGACAGGGCCAAGGTGACGAACTGCCAAGTTTAACTGTTACAGATCAAGCCAAAAATATGGCTGGGGAAGACACAAAAAGCATTTCAAAACTGGATGCAAGTCCTAAATCATACAAATTCACTCAACACAGTTCTACACACCACTTGGTGTTGCCACAAAGCTCTGCGAAAGCTTTTAGCTTTCCACAGGACTGCAGAGGAACGGTGCAGAACAGCAGGGAAAACAGAAAGGGAAACGATAGAAAAGAACTTCAAAACCAAACACACCAAGGGAGTATTTCGTTTGGGGAGGCCCAATACGAGCCCACAGAGAAGAAGCCGGCTCTCCTGAGCGTACCTGGAACTGAAAGCTGCAAGACTACTGAAAATCAGAGTGGAGCATCTGCCACCCTGGACAGCTGTCCCATGTGCCTTATTGATTTTAGTGGAACGTAAGTAGTTTGGGTTATTTTTTTAATAACTTCTCAGTACATAAACCCCAAAATGGTTCTGAATGAATTCTCTACATACAAAATAACTGAGACAAAACTTCTACGCTAAATTTAAACATCAGAGTTACCTAAATCAGTGTAGAAGTTGATGATTACTAGATTATACTGCTTCAAAAAGCAAGCCGACTCTGAGCTCTCTGGTAAGCCTTGCAGAATTAGCAGTTCTAAATACTTTAGCGGGAAAGGACCAAAAGCCATCCCAGTACAATGTTCTTGATGATGAAAAGCTAATTTAGAGCGAGATGGAATAATCTCCTATGTGTTCCTTTCTCTAGAAGATCTAGGCTTCACTGTTCAGTAGGTACCTCAATGCCTTTGGCTGAGCAACTATGCTCTGAAGTTTAGATTTTGCTTTCAGGGTCTGGGCAAGATGGAAGTTGATTTTCCTTATCAAGCCCTGATTAGTGCAACTAAATGAGACTACAGTCCCTCTGTTACAATAAAAATACTTTTATTAAAAAAAATAAAATCCTCCCAGCAATTAAACATCTACTCAGCAATAAGAACTATAGTTACTCTTAAACTTATACCACTTTGTAGTACTTAGGCTGTCATAGTTGCTGAAAATGTGCTGTTGAGCAGGTGGTCTGACATTGCAGGATATATTGTCTGCAACTCTGTTGTCCTTACAGTGGAGGCTGGAAGAGAAGACAGGAGCAGCTTCAGCAGTATTTCCAAAATCGTGGACATTATATAAAGAAATTTCAGCAGGGTTATCATACTTTGAGTCTTCATATTCAGCTCTGTGCTGATTAGGATTAGTCTCAGCTGCTACAGAAGCTGCTTTACAAAAATTTACTGTAATGCAGGTGGTGGGGAGGGTCACATCAGTCACAAAAAGAGCCCTCCAAAGAGAAGGAACAAAGCAGGCATGAGAAAGCATCCTGCCTCTGCCAGAAATCTCATTTCCTGGGTCCTTAAATTAAGAGTTGGATGTAGAATAAGGCATCAACAGCCTCATGTTTTGCTTGTCTGAGACTGCAATCCACACACATGGCTGATGCTCAGGTCACCAGCGGCACTGGGTTTGTGGGTGTATCTATATATATAAATGAAATCTTGGCACACAGCACTCCAGGGGTGGCTTTAATTGTCCTGAGCATGTGGAGTGTGAACCTCATCTAGAAAAGGACATGAGCAAACCATCTAGCAGTATTAAGAGTAGTTGTTAAGAGTCCGTGGTGGATTGTGCTGCTGGTGAGCACAGGAATGACTGACTTACTCGTCCTGTTACCAGGACACTTCCATGATGGTTTAGGTAGTGAGAGGATGGTGTAAACAAAAGGGTTTGACTTTGTTTCTCACTGAATTCATTCTCCATTTGCAGACTCTCACAAATGGATATCGATAGCCACCTTGCCAGATGCTTGTCTGAAAGTGCAGATGATGTGATGTGGTAAATCCAGAACAAGGCCAAGGATGAACCTTCCTCAAGGGAAAAGGCAAAATATGTCAAGGAAGCATGTCCTTGTCTCAGACTTGCTGGAGGATCACAAACCAGTAACTCTAGAGAAGGTCAAGTGCCACCTGCCTGTTTAGGGTCTTTTTATTTTAAATCCTCTCATATCTCCACAAAATAGTTCTAGTGCTGAAAATAGTGCTATGGGATGTCCCAGAGACCCCTGGGAAGTACCCTGGAATAGAGTGTAAATCCCTCAGGAACCTGTTTTGTCTGATGCACTGTAGCTGTTCTAAATCTCAAGGTGTCAAAGAAAAAGCTGAGCAGAAAATAACTTATTTCATGTAATCCCCAAACTTACCACTTTTTTTTCTAAACAGGCAACCTGTGAAAAGTAATGAAAGAATCACTTGTGATTTCAGTATCCAAGTATGAACTAGTATAATGGTAAAGGTGGTTCTGTGCTTGTATGTTAAAAGGAAACACAACCCCAATCCGATAAAGGATTATCTTTCTGAAGGAACATGGCTAAATTCACAACCTTTCTTGGAAGGTTTCTAAGTCAGTATCTACTTGACAGACATGATCAGTTCTCAAGAAGGCTCCACGAAGAACATGGCTCTTGCCAGTTCCACAAGTTTTAACAGAGTCAGTCAGCCAAAACAGCTGCTTTTTGTATCAGTCCCAACCCCCTTTTAGAAACCATCAAGGTGTGAGAATAAAGAACACCCAGGGTTTGAGACTAATCTACTATTTTGGTACCTTCATAGTAGCAGGTAAACATTGTGTAAGCCTGCAAAAAGCACCCTTTTGCATGAGTGACATTTAGCACTGGTTCAGTAACAGCTCCTGGGAGGGATGAGATGACCTAGAGCAGGTCATTCACGGTTTGCTGAGCAGGGTACCCTGTTTGTGCTGTACCCTGTGTCTCCAGCCACAGCCTTACAGCTGAGATGAGTTTCTTGCCAAGTGCTACGTGCAAGGGGAGAACGATTGTGCCTGTTCCAGCTGTTGTGACCACAACCACCTCCACCTGCTGTGAAGAAAGAGGCAACACAGATCAACAGACTTCAGGATCCACAAACCTCTGTCCTGGACCTCAAAAACGTACAGCTTAGGTGGGATCCAAAGGTAGAGAACAAACAGAATACAGCATCGCAGTACAGGAGGAAGCCTCTAGGTTTAATGTACAGTGGGGTCTCTTTGGAAGCTGTGTGTTGGATACAGCTCAGTTTGCTGAGAAATAATAACAGTCTATTAACTTTTTCATTAAAGTCTTTAATAGATGTGCAAGAATATAAATGATCTTAGCTGTTATGGATTAGTATACCATCTTCTGCACAATTAAAACTGGTCAGCAAAGATCCCAACTAATTAATTATACAAAACTACAAGAACATATTTACTGTTTTACAATCATTAAATTAGCTAGAATTTTCATTTACTATTTCAAATAAGACAACTATATATCATTACCAGATCCATTTGTAATATATTAGGATTTTTTTCCAAACCACACATTTAATTACATCCTTCATTTTCTTTTATTTATAAAACAAGTACTTTATATAAAAATTTTCCCCTTCATCATGAACAGAACGTAATTCAAACACTTGCACATGAGCAACCAAACTTGTATCCAGCAAACTATTTGGCAACACAGCAACATTGTAAATGCCTGTAAATTGTTAAATAAAATCAAGTCCTCTTTACAATGTTTGTTTAGCAAATGTGTCTTTCTGTTCTTCCTACCCTCCCACCCAAAGTGTTCCGAAACCTAGAAAAAAAGGTTAAAAAAAACAACCCAACCCACATTTCCAGTATGTCCATTTTCGAGTCCTACGCCCTGGCGTGTCAAAGGACAGCTTAATCTGTCGGGCTTCCATTCATGAGCTGCCTGCAGTCACTCTGGTAACTATCAGTTAGTTTGATTACCAGGGGAGTTGGAAACACTGAAAGAAAAATTATTCAGGATAAGTAATTGCCAGGGAGAAGGGGAATAAGGAGTATTTAAAAAATGTCAGGTCATGTTTAAAAGGTAAAGGTTTCCTTCAGTAGGTAATAAATAAAGTATCTAAAGTCCAGGCATTTGAGGCAAATACTTCTGACTGGTTAAGTTATTTAGTGCTGATTAAAACATGTTTTGCTTTATATGAAAAGCTACAGTCCAACGGAGAGAAACCCACAACTGAAATCTGAATGGGATAAACAGAACTAAATAACCACAGTCTGCACAGCTGTGGCTAATGAGGGGATACAAAATGTAGATTGTTAATCAAGGATTAATTGAAAATTTTAAACAATGTTTTGGCAGTCTCGTCCTAGCACCTCATGACTTGGATGTGAATCCCAAAGATGTCATGTTCAGCACCTAATGCAATGCTGTACCCTGAGAAAACCATATGTTAAAGAAAGTGAAAGCGTTGCAATTTATCCTGCATTTTTACACCAAATGAGGTGAGATGTCATGGCACAGGGTTTCTCATTGTATTTCCTTCCCACACCATCTCCCCAGCTCTCCAACCCACACAGGATGGTTAAACCAAAGCCGAGCCAAAGGGAATCCTGCCTCCGCCGCTGCTGCTTAGAGAGGCTGGAAAATCTTCAACAGCATCTGAAGTTCCAGCCAGTTTCACACTTCTTATCCTCAATGTAGCGACGTGAGCTTCTCCAAGCTGATAAATTGTTAACCTTTAATGCAACATACCCTTCCCCTGCCCTCCCCCACCCCCCCATTTCCATGAGAAGGGATTTGATAAGTTATCTTCTGCTTTATTCGATTTCTTAGGTATTCTTGTTCTATTATAAAAATTTACTACTTTGATGCAAATCATTTTACCAAAACATCCCATTCTCTTCTGCAGAATCATTAGTTATTAATATACACTGAGTAATTGTAAGCAGACAGTTTATCATAAGTAGGAGGTGTGCTTTATCAGGAAAATGTATTTCATATTATGGTTATTCTAGATCTACTATTTAAACTTTAAGGCTATGTTTTATTATGCTTTTGCTCTATTTTTGAATACTTGTACTGTTGATAAAAATACTTTTCAAAAATCTAATATACAACACAACATCACTGTAGGTGTAGGCACTGCTTAAGTATTTTCAGAAATCCTTTCTGTGCAAATTTAGTTCTCTTCAATCTCTAAATTTCGGTAAATCTGGACTTTGAAGCAAAGGATTTGGAAATAGATACTGTAAATTCTAATTTGGAAGTGATATTGCTGAGTCACTCTGCATTTCAAATTCTCTAAAGTTGCAAATGAACATTAGGCTGCAGCCATGAGCTGTGTGTTTCACAAGGAAATGGTTACTTAATATTAACGAGCAGAACTTACCAGGTTTAAGAACGTTCCAAATATGTAATAACTCTTCAATGCAGTTTATCCATTTAGGCACTTAAATCTTGTACCCAAATTTTATGTTTTGATTGCTAATAAAACACAACTCCTTTTAAATATATCTGAGACGTTTAGACAGGTACCACTTGTGAAAAAAGGCATCAAAAAATAAGCTTCAACACCACCGTAATATATTTTATTCTTCAGGATGTTACACTGGAATATTCTTCAACTGGTAGCTCATTGCATCAAATGTCTGTAGAAAGCGTGTAGATCTCAAAGTGGTTCAGAATCTCCTTTTCCAGGGATGCAATGAACACTTGAATCCTTCATGAAACAGGCACAAAATGCAAATTCCTTCATTAATGAAGCCAGTTGTGTCAGTGCCCAGAACTTAAGAATCACTAAGTGGCAGAAGACACCCACCAAAATCATGATTTCTCTTCTTTGATTTTCAGCAGCAATTTGTTTGTTAAACCATTGGTCTCCGTCTGAAATCCGACAGTCCCCCAGCCTGGCATGCATATACTGTAGGTAAGGATAAATTTAAAGGTCATTCACATTGTCCACAACGAAGATGTCACTCCTTCATACCGTTTCTTCTGTTGACAGCAACAATGGATTAATATATTCAAATCCTTCAAACTCTGACTGGTCTATTCGCTTTATTATATCTCTGAAAAACAAACCAAAAGCACCAGGTTAGCTGTGCATCAATTATTTCTCCAGAGTACAGAAACACAAGCTGCCTGGCACAGGGGTCAGATTTGTGTCTCTCCTTTGACTGCCCAGAACACCCCCAGCAGCAAACCAATAGCATGTTCTGAACTTCTATTAAAATAAGAGGCAGCCTGATGTGTCAGAAGTATGATAAGTTCTACAAGGCAAGCAGGATACAAGACCTTCAAAAGTTAGCCTTGATGTTCTGATGTACAGAGTCTCCCCTCTGTATTTTTCAAGCAATTCACAAATTAATTTCTTAACACACAATTGTATTTGAGGAAAAAGACAAACATACTCATCATCTGGGGTTAGCTGCACAGGTTCGCTGGTGAACTGTGTATCAAAGTTATCCAAACCATAATCATCTGTGATCTGAGGCTGAAATGGAGGGGTTGCTTGCTTCTTCTCCAGCTATGAAAGAAAACATAACAAGGGAGGAGAAAGATTAAAATACTGAATGTTCATAAAACCCCCAAGAACATGAACAGACACTGGCTCTGGAGTACACACAGAGAAACACTCATATAGCTGAGTTTAATATTGTTGCAGATAAACACATGAAATACTCTAAGTTACAGCAAAGTAGATTTTGGCGGTTGGTATATGCTCATCCCATTTATCCTACTGCTGTATTTTAAATACAAAACGTTCCAAAATGATCATAAATCAATAAAATTTTAAGACTACAGAAAATGTTGTTTCCCCAAGTCTTCTGCCTATATATTAAGGAAAAAAATAATTGTTGCTATATCCATCTGGCTCCAGAGTGGTTAAATTGAGAACATTCTCCAGAAGCTTTCCATCCAAGCCAAGCTGCTTTCCCAGAATTTAACCCGTTTTGCCCTTTATAAGCTCCTCTGGAGCCCCTTTGATTACATCAAACCAACATAGCCAGAGTTATTCCTTAACTCCAGCACAGAGCAAAACAAGCAGCAATATTTACCTCCCAAGCCTGTCACTGGTCGCATGGGTAAGCAATCATTAAAAGTAAGTAGTGTTGATCACCCAAATAGGTAAAGCAGCCCAGAATTTTATGCTGCCATTAAAATTCAACCATGAATGCACTGATGTACAATATTTCCAGCTACAGGAGCTGGAAACCCATATTAATCTTCCTCACCAGGGAAAGTCACATGGGAATTTCTGTAAACTGGAATGCCAGCAGGAACCTCTTCTCGCTTCCTGTACCAGTAGCACAGCCAAGAGTGCCTACTGTTCTGGTTAAGGCAAATCCCTACTGTCCTCCAGAGCTGAGAGATCACTTTTGTCATGGGTTTAAGTGATACAGGAAGGAAAATAAAACCCAAGTGTGACATCTTCCTTAAACTCAGTGGGTGCAAAGGGCAGCAGCTGCCTCTCACATCCAGCAACCAGGGGAACATCCACACTAGTTCTCTTCCATACCAACAGAACATGCAACAGCTGAGTGAGAGCAACTGCTCGACTCCCTCATACAAGCAAGCAAGCTACTTCAAAGCTTTCTACTCTGGAAAATCCCCAATAGGTAAAGGAAAGTGCTTAGCATCACACACAGGAACTTAAATAATAAAAGCTGTGTGAACATTGCCAACATGCAACCAGAACAGCTGACTTTTTAGCCTAACTAGAAGCTCAGGGCGTTTCAAAGGTGCTGCAGTGCTTGTGACATACCATCTTAGTCACGTTTGTTCCACAAGCATCTCTGTGCTCTATGGGAAGGTGAGTGACCAGATACTAATGTGTTGGTACATGGCAGTAGCGCTCATGCTGAAAGTATCTAATTCAGGGGTGGAAGGTAACAAGGAACACACTAATGCTGGAGGAGAATTAGGTAGGCAGAAGAGTAACATTTCAGAAAGCTGAACTGTACCTTCACACATCTCTAACACCTCCTCCAAAGGGGTAAGTGCTGCTCGTTACCAAACAAGGCTTGGCAAATGATTACAGTAGCAATTAAACACAGCATCTCAGTGAAGATGCTGGTACATATTGCCTCATAAAATGTGCTGGTTTATCAACTGCAATTTTACTTTTTTATAAGTATTTATAGATAGAAGTAAGTTGTATATATTTTGTAAAGAGAATGCAACTCCTGCAGCAACACTTACAGAGCTGTTATTGAACATTAAAGAAAGTGAATTAATTTGGCCTCAGATTGCCAATTTAGCAATTGTTACCACCATAACCATGTTACACATAATAAATAACCATATATTTTCATAATTCTATTTATGACCATCTAAAACAGCAATTGTGAGAAACATTTAGTTAATTGGTATGGTGCCTTCAGAGAGCTCCTTTAATTTACAGCAGCTCTGACTACAAACACCAATCTCAAACCCATAAATGGAATCACGTCATTACTGTGCCTCTAGAAGAAAATGATACAAAGATTTCTGAGAAGATAATGCAAAAAAACTGCGTGTAAATCCCGTTCTTCAGCACTGGGACGTGTATCTCAGCATCCTTTCTGAACACTGCTTACAACCCATTTGTTAGTGCTGCTACTTTCTGAGTGTTCCAGTTACATCCTTTGCTTCCACAGCTGTTTGAAAGGGTCCCTTTGCTTCCACAGCTGTTTGAAAGGGTCTTACTAAGGATTTCCTACGTATGACACAGTTAGGAACCTGCTTTTCCCATGTAACATCAGTAAATTAAACATTAATCAGAAGAACAAAGGAAAACATAAAGAAATCCAGGCTTCCAGTACCAAGCAAGCACACTTGTCACTACCAGATGGCTTTTTTGCTCAGTGGGTCACCTAATCAGAAGTCAAAGGACCTTTAACTCCATCTGCACCCCACTGTCTCAGAGCTGTCACAGAACAGGGGTAGGGGACTCCCGCATGGATCACCCTGCAGTAGAGAGGGTGATGCCCCAGCACAGCCGATGGTGACACAGCCAGCAGAAGGGTAACT
Organism: Zapornia atra; assembly: GCA_013400835.1. Lineage (NCBI taxonomy): Eukaryota > Metazoa > Chordata > Aves > Gruiformes > Rallidae > Zapornia > Zapornia atra. The sequence continues at coordinate 435,524 of VZTU01004372.1, read as the reverse complement.
GAATTCTGGTAACAGAGCCAGGCAAAGGCACCTGTGAGTGCCCCTGTAACTCGGGACAGGTGATGATGCCATTCCTGCTGGAGGGAATCCTTTGCTCAGATCATAAGGGGACAAAAACGCCACAGCAACAGTTTAGGTTTCTCCCTTCAAAAATGAAAACAGAAGCTCAACAGCATGGCTTAAAGACACCAACACAACCTCAACCACGATAGCTGTGTGGCAGAGTTCACACTGTAACCTTAATGACACTGGAAGCTTCCAGACAGGCCAGTAAAAACGACCAAGTGATCATACTACTTCCTACAAAGGGCCTGGAGATCCTTCAGACTCCAGATATATCTACTAACACTGAATAGTATCAGACTGTTCCTGAGGAAGGTTCTCCAGCTTCAGTGAGGAATATATGACACCTATCACACATCTGTGTTAGGAAGTTCTACTGACTTTTGGAGGCCTCTGTGCTGCTGCATGCCAGTCAGAATAATGTACTTGAGCTATAAAGGCTGTATGTCATTCCCATGTCCATCCCAGCACATGCCAACTAAAGGAGGCAAATCATACATCTCCCAGAAAATCCTCCTGCCACCATCTGAGGTGAGGCTTTTCTTCATCTTCCTGGCCATTCTATGGACTAGATGTAATTCCCACTTTCAATACAGAAATTATCCAAAATGTAAACATATTTTCCTCATTTACAACAGAGGTTTAGACAAACTGTACTGGCTCCCAAATTCTTAGTTTTTTAATGTAGTTTCATAGGAAAAAAGGGAAGGGTTCCATGTGTTTGAAAACAATACTAACAACAAAAGCCAAATTTACAGGAATAACAATTGCATACTCAAACCAGACATAAGTTACTATAGTAACGTTTCCTGTAATGAGTAACTCTACAAATTCAATGACATTAAATGCTATTGGAGAGAGATGACAAAATACCTAAGTCATATACATTACAAGCCAGGCAACAGACAGCAGTACAGTTAGTGTTCTGCATTTAAAAATAGAAGTCCATAAATAATTCAGCCATTCAAGTTCTCTAACTTGGTAGATTACACTCAGGGCTGAAAAATTCCCACGCAGATGCACACTGTTGCAACACAAGAGTTGGCACAATATATTTACTTCTGTTCCTGAGGAACAGCATTTGTGTCCAATTAAAGTGCAGTTATTTCTGATATAACATAGGTCATAAATAAAAACCAGAATTGCAATTTGCATCTTAAGGTTCAGACTTGTAGTTTAATGTTACACAGAGTTGCAGAGGACATAAGGATGCAGTAAGTAAAACTGGCAGTTTAGGAATATAAGTGTGTAAGTATGGGAAAGCTGCTGATTATATTTAGCAGATTAACTGCAACACATTTATACAGGGTAAAACTTTCAGGTTAAAGGCTAATTCAAGGAAATCTTACCACCTCTCAGCAGTGGAGACTAAAATGAGTCACTTACCAAAATCTGATTCTATGAATTTGACTATCTGTGCTGCTAAGACTTGTATTCAGTTTAAAAAGCATCAAAGCTACAATCCCCACAATCCAACTTAAATAAACCAAAGCAGGTAAGCAGAGTGTGAGTGAGAAGTAGGTACTACTGACCAAAATGATTGCTTGTATTACCAACACGGGTAGGAAGCTGGTTTTAAGCCAGGACATACCATTATCCTTGGTATGATGTAAACACTATCCCAGAAAAACCTTACATTTCAGGTTTAAGACAAGAACATGATGAACATGGATGGGAGACAGAAGGAAATCATGAACTGGGCAGTGAATCTCAAACCATCAACATCCCATCAGATCCCAGGTCTGAGAAAGCAACATGAAGTGAAAGTCCTAAGGAAAACAAAATCAGCTCCTCCCAGCCAAGAATGGCAGCATGACAGAAACAGGAAAATGGGTATTTAAAAATGAAAGTTGGGGGGTAGGATTGTCATTGTGAGTCAGCTGTAGCTGTGTGTTACCATTTCAACAGCAAGGCATTCACCTGGGTGTTAAACATCAGGCTGCCTCTCATGTTCTCCTCAGTAAAGCATAAAGCATTCTTAACTAAACCACGTAGGGAACCCACAGCCTTTACCTTGAGAAAAGGAGTGAAAAAAGTATATATTGGTACAGCTCTAGAAAAAACCTTCCTGCTTCTGCACACAGCTAATTGCAGCTGTAGCTTTGCAGTTTGTTTTTCAGCATATAATGGATAAATACCCTAAAACAGGCACTGGGATAAGAACAGCCACCATATACTGAAACAACCAAAAAAAGGTTTCTTGGTACCTCCCTGAAAGCTGCTAAGCCACCCTGTACACACAGTGAGTAATGTAAAGCATTCTTAGCTGTGCCACACATCTCAGATGACTAACACTAGGAAAAAAATGTCCATGGCATATGTGTTCATGTTACTATTATTTATTTTTCCATTTTACTCAAGCTTCACACAGGAAAATCATTTTAGTCAGCGTTAGACTCTTGTTTCCTTGTGTTTAAACTTGACTATTTGGAAAAGCTTTTAAGTGAAAATCTTTTCTCCTCATGGCCTGCATTTCAAAGAAAATTCTAATAATTAAAAAAAGCTTTCCAATTGTCTTTTAATTTTCTCCTGAATGTATTTCCTAACGCTCTGGAAATGCAGCTTAAAGTTTACCCGACGTTTTAGATCCTCCTGAACAGCCCCGTTCTGATCATCTCACAAAACAGCACTGACAACCACCTAAATATTTCCATTGCTTCTTCTAAAGATAGGTATTTAATACCAAAGCTTTCAGCCAAAAAAGTAGGTTTAAAAAAATCAGAATTAAAATCAGCAAACGTGTCGACCAAGTACCAGCTGCAGTTAAGAGTTTTGTACACAAATAAGCAACACCCATCCAACCACCTTCTCCCTCCCTCCCAAACCCCCTATGGTCCATGATGCTTACGCTCTACCCCAAACTCAGGCATTACAGCATCACTATGTAGCTAACAGACAATAACACTTAGGCTTCAGGGAGAGCACAGAACAAGGGATGTCTGACAGAATTAATGAGCATTTGCTAGATGAATACTTCAGTAAACTCCAGGTATCTGAAAGCCTGGCTCCTTCTGTAGTGGATGTCTTCGCTGCAGAATGCCAGCAATGAAGGTCTGAACAGCAGGCTTCAAAGGGAGAATGTCATCCTGCAGTTTGCTCTCCTCCTCTGAACCTCTTTCATGTTATTACAGCCACTGCTGCTTGCCTGTTTCTACACTTCTGGTAGGCTTCCTGGGACTATGAAAATATTATGTGCATATTTTTCACTGTTCAACTAGGTATTAAAAGTGTAATGCTGATAAGGCAGTGTTCCTGACTTCATTGTTTTATTGCTCAAGTGTCAATAAACACAACAACATCATTTCTGTGATCGCTTTCTATGATGAAGACAGAAGTAGCACAATTACCAAGTAATAGAAGCTTTTAAAAACTACAATTTCAATAAAATTTTATGCCTGCAACACCACTGAAACGCAAGCCATCCACTCCACCATGAGCTAAAAGCTTCCCTCACACACCAGCAGCAATAAAAAATAATAATCAGAGAATCCTTTTAAATAACCACACTGCTTTCAAGCCACATCCTTAGAGAAAAAGATCTGATCCTACACACGCCTACTAATGTTACTAAACCTTGTTACCTACCTGAGTAATCCTACTGATTCTAAAGCTTAGATAATTTGCAAATTCAGGGTTTTTTTTAATGTACTATAAGTAGACTACAAACCCTTCATGCACCTGAAGTACCTCAGCTTCCATGGTTGTATTTACACTGGTTTTGTGACACTCAATGCAATCTGTTGGCTGTGTTAACCAACTACAAACTCAGGTCCCATCAAGGTTTCTAATCCACAAGGGAGATGAAGTACTGAAATAGGCTTCCAGCAGGCTGGTTTTGCTGGTGCACCTTTCCTTTTTCAATGGAGCTTGAAATGTTTACTAACAGGACTATAGGAAATGACCACCCAGAACAGTAAGGCACGAAACTGGATACTGAAACCTATGGAGCTCTTCACCTTGTGCCTACACTGTGTAAATTTACAGCAGTGCAACCCAGTGCATGAGCTTGCAGGATCTACAAACAAGGAATAATTGCTTCCACCAATGCATTAGTATGTTTTCTTTAAGTGTTCTCTGAATTTCATCATATATTTTAAGTGACACCCAAAAGCTGTAACCACTCTCAGTGTTCAGAAGCAAGCCAGATATTTGGTCATGAAATAAAGTTTCCATTATGTTGTATCACCTAGAGAAGGCAAAATAGCTTTCACACTTACAGAAAGGAACACCCCTCTTCCTAATGTGGTTATCACACATGAACACCGTTAACAAGCTCTAAGAATCTCTTCCTTTTGAACACATATAAGCAGAAGTAATGATTTTTACCAGATCCCAGTCTATGCTGCGGAAAAACGTGTGAGACTTGATATCAGAAAATCCTGTCTGTGGCTGACAGCCCAGCCTTTCTTTGGGATCCTGCAGGAAACACAGAAACTCCTGTTACACACTGTAAGCCAGCTACACCACATACATGACCCCAGCATCCCCCTATTACTACACAAGCTGCTGCTACGACTTGCATATTATGGTTATCAAGGGATTTTCATTCCTTTGGGGACATTTCTTTGAAATTTAATTTTTTAAATTGTATTTTATATCTTCTTATAATAAAAGGTATCTAGATTTATTCAGTAATGTGTTAATTCATATCCTCCTTTTCTCCATTAAAAAGTTATATCTACTTAACTGAGTAGTAAGTATTACAGAGTTTATAAACAAGTGTAGAGTTTGGTAGCATTTTTCACTAGGAGCAGGCTTTTAAATCACATCTGTGCTGTAGAATTCCCTCAGTAAATTAGCAACCAAGCAGCAGGTTTTTTTAACCTAGAGGATACCAATGTTTTGTAGATTTTCTGAACGTTAACCAGATTAACTTCTTAACTGTATTGCTTTCAACAGGAAGCTTGGACTTCCAGCTCTTAGATGCTAAAAATAAAAGAACATTATTTACCTTGTTTAAAAATCCTTTTAACACATGGGAAGCCTTGACAGATAGAAACCTTGGAATCCGGATTGGCTTCTCCAGAATAACTGTTACAGGTTTAAAAAGAGGAATATTGGGTTTTGTTTGATGACATTGACCATGATTTCAATACAAAGACTGTATTATTTAACATCATTACCATTTGGAAGTTGGGAAGATACAGTAATTATCTAAAACAATGCAAACTAAAGTGTCCTACTGGGACTGTTCATTTGCATCTTTTGTCCCCCAAGAAAGAAAAAGGGGAAAAAAATATCAGCATGACTGTACCTTGGAAGAGGTAATCTTCAGTGTTCATGTCTGGATTGTCAGTAATAATATCAAACGGAGACCGTCCTGCCATCATTTCAAACATCAACACACCCAGAGCCCACCAGTCCACGCTGAACCCTGTAAACATTTGCAGAGCAGATTTTCAGCCAGGACTCCTGAATTTGGGTGTTGCTTCTCACAGAGATGAAGATTAATGGCCTGGTTCTGATGAAGATTAATGGCCCGGTTGGACAAAGCACTGATACTCTCTACTTCCACTGAAGCCACAGACATCATGACTGACTGACACTGTCACTGCATGAGACTGGAGAGAGTTTAAGTAGTGGTTTTGCTACAGTATCATTTAAAAATTATTTTTCAGGGAAAGTATGGTTTCAGAGAAGCTGAAATGAGTGATTGCAAGAGAAAAACAAAAATAACTTTGAGAGAAAAATCTGTACAATACATATTAATTTCTTAAAAATGTGGAAAACTAAAAACAATTGGATGTGAACCAACCTCTAACTAAAACTTTGCTTTGTGATTTATTATAACTACAAATTGTTTAGTCACAGCTTACCATATTCTTCTCCTCTGAGGATCTCTGGTGCAATATAATTTGGTGTCCCACAGAAAGTGCTTGTAGTGTCACCAGGGCCCAAACCTTCCTACATGCATAAATCATTTCATAAATTAAAAGCTGACCTCCTTTTCCGGGAATTTACCTTAATTAGACTTATAAAGCCAAGTTACTTAGGGAATCTACAGACCTTCCCTTCAAAAAAGGCAACACTAGAGCAAAAGAAACACTTATGTTGCTCAAAGCTGGTTTATGACTTTACAATTTATCTTCAGCAAATGAATTGACTAAAACTGAGTCACAACACATTTGTAACAACATTTTCATTACTATTTACAGATGCATTTAAAAAATTCAGGTCAAATCCAATTTGGAAAGTCCTTTGCAAACAGTCTATGGGAAAATCCTGATTTTTAGAATGAGGGAATCAAGCTTTTTGCACAAGTGCTGCATTCCAAGTGATGCCTCAACCTGTGCACTGCCAGGGGAGAAACATCCTACCCCAGCACTCTGAAATAGGTGCAGTGTCTATTCTGTGGAGGGAATGAGATGAGCATTCCTCATTACACCACTGTAACATGTCCTAACCGTGTTCTGAAACAGGTTAAACAAAAATTGGTATCATGCACTCAACCCCTGAACTTTCAACAGTCACCACAATGCCAGCTGCAATTTTGGGTGTAGAAACTTTCTCTCACCAAGAAACAGAGGGGACTCTAACCTCATCTCACAGACTGGCCAGAAACACTGTGGTGGTAACAGGGAGACTTGATGTCAAATTAACAGCTCTAAGGGGGACAGCAGATATTTTTCTCAGTTTCCAACTGCTTCAGCCACACCTTGCATTCCAACTTACAGGCATAAGTCTTAAATTTACTATCTTTTACACAAGTATTTTTCCCTGACAGTTTCTTGCCTTCCTCTACATCACATTACATCTGTGCTTCACTTTACCAGGTGCTCTGAAAGCAACGCTCTAAACTGCCCCTCAGAGTCCAGGGAGTTCCCCATACAGTCAAGCCACAGAAGGATGGATGCAATTCATACTCACAGGAGTACAGTCACCAAGAGATCAAAAAGACCCTTTAAAAAACATACTTATCTTAAAGATAAATTTTCCAGCTGGGGTCACAAAGGAAGTGTAAGTGTGTAAGAGAAGTGGACACGGCCAACCGACCAAACTTTTGTTCCCCCAAACAACCCATGTAACTTGAAAAACACAGAGGAAAAGATTACAAATGTGGTTCTGTGCTCTAACAGTCACTTTTCAGAATAAAGTTCCTTTCCACAGCCAAATTTGGGGCTCTGTAACACTGGTGTTAAGGTAAGGAAACAGTTAAGTTTCTCTTAGTATCACTAGATGCAGTATTTGACTTCAGAGCATAACCAGACACATACACAACTGAATGGCAAAGGACACCAGAAAGGTAAGAACAATCCTACCTTGCACATGCCATAATCTGTTAGTTTGATGTGACCCTCTGCATCTAACAGAACATTGTCTAGTTTTAAGTCTCTGTAGATGATGCCTCTTTCATGTAGGAAGTTGAGCGCAATACAGATTTCAGCAGCATAAAACCTGGAATTAAAAAGGAGACAATTCATACTGGCAATAAGATTGTACAAAAGCTGGAGCAATTAAAAAAATATCTATATTCTTACAGCATCACTTCACAGTCAGTTTTCATCTATCAACAGCACCAAGCTACACTTGTTCATAAGAACATGGATCTCATATTATAATACCATTCCTTAACCATCCCTTAACCATTGTAAAAACATTCCTTAAATTAAATACAGGAAAATATTTTTTCCATTCTACCAATTTAAAATATTTATTCTTTATCTTACAGATGTTCTGAAAATTCCAAGTATGACATAGAAGGTCTCTATTTTCACCTTATTAATAGTTATGAGACTTTGTATAGTGCAAAGTCATGAAAAAGCTTTTTCATCTTCTACCAACACTGTATTAATTCAGTCTAAGACCTAACTAAGTAGAACAGTTACACCTTCTATCAACAAGAAACATTACCTAGACACAAACAAAGGAGGAATAACTGTTACTACTTATCAAATACTTGTTTTCTTTAAAAAAACAACATAGTCTTCAAAAAGCCCACAAGTGATATTTCTTGCCAGGGCAACACATCCTAAGCTTTCCTTCTGTCTTTGTTACTTATGTTCCTCTATGGAATGAAGCCAAGGAAACATTTCATACAGCATTAAACAACTACAATAAGAAACCCACTAACTGTTAGTAAAATACCTTGCATGTTCTTCAGGAAGCTTCCGTTGCCGTTGCATATGGAACATAAGATCTCCCCCATTGACATACTCTATGACAAGAAACAATCTGAAAGTATATAATACCATTAATGGATTCCAAGCAAACTCCCAAGAAGAAAAACTATTCTTATCCTTCCCATTTCAGCCATTTTCAATTACACTCTTGAATTAGACTCCTAGATCAGTTACAGAAACTATTTAGGATACAAAAAAAGAGCATTTATTTGATCCATATAATGTGGGATCACATCCTTTATTTAAATGCAGCAATAAGTGAGGTACTCACTTGGCAACAGATGTAAAAATAGCAACCCATAACATAAAATTATATATATATATGTCTTTTAAAATTATTTAGAAATAATAGCAAAATCATGGAAGTATGCTAGATGACAAGAGATGGCAAAAAAATGGAACTTTATCCAAAAAAGGTAAAATTATTATTTATTTGAAAAGAAAGTCATGTAACTCTGTTGTTGTCAATCTCCTATTCAAAGATGTTGATTCTTTTGACTCTTATGGAACAGCTCAGTGAGTGCACTGCTTTGAGTAACAGCATCTGAGTGACTGGAAAAAAGATAAGCATGTCTGAAATAGTGTTGATATATAAAATAAATGCTTTAAGATTAAAAACAATTTAAAAAGATTAATTGTTTTTCATTCAAAGCTCTTATTAAATCTGACACAGATTTACCCTGGTGCAATAACTGAGTTGTTACTCTGCTTGACCAAGGATTGTTTTTTTAATAGCCAAGCTGCAGCACACAGCCTGAGGAGCCCTGCAGATGAAATCTAGTTTATATACACAGGGTTTCTGCATGGGCAAAATCTGAATATTCTTATTGCTAATTTTAATGTTGTTTTGCTACTCAAAGGTCATGATCTTTTAAAAATTACTTCATCATTAACAGTAAGTCATGTGAATCTGGCAATATAAGAGAGATCAGTATGTTTTGTAGGATTTGTGATATTAATATATAACCATGAAGGTTGCTGTTTGAGCTGCTTCTGTTCCTGAAAACCTCAAACAGGTCTATTGACAGACTCACTCAGAGGAATGTAACCCAAATTCACTTTTAAAAAACACAAAACCAATCTAAGATTTATCTGAATAGCATATGGCCCAATAATACTTTTTCTAATTAAAGATACACAAACTAGAATATTATTAATATACACAAAATTATTTCTAGTAAGCCCTGTGATCATCAGTGAACTCTTGATAGGCTGTTAGGAAACACTGTCATTTCTAGAGGAAAAGCCATTGCTTTATTTGCATAGAGACTGACACTAAAGAATTTGAGAACTGAGAGATTCGATTCACACAGATCCATTATTTATCTGAGTTGAACACTAGATCTGGTGAGCTGCCAGGACAGATAATGAAATCCCACCCCTCCCTTGACTTTGCCAAGACCTTTATCTGTATAAAAACATGAATTTAAAAAAAAGTGTAATGGACCCAAACTTCTGTTCCTCTCTACATGGTGCATTCACTAAATGGAAGATCTGGGCACAGAGGGGCTGCAGCACCAAAGCTTATTAGTTCCCCTGTAGAAAAGTTTTTGAAACAGTCTTGAATGAAACAAGAGAAAAGTCAGTAGGGGAAATAAATATAGGTGGAATCAGCCACATAAAGAGACTTCTATTACTCCTATTACACAGGAAAAGTCTCATCCTTGGGAAAATATGATGCAGGCAATGCTGCCAAGGTCAGAGAGACCTACAGGATAGAAACACGCTGAGTGAGTTTCTTTGGAAGGCTGCAGCTCTCCCAGCAGGCAGTATTTCCTTATACACCTAATTTTCCATGAGTTGATAACTCCTTTCCATATATCCACACACTGGAAAGCATTGCATTTGGAAAACATGCTCCAGTCTCTCAGACCCTTCTAACTGGTAACAATTAAAGACTCTGTCTTTCTCCCTTTTGAAAGGCTTCTTCACTTGAAACACTTAAATGTGTTTAAAACTTTTAAAGTAAGCCAAGAAAAATTATTGGACACAACCTGGCTTCCAAATCTTTCAGTGGCCTCCCCACAAGAACACAGGCACTAAACCTGACTTTCTTCATATTCCAATTGCAAAATAAGCAGCATATAATTCACTGCAGATTGTGCACCCAAGGACAAAAAAAAAAAAAGTATTTCAAAGCAGGTGAGTTTATTAAGCACTTTTTCCAATAAAATAATGTACTTCTTCAATATGTGCTAAGGGCTCATACACCTCATTGGTAAAAACAACTTCAGACATAGCTAGGTTTTTATGCTTTCAATAATAATAGAGAGAACTACAGTTTGGCCCTCAGAACTGATGCGGCCCTCCTCAGCAGAATCAGGTTTTATAAACTATCTCTTACAAAGCTCAGTTTCACTACACTACCATCCTCCTATCCCTGAAGCCAGAGGGGCTGTGCTCAGCAGTCAGTACACAGTTCCTCCTCCTCCTTATTCATCTCCTCCCTGCAGATCTGGACCTGGAAAACCCTGCCTTTTTTTTCCCCACACCATGCTGGCTAGACTGGCCTGCTAGAACTGGCTTTGCTGGAGTAATGAATCCCTGGCAGTACTAACACTTCCTTCCCAGAATCACAGTGTGATGGCAGTGGTTAGGTTTGCTTTAGGAGAAGCAGGCAGCACAATGACCAAGATTTTCAAAGCAAAATCATTTCAGATCTTTCTTACCGACTTGTTGTTTGAAAGCATGAATGTAAACCAACTAGGAATGGGTTACTGGATGCCTGTTCAAACACATGTTTCTCTGTCTGTACCCAATCAATATCCTGAAATAGAGTAATTGAACAATCAGAACTCCTGCTGGATAACCACTGTGGGTATTCCCAGAGAAGAAATTAATGTCTATGCTCCCTTACATATACTGTCATTGTAACATACATTCTTCAGGAAGACAAACCCCCCCTAAGATCTGGAGGACTTCACAACACATTTAAAAATCAATTATATATTTAGAAGTTACTTAACCATTTAGAAAGGTCTGCACAGAATTTGAGCCATTTAAAAATATCATACATCTGCATTATTTGATACACTGCTCAGACTTGTTCATAGAAAGAAATTCAGTTATCTTAGATAAATGATTCTCAGGCTGCTGAAGCAACTCATGCCAGTAACAAGCAATGTGAATCTCCAGTGTTTAAAAGGTTTAAACAAACTGAGCTTCATTTGCTCATCTGAAACTCAAAATTAATTCAATGAAACTGCCAAAACCTAGTTAGTTTGTCCAACCAAAACCATTCTGGAGAGTATCAGCCTACCTTTAATACTTCAGCACAGAGAAGCCCTGAATACCCAGTGCAGCACCATGGAATAAAACACTCCCACCATTTGAATGATACTAACATAGTGCTGCAGAATTCAGATCTGTAGCAAGAAAATTTTTCATATAACCATACAAAATGTAAACCTTATGCATAAATTTAAGCCTTATGCATAGCTGGTTTCAGCAGTAGATACTCCCTCTCCCAAGCAATGCACAGATCTTATTCCACCCTGCAAACACTCAGTACCGGGCCAACAACTAGAAATACAATTGTTCTGAAAAATCTCCATTTCTGAGAGATACCTCCAACTTTCCAACCAATTTACAGACAACCAAAACAGATATCAAGAAACCAGGCCTCCCTGTCAAGGATAAAGACTAAAGCCTCAAAGGAAATAAAGAAGTGCCACCAAACTAATACATATCTCTTAGATTCTGTGTTCAGACAGAACAGAGGGCAAACATGAGCCAAAAATTCAACTTCAACTAAGTGTTTGCAATATGTAATGGAATGCAATTAACACAGACTTTTACCTCATCATCATGGACCAATTCTTTTTTCACTACTTTCATAGCATAAATTTGATCATTCTTTTTTAACCGAACTAAAAGAACTTTGGCATAGCTTCCACGTCCAATAACTCTGATTAAATCAAAGTCCTGTAGTCCAAGCCCCTGAGAAATCTTAATTCCATCCATTCCATCAATGACTGGTTTGATATCCTGTATAAAAAGAAACAGATGCTAGAAACAGAGGACATTTTCGTAACAACCACCTATTAAAGCAAAATGGTCTTTAACCACTGGACAGCATTTGCTGAGCTCACTTGCCATTGTCACTGGCAGAGATCTGAATGGCTGATGATAACAGGTTTGCTTATGAAACGTTTGGTTGGTACTGGTTTTGCTCTTACTAACAGTCACTGTGGTTTTCAAGGTAACAGTTTGTTCAGTGAATCATTTAAATACTTCCCACTGGAAAAGAGAAAGCAATGCCCCGAGAGATGAGGTTTTAGTCAAATTCCCGAACCACAGCCACGTAGAATTATCCTTTGCACTAAGAGAAGGGCATCTTTCACACTCTGACAGATACTGTAGTACAAATCAATAAAAACTGTCTAAAGAAGACAGATAAGGAAACAATAATTTGCTAGTGTCTTGGTTTCAAGTTCAGGCAACAGCTGTCTGTATCAAGTTCACTACATTTTGAATGAAAAGTGAGATGTTTCTAATAGGTGCCTGGGAACCTACAGAAGCAGGAGTCAATTTCACAAACACAAGAATTTGCAGGAAATATTCCACTATGAGGAATGTTATTTTGAAATTCATTATTTATAAGGATAAATTTATCTTGACTGCTTCCTGGACTTAGCTGTGAACGTATGAGACTGAAGATCAAGCAGCTGAACTAGACAAATGCAGCCTGCACTCTGACATTTCATGTTTTACCAATATATACAGTGCTTTGACACACTTCCATGGCCTATTTTTATCTGACCTCACACTACTGTACTTGTAGACAGATCAGCATTCTGCTGAACTATGGAAAGTATTTATATAAAGAATCTTGATCTAGGATTGACTGCTATTAGAAGAGATTGCTCTGAGCTTAAAGATTCTAGGCAACAAAGCTCACAGAATGCCACTTCCTCTCTGAAGGATATCTTAAATTATATTAGTAAAGCTCAAAAGCCAGGTGGGAAAATCAATGCAGCATAATTCAGGACAGTTGAGCAAAGAGTACCTACCAAAACTTAAACATAAATGGTATGTACCTGAGTGCTAACAACAGCAGAAGTCAGCAACTCTATGTAGTAATTAAAATTATTTGACCTGCTTTAAGATTATATCCATTGTTGAGATAAAAATCTAAAGATACAGGACTGAAAATAAGGCCATAAGGAACTACTGGAGTGTGAAATAATGGTAGTGACAAGTATTGTGGTGGAGGTAGAGGAAAGAAAGGTGCAGGCTCGTTAAACTGGGGTATCAAACTAACTGCTTGTGTTCTGCAGAGTGCATCCTATTTATCTTAAATATGCCAGAAGCATTTTGAAAGGAAATGTCTTGAAGCCCTTATGAATTAAAGCATACTGGGATTTTCAAACTGCTTTAAGGGAACAACATTCTTGGTATGCAGAGATTGTGTCAGACTGCCTACAAAAGCACAAAAGGGCTGAGTAACAGAGCAGAAGTGCATGTTGTTCTACCCATATTTCCACGGGAGCTGTCTATAAGCTATTGGGTAGTATTTATATGGAACATCTCAGAGAGCTGAACAGTTAATGTATTATCAGAGCAAACCAACTTTCATAATGATAGACTGTAAAGGTAGCCTGAGGGTGATAAAGGGTGCACATCCATTAGAGACAGAAGGCAAGACAAAAGGTCAAAGCCACCATTTGTTCCAAGGACCAAAGTCAAACCCTCTGCTAAATCACTGTTGTTCCAACAGAAACGGAGGTGAAAAAGTCTCTAACATCATGATTGGGATAACAAGTGCTATAAACAGAATAAATCTGAAAAAACCAACAAAAATGCTTCCAGCTTTTAAAAAAGGTAGTACAAAAAATAGGGCAAATAACTAGCTATTTTCTGAAATGTTCTATGATTAAGAATGCATAAATGTGAACTGCACAAATGTTTTAAAACATACCTCAGAATCATCTTTATGGTTGTCATGTTTCCGGTTTGAAGGAATGTAGGGAACTGGAAGAGAAATAAAGTAGTATGGTTAAGACCTTCATTAGAAATAATTTTTTAAATTGATAAATGGGAAAATGATTTAGTAGCTTAGGGTCAGCAGTTTGCTTTAAATACTATGGAGCAGTTGATCTAATATTTTAATTTTATTCTTGTAATCCTGACAGCAGCTCCTAAGGGCACTGCAGAAATTCTAAGAGTAAGAAAATTCAATGAACCTTTGAGCTCATGATATTATCTGACAAAAGCCAGAAGAGCTTTAGAGAATGGATATGATAAAAGGCCCCTTAAGACAGGTTAAACCATCAAAATATGAACCTAGAAAGAGGACACCAAATCCCACAAAATTAATACTTGAAGCCTGAGGGTGCAATTACAGCATCAGAACTTGAAACACCTGAGGGTTGGTTTGTTTTAAAAGTAAATCTACTGTTACAAGTCACCCCAAGCTTACCTTCACATTCTAGAATGGTTTAAGAGCACATAAATTTAGGATGAAACCAACCCAGATGACATGCTTCAGAAACCCATTTACTGGAACTGCATCCCTAATGAGCATTCAGATCATGGGACTAAGAGTAAACTTTTAAAAACCAAACCAAAGAGGTAGAGGAAAACTGGGGCCTTTGAATGAGGTAACACAGGAATTCCAACTTAAGAGGAAGGTACTCACTTCCATCAGTTTCTTCTGAAGGGAGGTCCACTTCATCATTTTTATCATCTAACTGAGGTTCCTGGGAAGGCATGACCGAATCCTTGCAAAATACGTAAGATATACAGGAAAACACCATTGGTTTATGCAGTCCCTTTGAAGTGAAGATGCTTTGCCATGTAACAATGAGAATCTTACATTTCTATCTACCAGAATGAGAACTGGATTTTGTAGAAAGCATTTCCAGATATTAACATTTTGTAATGCATTATTAAACCAGCCAATCAAAAGCCTAAATGTTATGTCAACCTTCTCTGAAACTACAACAGATTAACCGTCTTCCAAAAGATTAGTATATTTCACTCAAAAGTTTAAACTTTAATTCTATTTAAGACTTCTAGTTGTTTCATACAGAACCACAAAAAAATAAACACTTCAGCATAATGTTACACACTCAGTTTAGAGCATGGGTATATCCTTTCCTGTTTAAAAAATATTAATTGCTACTTACTATGCAAGGGTATTGCATAAATTGGTAAAGATGACAGTAACAAATAGCTTTATAGTTCTTTTGGACTCTGGTCTTGTTCCCAGCACATAATGAGAGGTGTTAGAGTACCCCAGTAGGTAGAGGAACATGCAGAAATTAATTGCCAAAGAAACTAGTAACATGTAATCCCAGTAAAGAAAAATACTGGTTTAAGTTCTTGAGTTAGAGACAACATGATGCAACACATAGCAAGACACTGGTTGTAGTCTGGTGAGGAGTTTGGGGAAGGACTAAAATTCAGGGAGACAGATTAATGCTTCAAACCTAGGAAAGACACTAGGGTTGCCCCGGAATATACATGGGAAATGGAGATGAGGAGAACAGTACTAGTTTATTACTTTGGATCATCTTAACTTTATACAGAATGTGAACTTACCATATGCCTTTTGCAGGTCAGCGGAACGAGTATATGACAACGTTTATGGACCAACAGCTTGCAGTTGATACACTTGTAGCCTTGCCTTCCGAGACCCCATATCCTTTCACTGCACTGGCCACAGTACGCTCTCTAAAAACCAGAATGCACACTTACCAATCCAATTATCAATGTCTTCTTATGAGTAGTTATCTAGCACCAAGAATTCACCCTACATAAACCCATCCTAGTCACCTCCTAATAGATGTCCAATAATAATTCTCTTTAGAATCCAGGGTTTCCCTAATAACTGAAGGTTACACTTCAAACAAACTTCAGCTAAATGCATTCCTTTTAAAATGAATGTTAAGAAAACAAATAGCACAACCATATGGAACACATTACAGCCTAAAAGGAGGAAATAGTTTTGACTTTCAGGCTCTGACAGAGGTTAGCCCAACAAATTTGACAGGAATTTGTACAATAATTATGCATAAAACCCAGCCAAAACCAACTGCTTTGGACATCACTGGCACAAAATGTGTGAAGAACCCTCTGGATCAGCACCTCTGTACTGTAACAGTGGTAGAACATAAGTAGAAACTCTGCATAATTAAAAGCCATCTATCAAGTCTGATGTAAAACCTCTATATGTTGCAGTGTTTAACTTCTAAAAATTATATGGCCTTTTTTACACACACAACAAAATGGCATCTGAATAAATTAAATCAAAATGAGGACAAATTAAGAAGCCAGATGTTCTACTGCTGAGTTTAACAGGGCAGGTCTTTAAATAGTTTTTCCAGTGTCTGTGTGCTGTGGTCATTTTATCCTCTTTACCCAAAGTGCCAAACAGCAGTCAGAGACTGACATGCCAAGAAGTCACCTAGCCTCAGTCCTCCCTCTAAAGAGAACACAGGCTGCCAAAAGACAACCTACTCATTATTCCCTATCTGCTAAGATAGCCTTATAGGCTAAAAATCTGCCTATCATTCTGCAAGCTACACATGAAGTTCTGCACTCATCCCTGTTTCAGGCTCAGACAGACCTCTGCAACTGTCCCAAAGCCACGAACAGTGAGAGTCTGTTCCTCCCAGCTAACTGCAAGTTGGAGTGTGGTTACTCAGATCCTCAGACTACTGAATCACACACAGTGTCCTGCCCAAAAGCCTTAAGCTACTCTAACTCCTTGCTAGTATTATTAGAAAAAAAATTAAAGAAAAAATAAAATAATTAACGAAGGATAACTAAAAAAATATTTTCTGTCCTGCTCTCCTCATTTTGTTAACTGTAAAACCCAAAACTTAACTACAACCCATACATCCAACAGCCAGCTCTCCTTCATTAAGAAACAAAAACCATACTGCCTAATAAGAGAGGAAGTCTTTCCATCTATAGTCACTTATTTCAAAATTCCTGGTCCAGATTTCTTCCAGTATTCCTGTATAGGTTTTTAAGCAGTATTATTAAGCCTAAATAAAATGACTTAAACCCTGGAAATGACATACAAGAAAATAATCTCATTTACTTTAGTCAGATGCTGCCAAGCAAGAAAAGAAAAAGATGTTGGGACAATTCCCAAATTCCTACAGGAATTCAGGTATCCCCCTCACACCTCCCCAAAGCACATACAAACACAGAAATAACAGAGTTAACCTTTGTGTTCTGTTCAAGGAAATTAAAGTTTAGATTCTTATACGTGTTAATTTACCTGAATTATCTGACAACTTTTTTAAAGGTTCCTTGAAAAAGCAATGAATTTACAAGGTGATACTCCAGGCTTACTCAGTCAACATTAAAATTTGGCCTCTAATTCAGCAATACGTACATTACCATAATTTATTATAAATTTACATATTTTAATGTCTTATTTTACAGTTCCTGTCAACTTTATTATTCAGTTCAGTTGGATATGTTTTGTGTTCTGGCTTTATATGATTTCATTTGTATACAGACAGTCTTGCTTAGGACTGTGACAAATGGGCATGTTAATGAGGTTTCAAAATCTTTATGTGTATGTTCACTATTTCCTTAATTTCAATTAAAACATCCTTGTCTGTTAACAACATTATGGATTAACATGGCAGGTATGCATCCACAGTAATTCAAAGAAATAGGATTTTAACTACATAGCAAATGAGTACAAAGCATGAGATGATTCATAGTATAAATTAAGAGAATGGAGTTGGTACACCACATTATACAAAAGCATGTTATAATAATTCAAATAGATGATTGGTATTTTTTCACTTGTCCAGTGATGTGATTCTGAGTTTTAAGGGGTTTTTTCTCCTTTCAATGCAGTTTTGGGGTGAGGAGCATTAGAAAAAAAATAAACAAACTTCATTTAAAAAAAGGTTACTGCTGAATCAAAAAGTGAACTCACCTCACTGTACTCAGTTTTGTACGGAACTCCTCAAAGTGTGAATTATATATATGCTGCAATACTCTGGCATAATGGGATAAGTGAAGGAGGAGTCTCAGCCTTAAAGCTACATTCACTTGCTTATGTGGATTAAGCCAGATTTACAATGCAGTTGTATTTTAGCTCAGTAAACCAGATATCTTTTTCTTAATTAGATTATGTAATACCTCAGGTTCAAACAGTTAAAGCTAACATCAAGAACTCTAATCTTTAAGAATGACAAAAAGTACTGAAGGTAAAAGATTGTGTGAACAAGCAATTAAAAAAATCACGTAAAGACTGGGGAGAAGAAAAGCTGCTCTGAGTAGGCATAAATTATAATACCCACTTCTCCCAAGACTTTCTAAATAAATAATTTCCACCAATCATGTATTATTAACTTCACCCCAGATTCAGACTTTCAAGTTTATCCTATTGTTATGACCTGAATAACAGTGCACAGGCTGAGAAGTCACATGAATAAGCATCTTGCTTTTCCTTTCTTTTCAACGCTCAGATACAGAAAAAGCTCAGACTGAGAAAACAATTAGCACAGAACATCACCAAACCCCAACGTTTCGGGCAACAGTACTCACTCTGTTAAAACGTTTGGCTTGGAACAAATGCCCATTCACTCTGTACAGCTTCCTCCATCTTCTGGCTCCACGGCGGTAGATCGATTCTAAGGAAGAAATTAAAAAGGTGTAAAGCAGCAGCATGGCAGCACAGCAATACCAGACACGCTATGTTAAGCAAGTTGTGGCTTCAAACAAGCTTGCTTTTCTAAATATCAACGCACAGCTAAAATCCCTGCTGGTTTGGGTTTGGTGTATTTGGTTTTTATAAAAAGGCAGCCATAAATGACAGCTTCTGCAGGATGCGCTTTCACCGCTGTCTCTCCCTTTTCTCTCACATGATCATAATCTTGTTACAGATTCTTGGCTGCTGCTGTTCAGCTCAGGTGAGAGGGACAGACAGCTCTTAAAGAAACAGCTTCCTCTGATAAGACTAGGATGCTGATCTCAGCACATCATCCTCATGGAAACACGTAAAGGATGCTTGGTGCCAATAACTTTAGATATGCTATATTTAACATGCTACAAGTCTTAATAGTTATGTTATTTGACCTCACTTTTATCTTGCCATTAAACACTACCCAAAATATTTCTTCTGTTAGGGAAACAGTTCAAGTGCAGGTCTGCAATTATTTCTAGTATCTTCTAAACCTAACAACAAGAAATCACCAAACCTGTTTAAGCCAGGCTTTCCAAGAGGCCATACACAGGGGTATATCACCTGATATGTTTATATGATTTATAAAACCCATCAAAACCTGCCAGATATAAACTTTAAAGCAAACAACCACCCCTGACACTTTTCCTAGGTGCAAAGATTATTTAAATGAGAACCTAGCAAGGCTATTGCACAGTTTTTGCCTAAAAATATACTCAAACATCAATTAAAAGACCTGTTTCACCATTTGTAGGATGATTTTTCACCAAAAGGAGGAAAAAACCTTCACAAGGAATTTTTCCAAAATAGCTAATTGATTCATTAGACAAAGCACCATATGGAGGCAACCTAATACATCTGTGTTCTGAACATTAGCTTATCACTGACATGAGGAATATTAAGTGAATGGTAAGTTAACGAGCAGCTTGTGCTGATGAAGTCTGTAAATAAAGGAGCAAGTCACTTCCCTAATTAATGATAAATATTAAATCAAAGTCAGGGGTTTATATCATATACTTGTGAGGTAACAGTCTGAACTTAAACTGAACTTAATATAGCACAGCTCTAAAAAGCAGGAAGCCCACAAGTGACTGCTCTGCCACTGATTCAGCATAGGGGCTAAGGCAAATCAAGTCCTAATACCCATCTCTAAAAGGGGCCAAGGTAAGAAGGAGGAGAAAAAGAGGGAGAAAACAAGCTTTGTAAGACACACCTTTATATCACACATTGTATTATTACACAATAAAATTAAGTGTATACAACAAATAATACATTCTTAGTGTTGTGAATAATAGCAATCATTTTGTGATCCATGTTCAATCAGTGGCACAAAGTCCTGTTGGAGTCAGGGAGCATCGCTGTACTGCAGGGGACATGCTGGCTCCAATCCTGCCCAACATCTCATGCCTTTGATTAAGGATCTGGAAGGGGCAGAGCGTACCCTCAGCAAGTTCAGTGGCAATACAAAACCAGGAGGAGAGGCTGAGAGAGCACATGGTTGTGCTACCAGCCTCAACCCCTGGAGAACTGAGCAGCAGGAACCTCCTCAAGCTCTAAGGCAAATTCTGGCACCTGGGGAGGAACAGTTCTATGCACCTGTATATGCTAGGGGCTGCCCAGCTGGAAAGCAAGAAAAGGACCTGGGGAACCTGTTGACACCACACTGACTATGATCCAGCAACTCACCTGTCTTGCAGAGAAGGCTAACTGTATCCTGCACAGTGCTGGGAAGAACAGTGCCAGTGGAACAATCCACTGAACTGGACTAAAAGGGGTATGCTACCTATCTAGTAAATGCACTCACAGAAGAGGATGCCCTCCCTAAAAATTCACTGAAGGATAAGGGCAGATTATACAGAGGAGTTGGGAGTTTTAATGTCATCATTACTTCGAAGCATATCCTAGAGCTATGCTAGAGCAGAGAAACCATCCTGAACAATAAAAAGATTCTTAAAACAGCAGCAAGTATGTATCTTGAAACAAGGTACAAACAATGAATTATCATTGTGACCAAAGCTCTAATCTTAGTATGCATTTCACCCCTACACCTCGTATGGGGAAAAAGACAGTTCTGAACCCAAACCAAACTGGTCTGGTACGTTGTTTCTGGAATACTTTTGAATAAAACAAGAGAAACTGAGTCTGGATAACCAAGAACTAAAGTAAGTTTAAAGCCATGATTGATTCCAGCCACCTAGAAAAAGGAATGCCATCACAAAAGCATGAGTATTTAATTACTGTGTTTAATGAAAAGAGCTACTTTTTAATTTATTTTTACAGTACACATCAGTTAGCTCATTAAGGACTTGGGAGTTAGCTGCTTGGAGGCTGAAGGAGATATCATACCCCTAATTAAACGAAGTAATCTCTCCTCTCTGATGGATATTAAAGACAAGCCTTCACCTAACAAAGAAAAATAATTCTTGAATACTCATTTTGTATGTGAAAAAGTTCAGAGGAAAACTCAAAAGATATTTTAAGCTGCTAACAGGGATAGTAAGCTTTTTATTGGGGAACACAAATACATGTTCTAATTGCAATGAATGTACTGAACTTTATCTACTTCCAAGACTGGAAAATTGCAGGAAAAAAAAGAGCCTGCTTTTCAAGTTAAGATTATAAGGGAAATAAAAATACTCAAACTGAATGCCTGGAACAAAATTAACCAGCTGCCTCTAAATAAAAAGCAGTGTGAAACAACTGAGTGTTGCTGTGCAATTCTTCCCTCTGTTGTCAAGCTGTGCAACTACATCACCAACAGTAACGCTCAATAGACCTTGTAAATATATTTAATATTGTTTTTTCAAAGACATTCCCTGTGGTTGGGTTGTTTCATCTTTTAAAAAATACCACAGAAACAACTTTAAAGGGAAAAAGTAAACACATGCAAAAATATAGCTGTGGATATAAATGGATGAGCAATTTGTGTGTTCTTCAGAGTTTGTTCCAAATTAACTCATCTACAAAAGATAACTCCCCCAATTCAAAATGACCTCCTGAGAACTTATCAGAAAGGATGTGAACCTTACCTTTGCAAATGTCATTTGGCAAAGTAAAGAGGAAATAAAAGGCGACATAATCAAATGACATCACACTTTCCTAGCACTGGAGAAGAGAAACAATTTAGCAGGCCCAAACCTGCCCCCAAACCCAAAATACTCCTTTTCCATCTGAAATTTTAGAAGTGTTTCTATTTTCCAGAATATGTAAGATTCCATCAGTTGCCTGAAAACTGTGTTTTATGCCAATGAATGACAGTAATATGGCCACCAAAAATTATTATTTCCTCAGCATTTGGATTTATAAATGCAATTCCAAAATCTGCTTTTATGTGCTCAAACTATAATGAAATCTTTTACTATAGGAAGCACAGAGATAATGTGCAATTGCTGCAAATCACTTCTGAGATTACTGCAACTTGTTTACAGGCCAATTACCCTCCCTGCCAGCTGGACAGTATGAGAATGCCCAGTTTTTGTTTTGTTCTTTTAATGTTTTGCTGAGCAGACAAGTGAGCATTCTCTCAAAACCAACTCATGAATTATAAGTAGGAAACTGATATTGGTATTTCAGATAGACTCTGAATTAGATAAAAGATAACATAAAAAAATTACATATGAAGATAGAACAAGTTTTGGGAAAGAGAATTCTAAAGAACTTTGGGAAATACCGAGCAACAGATATGTGAAACAACATACTATCAGAGTTAAATTGAAAATATAGAACTGCTTTTTGAAACATGTTGTTAACACATATTTTACAGTAACCAGCCATTCTTTTAATTATGAAAAAATGCTATGCACAATTGCCATTCCTCTTCATAAGTCAGAAAAGGAAGAGAACATCCTTAAAAATATGTAGCTATTAAGTGCCTTTATCTGGTCAAAAGATAGCATTTTCTTTTTTATTTAGTTTAAAAGCTGATTAACGGTTGCAGAACTGATACTATAATTAACTAAAAAGTACGATCAACTTCTGAATAAAACCAAACCTCAAGCACAATTAAGGTGATAACAACAGAGGAAGTATACTACCTATAGAACTAGCAGGAAATCAACAAGGAAATAGAACTGGATCTGAACAGCATTTAGCAGGCTGTCTATAAAAGTTCTCTTTACTTGTCAGAGGGTCTAATATTGGTACATAATGGAATGTAACCTCCAACAATTGTGGGGAAAACACATGAGAAATTGGCATGTTTCTGGCAAACAAACAAATAAGACTTTAAAAAGTCTCATAATAGGATATACCGAACTCCAGATTTTTAATCATCACAGGTTGCCTTGCCAAATAAAACTGCTTTGAGTGCAGCAAGTCCTATGGTTTAAGTGGCTGTCTGGCTTGCATACAAGTTGGACCATACACAACAATTATACAAGACAATTAAAACCTACTCCTCACACCAAACTGATCATCTTCAGCAAAGACAGACTGCACCATTGAACATGTCTACATCACATACAACAATCTGGGTTCTGCATTAAAGCCTGCTGTGTATGTAAAAGCTGAATACACTTGCAATGTTACAGAGTTGGATAAATCTGGGATTAAACTAGGATAAAAGTAGGATTCTCCCAATCACCTGGTAGAGAAATTGTAGCAAGCCTGCATGATCCACTTACTTGCACACTGAATTCCAGAACACCAACTGCAAAGTCAATCACAGAATCTGATTTCTCTTTTTACTGTTAAGAATATGAGTCAGTGACTAACAGCCCAGAGTTTACTCATATTATCTAATCAAAGCAAAAATGTTTGTCAATTAAGTGAAAACAAATTTGGTATTCACACATCAAGACAGTTGTTTGCTGAAGAGTGTTGACACTTCATTACCTCACAAGGCTTATTCTTACTGAAGAAAGAACTCTGAACTCAAACATGTTTTGCTATGCAAAGGGTCATGGCTTTTCTATACAGAATCTAATTCTACAATCCAAGATGAGAATTTAATGATTTTACATAAAGTTTACCAGATGTACTTAAAAATGACCTATCGAAGTACCCAAAGTGTTACTCAAGAAGTCCTCCCTAAATTCAGTTACTGGATGCTCCTCATTATGAGGTCCTCCTCATGTCAGCGATCACAATCTGTTGCACACCCATCTCAGCATCTCTTACTGACATCTCTGCATTTTGCAAGGCTGTCCTAAACACAGGATAAAGTGATGCTGGTTTTGATGCTCTGAGTTGAAAGAGCATGTTACAAAAATGGACAGAAGGCAATTAGTGGTGGATCCATACTTTTGAAGGTGATTAACATTTTTGTTTAACAAAGAATAAAGTTCAGATGTTCCCTTCTCTGCTTGGCCTTCTACGCCATTTAAGCTTTACAGCCTTTCATGATGTGTAGTTGGCTGCTTGGTTTACCATTGGTTTGTAGTTACATGCACTACAAAACCAACCTTGTAGTGTACTGCTAATAATTGAGTCCAAAAGGCTTCTTTTGATGGCTGCATCATATACTCTCCCAAAATAAAAGTTACTTTCATACAAAGATTTACTACAATGAAAACTGAATGTGGAGTTTTAACAACATTAATATCTGCATTAAAATATTTTTGAATCAAGTTGAAAGTTCTGAAGGAGTACTTATTAAAATGATTTAATTCTTTAATTTACCTCAGTAATGACGTAGATCAAAAGGAAGTTCTGAATTTTTAAGCAACCTGTAGCAGAGTAACTTCAGCACAAGATGAAGCATGCTGAAGAGACTGCTGAGCAGTATTCTCCTTTCCTAAATTAACCAACTTTATGTATATTTTTAATCAAGACATTGCTCATTTTTCATGTTTACAAATCTTCTAGCTTCAGCTAAACCTGTATCACATGTATTTAGCAAGCACTTCATGCAACAAAGCCCAGAGTACTGAAGCAGGGCACATTTGTTTTTTCTAGTCTACTTCTGCACCCACTTTGCAGGTCACTGTGGGTTTTTTTAAACCAACTTCTACGTCTTAGTACATAAAGTAGAACTTTTATTTATAATAGAAAGCCTGGTAACAGAAAGCCTCTGTCTCCTATACAACCTGGAATTACTGAAGGCAGCAAAGTAGTGAGGAGAAACCCAATGAAGCCTCCTGCAGGAATTCAGTTCTACTTCATGTTATCAGAAGCCTGCACGATTTAAGACTTGCTGGGGAACCTTAATCTAGACTTGACATTGCTCATTTTCTGTAAAAGCTAATCCCTTGAGCACACGTGGTTCAGATCAATGGGAGCTGAACAGGGCAAGAATCACAGTTCTTTTTGTGACTGAGCTAGCCAGCAACCAGAAAGAACCAAATCCAGTTTGCTGAAGTGTGACCAAACAAAACTTGGCCAGATCAAATTGTCACCTAATCTGATTTTTCATCTTCAACTGCAAGTTATAACATGTCTGTCAAAAGACTGGATGAAAAACAAAAAGCCAAATACTGGCAACCTCCCCAAAACCTTCTAGAAGGCTTCATTTTAAGAGCCCCACTTGTCCTGTAGGGAACAGTTAACTGACTTCAGCTAACCCCTGCCATACATAATTTTTCACTGTTTCATACTTCATCAGTTGTCTTTTTCTAATTTGAAGTTCTAGCCTTGCTCTCCTTGCATTGAAACCTTCCTGTAGATGTGGTTGTGTTCCACCTTGCACACTGATTTTCCCCTTATTGCAGTTACCTGTGCAATTAATTCTATTTACATTTCAAACTGCTACTGAGCACGAAGCTGATGGTCACAGAACTACCAAAACTTTCTAGAACATGTGCTTAGAATGAAATTGAAGTTAAAATTAGCTAAGCCTCTTTCCCAACTTCAGCAATGTATTTACCATGGGCTCTCATGCCTACTTCTCTTAAAAAGCATGGAGTTCCTATTTTTTAGATTATTACCATTTGTATTAAATTGATGTTATTAAAGGTTTTTTCCAGCACATACCGAATTACTTGATTTGCCTTCAAGTCACAGGCATCCACACCTAGCTGATTACATCATTGCTAAAAATGCAAAACTGTTCAGAAAACCCAGCAGCTATTCAAAATGCATTGAACATTTCTTTCAAATTCATGAAGCTTTTATTAGGTGGCCTTCACAATGCCCTTGAAACCATTACTTGGTCCCCACAGTCTCAGTGTTAGGACACATTTTCTGAGTCAGGCTGTTTTCCTTCACAGCATGGTTAAATTACTTCAGCTTATGATCCATGCTAGAACAATCCCATTTCCCTTCCCAGTGTTTATATTATCCCAGCATTAGTAGAACGACAAACACAGTTTAGTTAGCCCTTCATAAAGGTGTACTTTCTTTTCTCAGAAATCAAACTGGAATGCAATTCTCGGAATTCTTCCCAATTAAATCAGTCATCTGCTAATATTATAGCCAGAAAAGGATGTGGTACCTCAGTGTGTCAGAGGACAGTTACCTTGCAGCAGGACTAACCCTCCAGATCTATCACTTTCCAGTCTGACAGTTGTGACACATCTGTTCCTCACAGTGCCTTATGCTGCTTTCTATCAGGAGGAAAGCAAGCTGAAGATAAGTGCACACAATGACGATTCTTATTATGTCACCATTTGAGCTCTGTGAGTTGTGCTCAGTTTTTACCATCCAATAAAACTAAATCAGAGATTCACCCACTTGTACTTCTACTCCTTCTAAGCTTCCTCATATAGTGTATGGATACAGTGTTTATACATTTCACAAGTATAACATAAGCAGCAGTGTTTGCAGCAATATAAAGCATTACTAAATTTATTATCATTAGTTAGTGAGAGTAATTAAATAAGAAAATCTGAATAGTTTCAGGAGTTACTCATCATAACTGTCATATTCTGGATTAAACGATGACACACCGATTCCAACAGCAAACTGAGTAAGTCTTCTAGCTTATTCCTTTATGATGCAGAGAATTGTTTCCCAAGAAGGCAACCTTCCACCCCAGAGCCTCATCCTTACAGGGAAAAAACCCTGCATATGATACTTTCTTATGTATCTGCCCTTTCATCAGTTAATGAAAGCATGTTTAAGTCTTCAAAATCAATGATGGTATTTGCCTTCCAGCTTTTGGAAGGGGGCTTTCAACTCACCCCATAGTGGAAAGGAAGGTAATTATACCAGATCTGCCAAGTTTGCACACTGTTTCCCACCTAACCCCCCTCTGATTTCTACTGTGCTCTCCCTTACCCATGCACAATATGAGATTTTCTGTGTAAAATCATTTTAGGAGAGCTATTCCTTCTATCAAGTTTAAAGTAACATTGAGATAGCTTGTAGTGCTATTGTTAAGAACAATGACTGCATCTCAAAATTAAGGGAACAATTTTATCACTGCTTGACAGAGCTTTCCTTTCCTTGCAATAGCTATAGAATAGTGATCAGAGCTGACAATCTGAAGAAGTTGTGTGCCAGTCCCAGGGCACACACTACTGAAGAATGCAGTAGTAGCTGATAACCTAAATCATTGGAAGAATCATATAATGAAGTAATAATGTTATTATAACAGGCATGTTATTGTGAAAGAGGATCATATTGAAATCTTGAAGTTTTGCCTTCAAATAGTTTCTGATTTCCTTTTAAAAATTTCAAGGACAAGCACTTACAGATGCAGAAGAATTAGCAATGGAACTTGAGATTTACAAGAGAGATGTTTCCTAGTCAATACTGAGAATCTCAGCTTTTCCTTTTTCCACTACCCAAGTCACTACCTTCCCCCTGTGGTTTAAGGACAGAACTGCACAGTCTGCTCCACACTTAACTCTTGCACTGACAGCGATGATTAGGACTCACACATTGCCTCTTCTGAAAGCCACCCTTTCAGCATGCCTGCACTTAGCTGCTTTTGCTTTTTCACTTCAGATTGATTTACCACCCAGGTTTGTACCGACAGCACGTCTTCAGTGGCTGGCCAACTGCTGTCTCTGTGCTGTCTTACAGGGCTTCACTCTCCATTTCAAATCAGCAGCACCTGAAGCCTCCTATCACAAAATCTGCTTTCACACAGCAACTACAAAACCTCAGTGGAACGATGAAGAGCACCTTCATATCTGCCTTGTGTGACTCAATTGCTACCTCTGTGGCTCAGCTATACATTAAAAATTGTAACTAGCATAGGGCCACTAATTTTACAGTACTTATTACACAGAATCCCAAGCATAGTAACATAGAATTAACTGTGACCATGCCATTTAAGTGGTTACACATTAAATAGCTCTTTCAAGCAACCCAAAACAGGCCTAACAAAGGCTGAACTGGCTCACATTTGTCCACTAATTCCAAAATATATCACACAAAGCTTCATCATGTTCTTGCCAGTTTAGTTACCCCAAATGCCTGAACATCAAAAGTGGATTTACCACCCTATGAGAAGCACGCAGCCTGGAAGCATGAGAGATAACACAGAGGGATGGAGCTAGACACTGCATTCAAGAGAAGTTTTCCAAAACCAGTTGCCTTTTCCTGCACAATAACTACATTCTGAGCAATGGCTAAGGAGGGGGGGAATAAAACAATAAATAGAACACAGGCTTTTTGTTATGACACCTTAAAAACTAGCTCAAGTATTCCTTACTCAATTGTGGTTGTAGTTTATAGTTTATGAATCAGTATACAAACATGAGCTAAAACACCCTAGCTCTTTATTCTTCACTGGATGTTTCATAGTTAAGAAAAATGTTTAAGTTATTTTAGAATCATTTAATGTTGTTAATACTAAGCCAAATAGACCTTTAACTACAACCCTGTTTTTACTAAGTTAGTGTCTCATCATCTGCACATCCATTTTTCAAATATGCTACGGATGAAAAAATTGTGGTACACAGTTAAGATGACAGAGGCAGAGATTTCAGGTATTCTTGAGAAACTATGACACAGCTATTTTCAATTCCTAAGGAACAGTCTATCTTACATTAAAAATAGTAGCCTTTCCCCCCTCAGTCAGTTCAATTACTAAAAACCAGGAGAAGGTTACTAGCAGTTTCAAAATTGCCTAATTATCCAGTGCAATCCAATCTATGTCTTCAGAATAGTCTCTATGGTCGCAATAGTTCCTTTCTTCATTGGGGGATGAAATTGGTTCACGTGCTCAGAATAACCTAATCACTGCTGCCAATACAGTAACAAATGAAGGGAAAAACCTGCCTTATGAGCTAGAAAAATATTTACAGGCCACACCACTGTAGCAAGAAGCCTTTTAGAGCTATTTTATAGTATCAGGTAGAACATTAAGCAAAATCAAACATCTATACCTAAAATAAGACAGCTCACAACAATGAGGTTAGTAAGATACCTTTACTCAATCCTATGATGAAATTTTCAAGAAAGATGGCTTGGGAAAAAATGTAGTCCAGACACCTAATGCTAAAATACTGAGCAGATAAACAAAGAGCATAAGAGACATCCACAACAGAGTGTAATTATAAACCTCCACCCCAAAAGGCAGCAAAATCAGCCAGAAATATTAGATAATAAAAACAGAAGTCTGCTGTCATACTAATGCTGTAAGTAATTATACATTAAAAATGCATTTGTGAAATTATTTAAAGGTTACAGGTTTCCTGGTCTGCATTATTATATTTAATTAAGGCAACAGCAAAACAACTCTATAATTTCTTAGTACTAGCTACCCAAATCCAAGATAAATTTTAACATTAAATACACATATACATTTGTCCAGATGTAAAAATGCAGAAGTTTACTAGCACAGTTTATACTGACGATATCAGAAACTAAGTAAACCTTAATTCAAAACAAGCATCTCACAATTAAAAACATCCATCTAAGACAATCCACTGAACAATTAAAAAAAAAGGCCTTAGAAAATGATGCTTCTATATCGTTAATCTTTACATCAGCAGTCTCACAATAAACAGGCCCTGAACACATACCGTCAGGGTTTTTTGGATACATTTCTTTCATTAATCTCCCTTATTAGCAGCAGCATCACTCACTCTTCTGTTCTTTTCCTCCTAAAATACATTCCCCAAGAGTCCTTTCAATGCAATTTTATCAGCATTTCTGAGAGGTCTCTCAGCCACATCCCTACGCACAAGAGGCAGCAGGAATCTCTGCATTTGTAACAATCTATGGCTGCAAAGGAGGGTGGCAGGCAAAGCAACTGTATCGTAACCAAAATGCTGAGTTCTATTATCTACTGCACCACACGTACACACGTACTGCATCAATGGCCTCGATTCATAACAGCAATCACAATGATGATACATAAAATCTGTAGAAAAAGCATGCATTACTCACTGGGTTTTATTCTTTAGCTTCTTCAGCATGTAATTCTTTACGCTTTACAATGCAGGAGGTATGAAATGAAACATTTTCCCTTTATTCCACTGATGCCGCTGTTTGAATACCATTAGATACCAAGGACAATAGGCAGGATCAGCTCGAACATTAAGAGCAAATATTTAATGGAAGACTGGTTACCCCCGTCTCTCCCTTTCACATCTCTGCCTCATGTATCCAGGCACGGGTGGTACTGGCTCCCTTGAGAGGCTGTAGCTAGCAGCTGAGGCACAAACTAAAACATGGCATGGATGTCAAGGAGCTGATGTCACAAAAACAAGTATTTCTCTGATAAAACCAGCAATTCCATTAGGGGAGTCCTACAAATCGATAGAAATTGTTCAGCTGAACATGCTTTGTTATACAATGCACTGCAGCACCAAGAGAGATAAATCAGATCAAGATCTGTCTGTGTAAATAAGCAGAGACTATAACAACTATGTTATAAAACTGCCAATCAGATCCCAGGCTTTGTATCGGGGTACCAGGAAGGCTATCCCTCCTAAGCACAGGAGAGAAATACACACTTAGACAGTTCAGAACAGCCTTGTTTAATACCAATTTCAAAAGAACAGCTGTTTTATTGAAAAAGTTAAAATCTTTTTAAATACAAAAGACTGGCCTAAAAGTCTGCCATCTTTATCGGGAAACATTGTGATAAAGTATCCAAGGCTCCAGTCCAGCAGATGCTAGAAACGCCTCTGAGAGGTCACATTCAGTATCTGGGAAGAGATGCAAGATGTTTAGAAACCCTGCCACCTCACCCACACAGCTGTGTGCTGCCATTGCGCCTGTGGGAACAGGCTGCCTCGCTGAAGGTAAAAGGTATGTTTCTACAACAGCAGCTCTGCATTTACAGTGGGAGCTGGGTTGGACACAAAATATAATATTAAAATATAAAAAATTTCAGGACCAAAAGGAATAGAGACAATACCAATCCAGATGCTGGAGATCACAAATTGTTGCAGACAGCACTGCATCAATATAAGCAGGTAGGTTCTTCAAACAAAAATAACTTTTCTTAAGGAATGCAGATAGAATTATTAGCCACATGGTTTATTCCATTAATGAATTACATTAATTTATTTCTGGCTTGTACAAAACCCTATCCATTTCAGAAAGGTCCACGGCAGCGAGCAATTATGTTATTAGATTTCAACATAACACAAAACATTCAGCATGTATCTCTGCAGTCTTCTTCCAACACAATATTGCTCTGAAGGAACAAGAAAAACCTACAATTCCACAGAAGTTCACCACAAAATATTTGTAACTCAGAAGATCACATACTATTAGAAATAGTCACTCCAGGAGCTGATATGAACATATTGCCAATTAAATTATTTAGCAATTCAACAGTTTTGCTTAAAAATTCCATTTCAAACTGGCTGTAGTTGTGCAACAAGCTAGAAGTCCCTATGAAGACCACTAATTTGACTAGAGTCCCATTTTGGATACAGCAACTACTTAACTGTGTATTTGTCTCTGAAAATAGTGTAAAGGTGATGCTCTAGAAATATTCTGGTTTTTTAAAAGATAGTCCTTTAAACAAAACTGTATCATCACCCCTATCTATAACGTTTCCAATTAAATGCAGATGTTTCTTGAATGTCTTAACTAACAAGCAGTAACACTGAATGCATTAGTTTATGCTAAATTAGCACCAATACGATTTAATAGGTAAAAGAATTTGAACATAGTCCCAACTTGGCCACCATACCAGATTTCCACACAGGCCCCACAAATGCAAAGGTGCAATATGCACTGAAGTAATTAATTAAATTATAAGAAACCTAGCCACAAATCACTTACTGAGAACACTCTACTAAACAGGCTTTTTAAACAATCAAAATATGATTCAACATGACCTGTAAAATCATGCAGGGAGAAATACCCTACAGACAGAATAACCAGGTCATCTGAGCCACACTAATCTATGTGCTTCTGGAGTTCATTTCACAGCTTGAGATAACTAAAACTTATAACAAATTAACACAGAAAACTTTTGTACTGAAATACCTACACTTTTAATGAGCTCGTTAAATTGCAGTGAACTTTATTATGCCCCATTATTGCCTGCACACACAGTAAAAGCACAAGTGATGCAGCAAGACAGACTGGATGCCCATTTCCCTGTTGAAACTTGAGTGAAATTAGCAGGAAAGCCACTGAGCTACTAATCAGGTAGATATAAGACAGTACACAAACAACAACATGAAACAAGGCACAAAAAACTCTGGTATGAACTAATGTACTGCTGACATCCCTCCATAATGAAAAGTGACTATATAGCTATTTAATCCTTTTATCCTTGTGCAGTTTAAGTTACTGAAGTACTGGTAAACCATACCAATCATGTAGCCTCCCTCTAGAGGTTTATCTACCTCTCACAGGAGGTCTTTTATGAAATTAATAACCATCTTATAAAAGAGGCTGCATCTTCTTCTTCTTCAATACAATTTTCCCTGCAACCTGAGAAACCAAAAGAACCACAAAAGCAAAGGACCACATTCAAACATGTATCTTAAACCCTGACCTCTTTCTCCCAACATATCAGCCACTGAAAATGAGTAATAATCCCAAAAAACTTTAGAACAGTATTACAACATTGATTTATGTAATTTCTCTGTTGATAAGATATAAACCACTTTACAATGTATTAATAAACCACAAAGAGATATACATGGATGCAACACTAGCTTATGAAAATCTTTCAACATATTTCTCTTCCCTGTGACTGAAGAAATTAAGCTAAAAATTAATAGCACTATAGTACTCACTGTCTTCTCCTGGACAAGGCATGCCGGGTTTCTCTGGAGTGCTTGGGAAAACTAAAACAAAAACCATTGAATTAAGTTAAAAGACTCTCAGCAGTATGCCTTCCTTCATTCTTGAATATAACTACACAAAGAGTTTCTAGAAGCCTTCAAATAATTCTGCGTGAGAAATAACAGTATCAAATTGGGGCCATACTGGGAAGATCTTAGACTTGACCACAACACTAAAACACCCATGCAGCTCAGAACTTTAAGGCCCCTCAAAGCCCAGCATGTATTGACAGCTTTGGGTTCCACCCCCAAAATAACCCTTCCTTACATCAAACTATAGGGCACAAGCCACATAAAGAACGTTATCTGATGGGCAAAGGAGTTGTTCCAGTCTCACATTTAAGCAGCTGTTGGGATTATCAAACACATACACAGGCTCTTGAAGGGTGTAATACGTACCATGAATAATGAGCCCTTCATCTCTGTTTTGACAATACAAACGGAAGGCTTCTTCCAGTTCCATCTGAGATGAGATGGTGCATGGGTCACCTAACAAAAAAAGCAATACATAATTCTTCAGTCCTGAATTTGAGTAAGTGAAGAATTTCAATTAGTAAGAAACATACCAGCCTCCAGAACTGCTTCTCTTTCAGTCATTTGAAATAAAGCTGGTATTTTGATGAAAGCCAAAATACATCAATACAATTTTATTTCCTTCCAGTTTTATCAAAACTGAGTAGATAGAAATAGACTCTGATGGTTTGCAAGGGGACAACAAAATACAAAGTGAACAGATACATCTAAAGATCTTTAACACGTGGCAGAAAAAAGCCATGATCACTTCCTAGTAACCTAAGAATGTAATTCAAAATTAATTTACCTTTTGTGAAATAGCCTGTTACCTTACTGCCTTAAATTCCCTGACAGCAGAACCATGATATGATAACTTCAAAGTTATGAATATACATGCAGATGCTAGTTACGTCTCCTTTGGTAGAACAACAGAACAGCAATCTATAATTAAAAGGTGTAAAAAAAAAAAGATACACAGCAGAAAGTTACGGATGGAATAGAATATGCCAACACTGATGTAGAGATATAACTGTTGTAAAATTAATTCCTCCCTAAAAGCCTCTAAAACTTTAAAGGTTTGCTTGTATGTTTTGAGGAAAGTAAGTTCACATTTTTTCTTTTAACTTAGACTTAGAAGAAAACTAAGCAGAAGGAAAAAAATATCAGAAAACCTGCCTAGCCACAAATAAGTCTCCGTTATGAAAAGATATATCAAGCCTTAATTTCAGTGACTCTCTGCTGTACCCACATTCTTCAGTAGCAGATTGAACCAACAGAACTTTTAGAAGTTCTCAAAAAGGCAACATGCCAGCCACAATTTAAAGTATATTCTAAAGAGCCTAGCTACTAAAGTAAAACAAAAACCCACACACCCCGAACTACAAGGTATCATTCAGGATGAAATTCACAAGAATTTCAATTTCACAAGAACAAAATAAACGGAGAAAAGCTTTTCACACACCTTATCCACATCTTTTTAGCAATTCTGTGTGACATATACCATTAGTATTATGTTAAGAAAATACACAGGAACACAAGCATTCAGTCATGGGAGCACTCCAAAAACAAGCACAATCAGGAAATGAAAAGCTACCTGTGTTACAGATGCTAGGAAACTGTTTCCAAGTGGAAGTGCACACATGGAAGAATATCTCCAAAATGGGCATTTTCAAAATGCTCTCTCCATACAGCACAAGTTCCTTTTGAAAAGCAGTTATTTCATCAATCATTAGGATTAAGTTGTTTGTTTTGGTTTTATTGGAAGTAACTGCAAGGTAGCATACTGCTGACAGCCACTCCTCAGCACAAATGTCCAAATATCTGAAACCCTTGGAAATTTTTTCTTTATAAAAACATAATTCATCTTTCATTTTAACAACTCTTAAGCACTTTGCTGCAAGACAACCAGCTAACCTCTGCTAGGTACAAAAATGTTGTGGTCACCCTCACACTTACTATTATAAACACTGTGCTACCTAAGGCTCTTGGGTTTATAAAATTAATCACATTGATGACACACTGTAGCACTCTGCACTTCTGGCTCCAGTCCCTTTGCTGCAATACCTTGCCTATGAATGATGCAGTGGATGAATTTCATGTGTGGTGCTCCTGTAACCTTACCCTAGAATCCTTCTTACATTCCAGTCAAATCAGACTCTCCATCAGTGGAGACTTACCTAGTTTTCCTATAACATGTTGTTTTTATTGAAGCCCTTTATTGTACTGAGGTTGTATCTTATCCAATACATCTTTCTTTCCTTCAGTAACTCACAAAAAAATATTCACATCTCATTACTGAAACAGAATCTAGCAAATGCCATAAGCTGAGACATGCCAAAAACATCTGTACTTTCATCCAACCATACAGCAAACTTCCTGCACAGTTTAGTATTTGTTTCTTCAAACCTTAAAAATATCTTCTGTGCACCTTCCTACAGTATTTTCTGACAAAACAATGTATTTCAGTTTGTCCCCCATCTTATCTTCTGTACATTATTCTAGTCATTTGTAGCATGACAGGAACAGTGGTATGCAGCTTTCTGTTTACTGCTATTACAGAAGCAGTTTCAAAACTGGCTTCCAAAAAATTTACCATAAAGTTCAGCAAAGTTTTGTGAAGTACCAAACTGAGTATCACAAGACTTAAAACATCAATAAAAAAGACAGATAGAGTTTGCCTTGTTCTGGATACTTGGTTTTTAATGCATTCCTAATCATGACAGCTTCATACTATCATTATTTCAAAATACAGATGCACTTAGGGTGGGGTTCATCATTAAAACAGTGGATGTAAATAAATATTTCAGATACTGTCAAATCTTTTTCACAGACTTCTTGCCAGATGTGATTAGTCATTGGGTTTTCTCCTGTAGTATGGCAGACAGTTCATACTTAGAGAAACGTCAGCTCCACCATTTCCTTCTGGTGCTCACATTGTTAGCATTACCTTGTGAGGGTTATTTTAGTTAAAACTAGGTAATTAATCCATAAATCCACTTAACCAGACACACGTAAACTGCAGTACGTCACAATGCACTGGAAGCAAGTGTGCAAGGGTGTCACGCTCAATCTCTGCAACCTGTTGAATAGCCACTCTTCCCACAGCACACCTTGCCCTCCATGTGCCAAGCAAAGCCAGCACTGGCAATCCACATATTAAATCAAGTGAAGCTTAATTTTAATCCATATTCCTTACATGTTTATGGAATTTTATTATGAGTTACTCACAGCACAAACATTTTTGATCTTTTCAAAAACAGAGAAACAATAAAAAAAGCCCAATGGAAGGTTAATTTTCTCTTGCTCTTTGGCAGGTTTTAAGCAATCAGCAATTGTTTGCTTTAAGTTAGTTCAGAGAGAACATCTGTTTGTGCCATCAGTCAAATGAACTTAAATTACATGTGACAATAAGTGGAAACACTCACTCATATGCAGAAATAGGATAACTCATAAAACCTGTGAGGATTGAGGACACCCAAGCCAGCAGATCATCTGAAACTTAACTTAGAATCAGGAATTAGAAAAAGGGTTGTTCGGGTATGTATTTAACCAGAACTAGAAGAAAATGCTCATTAGAACTGCAGTTAACAAAAGAAATTCCTTGCTTTAATTTAACATCCAAATGCCAATGAAATAGATAGCCAAACCAGGAAATAGTTAACTAGAATCATGCCTTAAAATCCTCCAACTCAGAACTCACGAGGTTTTCTTTTTACTACAATAATCTTCCTTTTATTAGCAGTCATGCAATTCAAATAGCTAAGTAAATGCAATGCAGTTCTGCATACACTTCTGATCAGGTTACTTTCTACTGGACTGCCATGAAACTGAGGGTTAGG
Source organism: Zapornia atra (assembly GCA_013400835.1). Classification (NCBI taxonomy): domain Eukaryota; kingdom Metazoa; phylum Chordata; class Aves; order Gruiformes; family Rallidae; genus Zapornia; species Zapornia atra. Next base: position 398,740 of record VZTU01004372.1, on the reverse strand, counting down.
GAAGGGAAGAAGAGAATAGTTTTTTCTTTCTTGTTAATCAGAAGAGTAAAATTCTAAAGTAACCTACTCCTTTCTATCTTTAAAGGACTGAATCTTCCTGAATACAGACTACTTCCTTCCTCAATCTTTATTCTGAAATTCCATTCACCCACCCACCAAATGATGCTGCTTGGCTAAGAGCAGTATAGACTATTATTAAAAACCAACACACAATTACAAACATTAACCAAACCAATTGAGTATATTTTTTCTGCATTCCATTCTAGGAGTTCTGCTGCAGACCATGGCTTCAGTGAAGTGTAACAGAAAAACAACTGAGCACCTGTGCAGCTGTATAGTTGCACAGAAGCATAGAATAGTAAAATATTTAAGTTCTACAGAAGTGAATCCAAGTGCAACACAACCCTGATGTTCTGAAGCTCATTGCTCCAAGCTCCCTGCTATGTCAGACAGGGTTCTGTAGTCTGGTACTTTGAAACAAAGTAACTCTGCAATATGGAATTTGTTTATACAAGTTTCCTCAACACCTCTTTGTTGCACCACAATAAACAATAAACCCCAGAATGCTCAAGTAGTGTTTCAGTACATACCTTCATCATCAATCCACTTGAGGGTAATGGGCTGTTCCTGTTGTAAATTACACATCTCGTGCACTTCATCACAAAGTTCATCATAGCTGATGGATGCATCCAGGTTTGTTATCAAAATGTCCCTGCATGAGATGAAATCATAAGCTTCTGTCAGAAAACATGTGTTGGCCTATATATTCAAACAGTTCCATCTGTGGACTCTGAGCTGCAAAATCATACTTAAAGAACCACCATTCTTCATAGAAAATGCTCCCAGAAGTCGATAGCATTACTTCTCAGTGTTTAACTTGTTAAAAACACCTTAGTATGAGGGCATTCCCTGTGTTAATGATCCATCTTTAATGCACATTGACTTGGGTGATTCAAGTCCCCTTATATGTAATAAGCATTCGAAGTGATGTAAAAAACCCTAGGATTTTGTAGGCATTACATTTTATCCTGGTACTACTTCCATGAGGAGGTAAGTAAAATCTCCATTACTGTAAAATCCTTTTAAAATGTAGGGTTTTTTCCTCACATCTGCTACAGTTCGACAAAAAGATTCGATTAGGTGAAATCTCAAAAGATAACATTAAAAGGAAACTCCAATAAAAGTCTTATGTGTTCCACATTCTTGTTCTCCACACTTAGAGTATTTTGAGAACATGAACCCAATATTTAAGCCTGCTAATGTAAACCATCCAGTATCCTCAAGCATTTGAGAGAATTACTCCTGATATAATGAAAGTCCACGCAGTACTGTCAAAGCAGGGCAAAGATAAGACAGAAGAAAAGATTATGAAAAAAATCTAAGGATACAAACTAGACTTTCTCCTGTTTTCTAAATACTTTTCAAGTGACAGACTCAAGGAAGCCAACAGATTAAACAAGCATAGGAAGAAAAGATGTACTGAAGTCATCTTAGTGCTTTTAAAACATTCTGGAGGATAATTAGGAAACAGTTTTGTAGTTAATGTCTACTGGCATGTGTAATTCTTTCCCCTCTTCGTTTAATACAGCAAATATACCAGGAGTTTCCCAACACGACAGGCAGCTTTTCCTGCTTTCATACTGTGACAAAGCATTTTAGAAACCATGTCATATTATACATTTTATCTACTTATGTCTTTCAACCAGAAGCTGAAAGGTACTACACTGAACCACGAATCTTAAATTCTATGAACTTTAAATGAAACCCACAAGTAACTCTGTATTTTGCCTTTGCTGAAACATTACAGTAAGCAAAGCTCTAATAATTTTAAAGAGCTGCACTAAGCTTCAAATTCAGATTAAAAGCGTTGCTACCTTTTCAAGTGCACCTTTAATCCAGAAGCTGTTCTCAAAGAACAGCTACTTAATTCTTCACAAGAACTATGGAAAAAGAAATACACACACTACCTGCCAACCAGGAAAACCCTACTATCTCACAATACTGAGCACTGCCAGGCGATGTTGAGTTGCAGAATATCCCCCTACCAAAAAAGTTCTAGTTTGTGCACTTACAAAAGGAAGAGACCAAGCCAGTAGTCAGAAAGACATTTGACATCTACTGTGGTGTCTTGCACAAACACAGCCCACCACTGAATGCACCGCCACCAGAAGCCACTCATGAAGTCAAGGAGCTACACATCTGTGCTAACTCTGGACAGTCATACTGTATGAAACCATGTAGTAAGACACCACTATGCACACTACAAACTCCACGTAAAACTGACACATACTAATCAGGCTTAAATTGTTATAATTTTAAACAGATGGTGCTGCCATCCTGTAATTAATAAACTTCACATTGGACAAAATAACACAGTTGAAGTATGCTAAATAAACAGCACCTACTGCAGATGCAAGCATTAATGAGATTTCTTCACATTATTGTCTCAATGATACCTGTGCTCCTTTGAGGCTTACTGTGTTTAACATTAATGTCTGTATAGCTATATTATGCAATCAGGGTACAGATAAATGGAAATCATTCTTTGTTTAGCATTAAAGAATCCCACAGAACATTTTTTTTTGTTAGTTCTCTGAAACTGGACACTAGAAAGTACTATGAAGAACTAATGACCAGTAACTTGTGTACAAGCACTTACAGCAAGGAATGATTCACATGAATAAATGTGTCACCACCATTTAGGACTAAGGTAATACATAGTAAACAATACTGCATCACTGCTTTATTTAAATGAAGCGATCTCAAGTAACCAGGTATAAACCAGATAAACTATGGAACTGAAGTAACAAAGTGAGAATTACACAAGTTTCCTTTCTTTTGCAATCTACTTATGCAGTTATTTATACTATGCTATGTTAGGAACTTTGTCACACCCAGAAACACAAATGCCTAAGATACTAGGTCTCCACAGAGACAGACGCAACATCCACGTTTTAGAACTTCCTCATGCTTAGATTTTTTTACTGGGATTTCAAAATTATGTATTGTACTACTATTTTATTTTTTAGCAGCTATCTGAATGAGCTTGTCCTTAATTTTGACGTTTTCAAGCATAATTTACTTCCTACAGTTTGTCAAATTTGTTCAAAAGATGACTGTAGTACTTTAAAGGAGATATTGAGATAATCAGGTATGCAGTCTATAGTGCCAAGAACAGCCAGCTTGTGCTCACAGAATTTCAGTAGTAAGACAAAACCCAAGTTCATTGAGTTTGGAACCCTTGCTTTGTAAACTAACAGATTACTTGGTCTGCCACAAGCAATAACAAGCAAACCTCAAAGCAAGATTACTCCTATATTACACCAAAACTGAGCAACTGAAAGGAAAAAAAACCCACCACTTCACCAATCATACCTATTTATTTCAGGACTAAATGTATCTGTCCACAAAGAAACACCTCCTCTTATTTTCCAAGACAAAGTGCTGTAAGTTAAAAGATCTCACTGGAACAGGATTCATATTCAATTTGGCACACTTTGTCCCAGGGCACACAGTCACAAACTTACATTTCTAAGTGGTAGCCTGTCCTTCAAATCTCTTGCCATATTTGAGCAGTAACTTGTAACTTGCTTTATTATGTAAGATTTATCAAAAAGTAGATATAAAATGTAATAAATGCATCTAGATGCAAGAGATGGATCTATACCTGTCTGTGACCACAAACACTTCTAACACTACAAAAATCAATAACTCATTAACCCAGAATAAGTATATGCTGCTTTTGCACATTTCCCTCCCTTTTGAGGGAATAAACTATTGACTCTTTTTCACAATGAGCATGGTGCAGGTGAGTCTGGAGGGTATTTAATACAGCTCAGAGGTTTGCCTGCCTGATCTGACAATAATTACAAAACCACCAACGCCCTGGTTACTCTATCACTAGGGTCAGACTATGAACTCCTGCTCAACAAGCACCAAAATCAGGGCACAATACAGTAGAGAGAACATACTGACTTACCCACTGTAGTGTGTTTTCACTCTGATGAAGTCTTTGCTCAAATCAATTTTTGAGCCCATTCTGCTAGGCATGGTCTGTATTTAGCAGGCTAAATGAAATTATAAATATGTAGAAATAAACTCATTCAGGACAGATAACTCATTTGATTCTGAAGTGAGCAGCTCCACATATGAAATGCGCTTCTCCTCCAGATGATTTTCAATCCAGCTGCATAGAGAGAAAACCAGAATGCAGATGAACATAAACACACTGTACTAGACATCGTGCCAAGTCTTATAAACACAAACAGCTTTACATGGGACAGCAAGATACCAAGCAGAAATTCACGAAACCATTTACCTGCACAGAGATTAAATGAGTTAAAAACATTCAGTACAATTTAGTTTCACAGAAGCATCCCACGAATTTAAGGGGGTTTACTTCAGAGAAACGTACTTTTTCATCAACAGAGCCTCCAGAACTTTTCTTCTGGAGAGTGTTTTAAGTCGAAGTAGTTTTTATACACATGGAAGACTACTATCAGTGAGCGACAGGGACAAATCTACCCAGGAGAAACCGAAGAGGAACTCCAAGGAGCAATTTAAGTTACCTTTACGAAAGGAGACAGAAAAACACCCTCTTTAATTCGAAGTAGCACAACCTTCTTTAGCCATAAGCATATTCGGACAGCTCCCTAACCCCGCTGTGCGGGGAAGCAACGCCACGGGTACCGGGGGGAGCCTCCCGAGCTGCCCTCCCGACCTCTCCTCTCCCGTGGGCTTGGGGGGAGCGTGCAGCCACCTCCTGCCTGGCGCCAGCACCCCACGGACGCCTGCCGGAGACGCGGGCTGCGCGCAACGCGAGCGGGGAGCTGCAGGAAGGCGACGCTGCCGCCTGGGACGAAGTCGCGCCGGCCCCTTGCGGGCTGCCACCGTGCTCCGTGCCGGGCCGGTGGGGACAGCGGGCGGGCAGGCGGGGCGGGCTCTCCGCGGTCTCCCCACCCAACGTCTCTGGGGCTGCCCTTTCCTCCTACCTGCGCCGTCCGAGGGAGGTCCCACCCCGGAGAGCCAGGGTCCCGCTTCCCGCCTTACTCCGTGAAGCGGCACGCGCCAGGGCGTGAGGGGACGCTCCCCCCGCCCGGGGCCCGCCCGCGCGCCTACACCTCCGCGGCCCGAAGTTGCTCAAAGTCCCGCGAGGAAGTTTACAACCGGACTCCGGCTCCCCGCCGCCCTCCCTGCCGGCGGGCCCCCGGAGAAGAACGGCGGCGG